>VXAZ01000620.1:192756-565409 GCA_013399875.1 Gymnorhina tibicen
CCCCCCCACTCTTTCTCCCCCTGCTTTCTGTTATGTTCACTGAGCTGTTTGCATTTTAACTTTGGAGGAGGAGGAAAAGAGGACGTAATATTTTGTAGAAATACACAGTAATTACTGCTCGGACTAAACTAGAGGCAGCAATTGATGGCATGAAATGGTTATGTTTTATGTCAAAATACATCCAAACAGGACAGAAAGTTGTACTGGATTTGGTGGTAAGAAGCTGCATCAGACATGATAGCCTTCTAAAGAAGAAAAGGATATGTAATATTCAAAAGAAAAATGGCATTTACTGTATGATAAAGGTTTAATTATAAGTCTCCATCAAACATTACCTTACATTCTGAAAACAAATAATACACGATATAAAAGAACTAGAGTTGATGGATACAGTTAATTAGGGTTTATTTACTGTGGGCTATATAAACACTTTTGTTTCTATAAGGGGAAGGATTTGTATCTGCAAGTTCTGCCTTGAACATTTCAAGTTAAAAACAAGTGTTTTAAGAAAAGAAACTAACATAAAACAGCCCAGTGTTAGCTTTGTGTCTTTGTAAATGTCTGTGGCGGTTTCTCCTTGTCTGAGGGAAAGAGCCATTCATTAAATTAAAAGTGAACCAGCTAAACTGGACCTTTCATTGAAGAAAGTCTCCCAGTGATCCGTGCTTTATTTTGTGGATTGTCTTACAACACAAATAAACCAAGGGTTTTTTTATCTTGGGATCTAAAAATACTAGAAACAAAGGAAATCCAAGCAAGGCAGAAAATACTAGGAAATAATTTCCTATTAAACAGACCCTCTGCCTCCATATATCTCAAATCATGAAAGTACACAAGAGAGAAGGGCTCATATTCCTTTTTCTCTCAGGTTAAAAGCCAGTGACAGAGGAAATCGAATTCAAAGGTACCGTCAATGTTTGCAGTGTTCAAAAATAGAAAGGAAAGAAATATACACTGCAAATCCATCACAACTCTTTGCTGGCAGCTAACTGCTAAATGCAGATGATGTTGCTGCCTCTGAAAACCATTGAAACAGGATCCTATGTGCATAAATGTTGTGTAGGATACATAGATATTTTGGGCAGATTTGAAATAATTTTATTTTCTGAACAAAATTCTCAGGCATTTATTTAGATACCTGTTTTGGCTGACTTAAAACAAATCCACACTTCACATTCTCTTTTTCCTTTCGAATCTTATGCATAGCTTTACAAACTCTGCTTAGGAACATTGCGGGATAATCAGCAACAAAGAAATCAGTATAGTTTGGAAGAATAATTACAGTAAAAGATGGAAGACAGTTTAAGAAATATTTTTTCCTTATTTTTTTTCTGCTGTGATTGAAATATTGGTGGTTTTATTTATATTTTTGTAAGACATTTGCATGGAGTATTTTCAAAAATAGACTTTTTAATAATTGTGTGCTTAATGAAAAATGGGCAGAGTAATGTACTCTGAGATACAGAACTTAAATTCAGAATAAAATGGAGTCTTATACACTGAAATTGCATGAATGCATAGCTGATTAAATTTTGGAAGGCTGTTAGTGGTTTGATGTAATTTGTATTTTTGGATAGTGAAACTCAGATGCTCTAAAGGACTCCAGAGATGTTCTGAAAGGTCTCTTGGTGCTCGTGCTGATGAGCACCCAAAGGCGCCAATTCCCTCTGCATGTTGTTTACAGGCACATATGTTTATGTATGTGCACAAATTCTATCTTCTGTAAACTAAAAATAGCTTTGTCTTTATCTTTGCTTGTCAGCAGCGTCCATACATAAGTACAGCACATCTCATAAAATCTCTTTTGCACCCACAATGAGCCTCTAATTAATTCTGCATATAATTCCATAACATTTATTATTAATAAGTGTTAAAACAATTTAAAAAATAGAGCCATTCTCAGCATTATGACTCTGACCTAGCATGTCTGGGAGGAAAAAATGCACAGAGATGATAAATGCATTTTTTGTTTTCTTGAGATAAAGATGGAACAAAGCTGAATGAAATGAAACAAATTGTCACCAGGCTGCTGTAATAACCAGATCGCTTTTCTGTGCATGTGATTTTTTGTTTAGTGATATAGGCATGATTGTGCTGACAGTGTAAAAAATATTTGCTGGTAAATATACTCACTTTCGTGAGTAGTGTGACCAGATTTAAAAAAAAATAGATATTTGCATATATTCATAGGCACATTGGATGGAAAGTATGTGCAAGTTTAACCCCTGGTAGTTTCACGGCCCTTCCTCTTGGGCTGTGCAGAATGAACCGGCCAGAGCTGCCAGGCCTGGGAGAGGGAGCATGGGGAGGTCTGTGCATGAGAAGTTCATGATAAAAGCACAGATGGGGAAGAGGGAAAAGATCTGTTCTCTTTTCCTCCCCAGAAATCTGCTGGAAGTCTGTGGTGTGCAATGCTGGGAGCAACAGCGTGAATTTTTGTGTCTCTGTAGGTATTCAGCAAATGAAAGGGGTGTGGAGCTCTGCAGCTTCTGCCCACAGCTTTTGCTCAGCCCTCGTGGGAGTTGCTGCTTCCTGAAGAGTTCCCTCCTGAGAAGGTACTGTAGCCACTCTGGATAGGATTATTTATGATACATTCTATCAGTCACTACTACAATACAGCTGCTTCTAGGATAAAACAAACAGAGTAGCTCTGAACTGGAAGAAAACATAATAACCTGCTTCTTGACCCTTTCCCTTTTATGGGACATGCAAGGCAAAAAGTAGCAAGGAAGTGGGAAAAGATAATCTGATGGTTTACCTTGAACGTTCTGGTCCAGTAGAAGTTGGAAACTAATACTAACGAGACCTGATTCAAAAGCTTTTGGTTTGTCTGGTGCCAAAAGAAAGTATGTTTCTGACTGCCATCTGATGTTAGGGGTGCACATTTCCTGAAGGCTTCACTTCTCACCTAGGCAAATAAATAAGGATTCAAAATATTTTCTCCATCTAGGACGCATCAGATGGGTTTAACTCATTCCAAAAATCTGTCTAGTCACCCTAAAAGGCAACTTAGCCACTCTGAAAATCTGGCCATTTGTGCAGAATGGAGCACAGTGCAAGTGGGTTTACTTGTGCCAAAAAAGTACATGAGGGCCATCGGTTCTGGGCTGCCAAGGGCTCCTTTTTTCAAGTGGTGATCATTTGTAATCTGTGCCCTGTAACTGTCAGTGTGGGCTACCATATATCTGATTTGTCCTGAAATGTTGTTGATAAATGGAAAGGAACTTTGTGCTCTGCCTGTTTGCCCAGGATTTCCTGACATTCAACAGCCTTGCTGGAATTGTAGTTTTGCTGCGGTTGCTGAATAGTCACAGGTATGGGAGAAACAGCTGCTGTGTCGTACTCCCATGTAGGATGTCTCACACTGCACAGGGATCTGAGCAGGCACAGTGAGCCCATCTTGTCTTGGATTGTGGAGCACACTCAGATTCCTTGCTGAGTCACTTTGCACATGAGGTCATGTTGCTGTCTAGAAGCCCTTTCTGTCCAACAGTCCATACTGAGAACAATCTGCAACAGTAGTAAGAGCAAATTTCCAAATGCTTTGCTGACTTGAACTTCAGACAGTTTCCTCATCCTCATTAAAGCTGGTGAGTGGGAGTGCATCAGTCCTCTTCTGGCATGTGAGTGTTACTCTCTGACTGATACAGATGAGAGGGGTTTGGTGTAGCTTAATAGTTGTGCTTTGAAGAAATGTTTGGCTTATACAGTTAAAAAGGAAAAATTGTTTTGGGTTGTAAAGGCCTAAAGGGCAAAATCTGCACTATGTGATCCATTTGCCTTATGAGCTACTACACTGAAGCACAAAACAGCCACTTGATTTCTTAAGCACCTGAAGAGGAGGAGAGGCAGGAGCTGGAGGGTGGAGGAGAGAGGAGCAAACAAACCCTGGCCAAAGCTTTCACCACAGAAGTTTCAATGTTTTAATTTAGAAATGGTCACACATGTAAAAGTTGCCATTTTTTTTTCCCCCAGCATTTTCATTAGCGCATTTAAATCACAGTTGTTGGAAATCTTGGTACAGGTGAAAATATACTTTTCATAAGCTCTTGGAGAACAGTGAGGGAAGTAAAATAAGTAACAAAACCCTTTTTCCTGCTTCCCCTCCACCCCCCTTCAGCAAAGTCACCTAAAAATGAGGGGATTAACTATTACCAGTCAATAGGAGGCACTTCTGAAAGAGGAAGCATTGCTATCCAGATTTGAGGGAAATGAAGTGTTTATTGGAACAAAAATATACTCTTTGTTCAAATGTTACTTCATTGAATTGTGTATTCTCTTCTAAAAGCATGAAAAGCAATTGAAGAAAATGTTTCATGCCTCTCTTTCTTTTACCACTCATCTTTTGTCTTCCTGTTTTGCCTCCTTTTCTCTGTGTCCATCTTTCTCATTAAATTACTAACCAATGCTTTGCTAATTAATGCCAGCTTAATTTAATGTTTAATGATGCTCTGTCTGTGTGGGGAGTTTGATTTCTTTTTGTGATTCTGGCCTGACCATTGAGATTAACAGCATTTGTACAAAGCTGCGAAGTCCCTTGGGGCACTGAGCAACACTTTTTTCTCACAAAATCAAAGTGACTGGCATGTCGGATTAGTAGAAAGTATCTCTTTGTAAAGTGACTGCAAATGCTTTGCAGCTTTCTGAATCAGTTGATATTTACTCACTTTCTTGTAGACTATTAAAGTTGATGGAGTTAAGTACAACATTATTGTAGTATAGCTGCAAATTGAGCTGGGAAAACTATTTTTAAGAAAAAGGATGATACAAATCTTATCTATCAATATTCCATAAACATTTATATAATTCTACCTGTGACTGGAAAACACTAACAGATATTGCATATGAATATATTTCAGGCTGTAAGTTGTTTACAAACACTTTTCAGAGACTTTTTTCCTTAAGTATTCAAATTTTTTTTTGCCATTGGTCATCCAGATCACATGACGCTCTTTCTGTTCCCATTTTGGTTACATAGCTCAGAACAAACGAGTGGTGACTGACAAGTTTTAAATGTCACTGCTGAAAGAGTTGGCATTACCAGACCTGTCCAGAGAAGTTGGGCTGTGGTGAGCTGGTGTCTGAGGCAACCAGGTAAATGCAAAGCAAATTCACACAGGCTCATGGTGGCTAAAAAGAGCAGTGGTGCAGGTCTTGGTTGCCTCATAAACATGCACTCACTGGTGTGAGTTAGACTTCAGTATTTGTTATTTCCAATCATATTATTCCTTTTGTGTTTTTCTTGTGCGATTGGAAAGAAAGTGTCACTTTCAGATGTGTGATGAACTTGTCCATCATAATCTAGCTCTTAACGACTTTATGGCTCCTCCTGCAATGGTAATTAAGTTTATCCTCTGCTGGCAGAATCCTGCATCTTTTGGACAAATACAGAAAATTAAGGAGCATCCTCATAGTTTCCCTGTGAGATTATTCATTGAAGCAGAACTTATGTAGGACACAATTGAATTTTGAGGCTTGTTTTCATTTCAGGAGAAAGATTTTGAACATGCTTGTGTCTTTTTGCATGGTAACGTGCAGGAGTAGGATGCAGATCAGATGTTTAAGGGAAGCTAAGAAAATACACATACTTTCAGACACATATATGCCTCTTATATGACTTTCACCCATTGCTTCATACAACCACTATTTACATTTGGAGCTAGTGGTTTCTTAAATGCTCAGAGCCCACAATTGAGCCCAGATTTCCAAAAGTGCTTGGCACCCAGCAGTTCTCACTGAGACATTTTTATGGCCAGATAATCAAAATTGCTCAGCATGGTGGAAGCTAGGGAGTTTTGAAAATCTAGCCACTTACTTTAATGCCCAAAGGGAGGCTGAGTTCTTCAGGAAAGCTGGTTCATATATTACAGTTCCAATGACTCTGTATTAATCCTGTAAGTACATTTTTTCTCTTATGGACATATATGTCTATCATATACGTGCCCACTTAAAAACTTTCCCACTCATTCTTCCATCTAAACTGTAATTATGTTCGTTTCATTGAATTTCAGAAGTTGTTGGTACCATACGAATGAAGCAAAAGTTCAAATGAAAATCAGATCCAGTAATTACAGGATTTTTCTACAAGCATTTTTCTTTTCAGACTTGACTTGGAAATGAAATAAAGACAAGAGACGCCCATTTCCAGGTTAGGAAGCAAACAAAACCAAATTGTGGAGGGTGAGAGTTGCTTAGCTGAGCTGCTTTTTATAAAGCACTTTGACAGCTGAAAAGAAAAACATTGAGGTAACTTGTAAAGTGAATAACTTCAGCTATTACATTTGCAATTTTCCGCTCAGTGTTCCCTGTCCTACAGTGCAGAGGAACTGGGTAGGACGTAATACCCCAGCAGTAATAGTCAGCTTTGACTTTGTACTCTGCAGACATTAACTAGCTCACCTCACACCCCTGTGAGGTAAGGAAATGGTGTGATTGCCACCTTGCCTCTGGCACAGCAAACATGTTAGTTAAAGTCGAGGTTTGCCAAGAGAACTGCTGGATGTGTTGTTCCTCTCTCATTTCTCCTCACAGCTGCAGAACCACCTCTTAGTGCCCTAAGAGATGTGCTTTCTCTGCACCATTCCAAACACCTGATCCTTATCAACAAACGTGCTGTTCTGTTCGTGACAATAAAGGATTATTATGAATATTTTGTGATGGTTGAGGTACTTCACAGCTGCCCACAAAAGGTTTGTTTTACTCAGGTATTTGTTAGACATGAAGGGCAATTCCTGTACTTTGTAGAATTTCAAATAAGTGCAATTAATAGCAGTCTCCATGCTTTATAAAGACATTTGGAAGTAGGCGTAGGGAAGGTCAGAATGTCTCCTGTGCTGCTGGACGAGTACATGGATGCAGAGTCAGCAGAAGCCATGACTGAGACAAAGAAAAGTGGGGGATTTTGTGGGACCTGTGTCATGTGAACCCCCTTGCTCCTCACACTGGCTGCCAGGAGCTCAGCATCTCTGTAGGAGCTGACCTGGCACCTGGGAGTGTTGCAGTGCACAGCCTCAGTTTCTGAGGATCGAATCTCTGTGAGTGAAGGAAAGCTCTGCAAGGCTGGGTGTTCCAGGCGAGGACTGGTTCTCTCTCCGCTTGCTGCCCAGTGAGGAGGTGTATTCTCAGTAGCAGTATTCTCATTCCAGCGGAATGCCTTAAACTGTGCCCTCCGAGTAAAAACCAGCTTCCAGTGCATTCACCTACGGACGTTGTTCTACATAACTCCTGTTGAACACCATGGTTCCTCGCTACTTCCCATCTGGGAACGGACCCTTTTTTTGCTAAAGGTTGAGCAGAACTGCCTTTGAAAAACACCCGGGCCATTTTCCCTAGGCTCTGTACTGTTCCCATGAGCAACACAGATGAGTTTGAGTCTCATTAAAAGTCAGCAGATGGAAGCCCAGTTCTTTGAATATAATCAGGTACCTGTCTCCTAATGATTTTAGTAGAGATGGATTTATAAATATGTTTAATATACTGGACTATGGCATGTCTGAATTAATAGTTAGAGAGGTTTTAGCCGTCCCCTCAGACCCAATTTTCCTTGCCATGTGCACTCTATACCTCTTAGCTTGGCCACCAGCTCTTCTCTTAGGGAGTCTGAAATGCGCTGTGGAACTTCTGTTTACAGGGTTTGGTTAACATTTTCCTGGGAAAGCACTGCCTGGGATTATCCCACTCCTCTCTGTTCTTAACCCATGAAACATATTTGTCCACTATCCTCTCACAGCTGCTTGTAAGTAGTAAATTTGGGATACAAGCCTGGGGAGAGGTGGATTTTTTGCAAACCTATATCCAAAAGGACTTCATTTAGCTAATGGTAATGTAAGTAACTAAGTAACTGTAGGGAAGAGATAGGTAAGAAGTGGCTTGTGTGGTGTGGGCTGATGAATTCAAAAGGAATTTGTCTTTTAATTGCTTTGCTGCTTTTGAAAATACGTGCGTAAGTCTTTCCTTCAGACAAAGGGAACTTAAGCTTCAGACAAAGAGGTCTCTGACTGACTTGAGGCGTTATGACACTAACTGCTTGCAAGTTCATTCTGCTGCTAGATCAGCTTCCTTAAACATCTTGTTAAGAAACCTTTGCCAAAAATCATATTTGAGGCTGGCTTAACATGGTGGTAACTGAACTCTTTCATCTGCTTTCTTCCAGCAGCAAGTGCTAGCTTAAAAGGAGGGTGCTGAAAAGGGCAAAATAAGTGCTATGTCAGTACACTTACTTTTAATAGCATTACTGGTAGTGGCTGGCACTAAAATATACTAAAATCCTTTGTGCTGTTTGCTACAGGAGGTCCAGAAAACCAGTATTCATGTCTGCACAATTTGTGACAGCATCTGATGTTCTGAATAACAGGGATGTTAGTAGTCTCCTGGTCTCCATCCCTCCCCCTGTACAAAAAAAAACCAAAACCAAATAGCGTTGTTTATTTGACAGGTAAACACACTCATGACTGGCAATTGCAGTCATTAAAAGAAGACCTCAAACAGTGGCCACTTCCTTGGGGGGTCATTTAAAATCCACTGGCAACCGCATGCAGCTTAAATTTACAGCTTGAGCTCTTGCTCTTGCATTCTGCCTCCTTTTACCCTTGTAATTTCCACTGGAGAATTATTCACTGTCTTAGCTAAGATGTTTAATTCCCTGGTGGGGTAGAACACAGCTCCTGGTGGAAGAAGTAATACAGTGATATTGTCCACCTTAATGCATTTATTTCCAGCTCCTCTTGCATTGTTATCCTGTTTTCTGTCATCTTTTCCTACTATTAGAAGACAAAGTTAGGTTACAAGATTGCAGCTGAAGCCCCAAGCTCAGATCTTGTAGTGTATAACTTTCATGTAATTTCAGTCAAGAATCTGTCTTGTGTATAGTTTCATGCAGTGTTCAGCCTGCAAACTGAATGATTTAATTGCCCTGCAGGGTATGCAAACCAAATAAAATTAAGTCCACGTGAGCTACTGTCATCTCTTTTGGCTTGACAAGAAAAGGTGATGTTAATTTTGCATCTGCCTTACTGTTATTAAATCTTTCAGTACTTTGGGTGTGTCATAGTTTGGAATTTCATGAAAACCTTATCATTAACAAAAGGGTCATATTGCTGGTCTTGATCATGGTAGAGAATAGCCTGAAAGTGTGTTCCCTAAGTGTGGTAGTGGCTGAGAAAAGAGAAGGCAGATAAAAATAGTCCCCATTTTGTTCTTTTGGAATCCAAAAGTACTGCTTGCTTTTCATTTATTTGTCTCTTTGTTTTTAGGACCCCATGACTGACTTTCAAATTCCTGCAATGGTGAATTTACACATCAGTTTTGCAAATATGGGAAGGAGCAGTTCTAAATTATCTGGATGCTTAAATTTGAGCGGACTATGCTGGGGAGCTCCTGGTGGAAAGTGCCATGTTGACTCAGAGGTTCATTCTGGGAGCAGATTTGTGCTGTGGAGAATGTAGACATTACTTGGCATTTAAAGCAGTGTGTGTAAACCAGGATAGCCATGTCTGCAGGATTGCATCACTGCAGGTATTCCCTTTCTGCTGGGCATTTCTGGGAATGCCTTGGATTTGGTAATTCATGGAAGAAAAGCCTGTCTTTGCTCTCTGTGCCGTGCTGTTTACAAACCCAGAATCAACCCTTGTAAAATGAGTCCTTTATCCTGTTGAGCAAACACACCAGGGCCTTCTGCTGCCTGCCTTTCCAAGTAACATCCCAGGCCATGCTGCTCTGGCAGAGCCTGCCTAAGCCTTTTGTTTCAGCAAAGAGCACACCTGCCAAAGGCAACATGAAGCTTTACCAGCCAGTGTTTCTTCAAACAGTGTTCCTGCCCTCCCACATCCCAGCCAAAGAATGCCTGTGTGTTGCTGCCAATTTCTGCCAACGGATACAAGCTGTGGGGAATGCAGGAACTGCCACTAAGTCTCCAGAAGAACAAGGCTTGATGTATTTTGGCCAAAGAGAAATCCGTAATCCTTAAGAAACAAAGATTGCATTTCATGGAAATCAGTTTAATGGGAATGGAATGGCAGGGAGATGTAATTCATATTCAGTGGGATGTATATAAAGTAAGACAAAACAGTTTCTTAGCAGAAGGTAGGTCTATGATCTTAGTCCCATTAGGATACCTCTGGAATGTTGCCCGCTTCTGCAGCGAAGTTGCAGTGGATTTTCATGAGACTGACACCAGCATCTGGCTCACGGGAGCAGGTCACCTGACCTGATCTGATCCACTGGTAGCTGAGGTTGCTTTGTACCTCACTGGGAGCATATCTAAGATTTTCAGATAGCATATTTCCAACCACAGTGTCTTTTCCAAATACTCTTTTTTTTTGAAGGGCAATCAGCATCTGCCTTAAGGGTATTTAATGACTCTTCAAACGGGAACAGTCCACTGGCAAGGCAACAATATTTTACTAGAAATGACAGATCTGTTGAAGACTATGAAAGGTTTTCTTGTTCTGTAACTCAGAAATTTCTTCACTGCTCAAGATTCTGGGGGTAGAAATAACATCCAATATAATTGTTACTTTCTCTTTGTTCCCTCAAAGTATGGATTGTGGAGTGTCTCTTGAGCTTGAGCTTTTTTCTGTTTGAGAATACTCTTTCTGTTACAGCTTCTATACTCAGTAAATGGGCATAAGGAGAAGAACATCCAGGATTTAAAACACTTGGTGAGGGAATGATAACTATGTGGTTGTTTTATTGTGTCCTCCTCATTTTTCAAACTACTACATAATCCTTAGTGGAAACCCCAAATGAATTTGTTTGATTAATTAATGGGTTGGCTCCTTAGCAGGTATGATTTGTTGTTAATGGAGCTATAATAAGGCTATGTTCATTTGTACTGTGGATCCAACTCTTTGAAGTAAAGAACTATGAAGTATTAAGTATTCTCTGTGGGTGTGCAGAATTAAATACTGTCCATGGGGTGTGTGTGTATACATACGTTAGAATTCATGGTTTTGGGCCCTTACTTTTTTGTGGTGTATTATAAAGAGAAGGTCTGGGAAATTCCCTTCTTACTCCACCTCTAAATGCTCAGCAGTTCTTTCTGAGGTTTATATTATATTGTGCTGGGAACAAATTGACCAGGTTTGTCTTTTTTTCCCCCTTTTCTTATTTTTTCCCCCCTAAATGGTTCAAAAATATCACTTTGGGTTTCTCATTGTTAAGGTTTTATTTCAACCACCAGAGAGAACAGGCAAATTCAGTAACAAAGATGTTCAGTCCCCTTGGCCATAATGTTCCTGGGCTTCAGAGTAATTTAAAGCAGTTTAGATCTACAGTTTGAAAACTTGAATTCAAGGATCTAATACAAAACAGGTAATAAGCAGAGGGCACAGAACTGTGCTATTTTATTCTTCACAACACGATGACCTTGGCTGAGCTTTGCATCCTTGATATTGCCCGATGGAAGGTTTGATAAACTGAATGAAAGGGAGAGGGTTGTGGTGCAGGAGTTGCTGTATGTTGGATGAGAAGATCCTGTAGCTGTTAACATCTGCAGAGGTTGTCTAACTTGAGGAAGAGTCAACATCATGCCAAGTTTGGAGAACTCCTACACTGGTGGAGTTCTTCAGAATGATTTTTGTAGCTAAATTGAAAATAACCTGAACTAGGCTTTGACAGTTATTGGCTCCAGTGTTCATGGGAAGGGGATAGGAGATGAAGTAGATGCTCAGCTGTTTGTTTTTAGAAAAGACACTCTGGCTTGGTATAATCAGCAGAACACTTGGCTTTCCCTTCCCCCTGCATCAGGACCACTGTTCCTTTGCACAGCTTTTATATAGAGCACAAGGACTATAAATAACAAGGGAGCCTATAAATAAATACAGCTGTGAGCCGACAAAGGCTTCTGACAAATGATGTTTATTGAATTTCTCACGTGTGGTCCAGTTTGAATCCAGCCATGGGACTTGCTATGTTTTTGAAAGTATATTTTGTGCCCAAGCTTGGGATTGCCCTCTGTTGGGACTAAGGAGATCTCTGGCTAGCTGAGGAAAGGAGAGGAATGGACGAAAGCAAGAGGTTTTTTCAGTGAAGCTAAGCTTAAGGTATTAACTTTAGACAAATCAACCCAAGATCTGCTGGTTGTTTACATGAGAGGGTTTGTGACAGAAACAGTATCACTGCAAAGTGCTGGCTCGGATAATATACACCTCCCCCCAATAATTCTACCTGATGTCATTGTCCTAGAAATGCAGTAATCCATATCTAGATTTAAGTCCATTTTATTGTAGCCTTCAAAAATGGTAGCCAGGTTTGTATGTAGGTATGGGCTGTTATGGGAGGTGTTGTATGGACAAGAGCACAGACAGCCCCAGTCCCAAAGAGCCTGAAGTCTCCCACTTGAGCAGAAGTTCCAGGTCTGCTGGGTGCATGGAGTTCATTGGATCTCACCCATAGCCACCACGGGAGCTCTAGTCAGGTAAATTGACAAAGCATTA
Source organism: Gymnorhina tibicen (assembly GCA_013399875.1). NCBI lineage: Eukaryota > Metazoa > Chordata > Aves > Passeriformes > Artamidae > Gymnorhina > Gymnorhina tibicen. The sequence goes on from VXAZ01000620.1 coordinate 205,191, forward strand.
ATTACTTCAAAGGAGAGCTAATGAGGCAATAAACCACAAGGGTGAAACTCAAATGGTTTATGGTACCATTAGTAGACTGAAATGGAATTATAATTAGAGCAGGGCAAACAATTCATAGTCCACAATTTATCCAATGGATTTAGTGTTTGTTTCTGTTCATGAATTATGCACAAGTAGGCATATTTTAGGAATGTATTCATTGTTTTCAATTGCTCAGCAACCACTTCATATGGAGAGATTTCTGCCAATATGAGTAGCCTTGTACAGTTTGCATCTGGTTTCTTTTTGCTTGGGGGCTTTGTGTATATATTTGTGCTCTGTAGTGGGTCACTGAAACACTACGGTGTTTCTTCTTCCTGGAATGTTATAGAAAAACATGTTAGTTGTACTGGGATATGTAGCAGCTACCTAAATTTGCAGGAAAAACCTTTTTTGATCTTCAGGGATGGGTTTTTTTGCTTGAGGAACAGTCCTTCTGTAAATAGCTCAGCAGTAGGGAAGGAACCTTGGCAAGACTTGCTCAGACATTCATCCCCTAAAATGAATAAAATTTGTGTGTCCAAATGAAAGTGTGGTTCAGAGTAATGAAACAGGCTCAGGAAAGCTTTGTTCCACTGCTTAGATCTTGACTTAAGTGCAGAATAATTCAAACATTTGTTGAGTGACAGTCTTATCTTGGGCTTTGAGGTGGTGTGGCGTTGAGCTCATAAAATTCCTCATGGAGCTCTTCCAGTTTGCATAAAGTACTTGTATAATATAAGGGATGATCCTCTGTTGTGGGCTATCTTTGCTGTCTCTGCTGTTATTCACTTGGAATTATTTATACAGGGGAACAATGTTGCTGAGAAGGGTCTAATGTTTGGAAATGACTGTGTACACTCTCAGATGCTCCTCCTCCCGTGTGGTGTGTTTGTGTCTCTGTCTTGCCATGCACGTCCTAGTGTGTCACAGGCTTCATTGGTGACATCCAGCTCCCTCACAGACCAAAAAATACAGGGGCACTTGCAAGTGTCCAGTCCACTATCCAGTAAGATGTTCTGGTGTATTGGACTCTCAGTCAAAATATCTTGGGGGCCATTCTGTCTTTCCATTACACAGTCCTGTTCTCTTCTATGAAGAACCTATTCAGAAGAGACAGAATGAAGCCACAAATCCTTATCTTCTCACGTTGCTGTATCCTCTAGGCTAGGAATCGAGCATTTGCTTCTTCTCTCAGGTGATTGACAAGCTTAGTTTCTTGGAGTGGGGATGCTCTGTGCTGCCCAGTGGTTGCCTGGCTCCATATTTGTCTTCCTGAATAAATCATGCATTCTCCTTTTTGTATGACATGTTTAGTTCCATGATTTAAGAGCTTCAACATATAGCTCTTGTTTGTTCTTACATTTGTTAATAACTAACCATGAATTATCCATGAATGAGCTAATTAGGCATTAACCGTAGATTGTATACCAGCCAAAGAATCAGAACTTTCACAGACATCTATGTACTTAGTAACTTCTTGGAATATCCCTGGGGTAGGGATGTCTGCATGTATTAGGGAAGTTCTTACAAATCCTGGCTGCAGGGTAGTTGCAGCATAGCTCAAAAATCAAAACAAGTCATACATGGAACAAATGCCTTGTAGGGAGAAAGGTCAGGATCCCAAATGAGTCAAATGGTAAAATATGGATCAGGAATTTGGTAACAACTTATCCTTTCAGAGAGCACAATATTATTGGAACTTATTTTTGGGTTTCATGTAACACTTTGAAAGAAGCTCACGTGGAATGAATTGGAAATAGAAAAATTATCCATGTACTGTGAGATTGTTTCGTGAATTCTAATACTGTGACTATATATTAGAACAGAGAGACTTTGCAACAGCTTGTTTTGTTTATACTCTGGGTACCTGTTGACACTGTTCTGCCATGGTAGGTTAAGATTTCTGTTAGTGCCACAATGATGAAAATCATCAGTGCAGAGGAGAAATGAACGGAAATGCAAGGAAAGAGTCCTGGAGGTGGCCAACATGGAGATCGAGGCAAATACCACAGAACCAGGATTAGGTGATGCTGATGCCAGAAGTGTTGTCAGTAACATCAGCTGTCATTCTCCAGTGTTCTTAAGTGAACTGTGTGTCAGACTAATTGAGGTGCTGTTGCCTGGCCATGGTGAGCCTGGCTGGTTCTGTCTGCCTTCTGCTGTCTCTCTCAAGAACTCAGCAGCACCTCTTCAGTCTGCCCCCATCCTGAAACATTTTCTCAGGTAGCTGATACCTGCTGGGCCTCAGAACAATGCTATAAAATCCAGTCTGTAGGTCCAGTAGTGCTTCTGAAGCTCAAAGGTTTCTACTGTCTAGCTCCTCACCAACAGCGTTGCATGGTCTGTCCCCACTTTGAACTTTCTGTATCTTACTTTGTACATTACCAGCAAAACCCAGCTCCAACTCTGAGTCACTGTGCAGTAAAATAACAAAGTTGTCATTTAGATGTTTGAATTAAAAAGATTGTGGAGCCTGTTTCTACCAAATTACTTTCCCATCAAATATTAATAAGCTTGGCTGGTTGGGGGTTTCTTTCAGAAGAAAAATCCAAGAGACATAAATCTATATTAAAGACTAAGTGCCTACCAAATGGAACTTTATGCACATTTGCTGTGGTTTCTCGCTTTCTTTTTACTCAAGTGTTACAGAGGAAAGCCAGCAAAACCCACAAAATTGTTATTTTCTCTCTTCCATCTTTTAGCCCCAAAATTGTAGTTTGAATGCTGCTGTTTTTCATAGCACGCATTTCTGAGTGTCTGCCTGAAGCACAAATGACATGATACATGATGAAAGCCAAAGGGTTAATCTTCTAGGGACTCAAGACTAATGGCCCAGTAATGCTCACCCAAGAGGGAATTGTTGTGGCTGTTTCAGATCTCAGTCCTAGTCACTTTATAATAATTTGGAGATTTCCACTGGAACTTAGGTGGCAGTAGGAGCAGCTTATAATAAGAGACATCAGTGCTTGAGGTTGATGTCTTGTACCTTGGATCAAAACCTTGCTCGTACGTCTCCTTTATCTGCTACTGAAACCTCTTGCAAGTCTGTATGTGGCAGAAATTCAGAAGATGCTTCAATCCTGCTCAGTGGGGCCTTAAATTTTCATTAAAGCTGCTCTTTGCAGCTTCCCTTCTCTGCCATGATTGTTATATAGGTATGAGAGAGTGCAGATTACTTTTGGGAGCATCCGTGTGTGTGGTACGGAGAGTTTCTGTATATATGTATATTTACGTAGATTTATACATACATAGATGCAAATATGTATTTACATTCAGACAAGTCATGGAAAGTATAAGTGCATGTTTCTATCCATGATGTTTGATCGGCACACAGGTGTGTGCGCAGGGGAGTCTGTGCAGGTCTGTGTTTGTCATGTAGGTAAACACAGCATATACTGGATTCCTCGCTCTGATTTTTGTTGCTGTGGAAATTCTGACTTGCATCAAACCCTCTTGTGCAAATGGTTTGGATTTGGGGACTCCTCCCCTTGCTAATGTGCTCTACCAATCTCTCTCTTATTGAAAGAAAGAAGAAGAAAGATGGAAGGCAGGAGAGAGAGCAGTGTAAAGGTCAGCCAGCATTGCAGCCCGACGCAGAGATTTATAACCCTCCAAATTCTCCCTCTCTCTGGCAGCATGTCTTTACAGACTCACATTATCTCTATTAATACCAGCCACAAGGTCATTACTCAGGCACTGAGCCTTCCTCCAGCATAAATATTTATACAAGGCTGACCTGCGGCTGCTGCATTTGCCTTTTATTTGATTTCTGCCGCCTTTTGTGTCTGTCAGTAATGTCTTTAGCTGCTCTGGCTGGGACAGGGGGAGCTCAGAGGAGCCAGGGAGGGGTTAAAGAAGGGAGTGAAAGAGAAGGGGGGCAGGGAGAGCAAGAGGAGAGGGATGGATGGGAGGCTGACATTTCATATGATCTCCATTGATGGTTACTTAATAAACCCTTATTTCACACCAGCTGAGAATTTTTAAGAAGTCAGTATTTTGCTATGAGATTACAAATTTAGTGAAAATTTCCTTTTATCTACTCAAGAAGATAGGAGTGCAAGAGTCTTCTGTGTATGAAGTGTTGCTTTTGCTGGAGATGAATGGGATTTTAGAGATGTATTGTAGAGAATTCTAGAGCATCTAGAGATTTTAGAGATTTCTAGAGAATAAGCTAAGGATAGTTTGCATGTAGGCATGCATGAGTAAATACATAAAATGCTATCTCACAAATTTCTATCAGCCATGAATTCACGGGTGTGCATCTCTGCTCACCCTAACACGCCAACACTGCTCTGAACCGTGTTTTTAGTTTCTGTCAGAGTCAGGTGCAGATACCTGTCTGGCAGAAAGGGAGACGAGTTTGCTGTGCTTCTTTGGGAAACGTGTTCCAAGGGACAAGGACAGCCTGGGTGTCTGTGCGGCAGCCCTGTCATCTAGCAGAGCTTTATCTGCCAGTGGTCAGAGATGTATGAGGAGCTTGGGAACAGGAATGGAAAATTGAGACAAGCGTGGTGCATGCCAATGATTGGTTGAAGTTTTCTAGTGCAATAAAAACACAGAAGCTGAAGGGAAGAATCATGAGTTTAACCATGTGCTAAAATTTATAATGGAACAACCTGTCTTAATTCCACAAGGACTGGATATTTAATGGCACTTGTAACTGCTGATACATCCCTGTCCCTCCAGAGCTGAGGGCACTCAGTGCAATACTAGTGAAGATCCCCATACTAAAAGAGGGACCTTTACTATAGGAATGGATTAGCACTGCCTGAGCATTTGCACTTCTGAATCGTTTTAAGCCTGGTAATTTTACTTAATTAGTTTTGCTTTTCTCTGTTTCACTTAGATCTTTGATCCTGCTGAAGGCAGGCTATAGGTTGGAGCTAGTACAGCAAATGGGGCAGTCTTCTTTAATGGGCTCTTTCTTATTGTTGAAGAAACACTGTTTAGTGTTTACACACCCTGTAAAATATCAGTAAAAAATAAAGTAAAATTAGGTTAACTTAAATGTGGCTTTCAGATATGTTTTCTCTACTTCATGGAAGGTGCCTTAATGTTCTCTTTCCTTCCTCCTTTTAAGAGTTTGAGAAACTTAACTTTTGCCTGCCTTCAGGATGCAAATGCTACCTGTGCTATGATGTCAGTGATGATTGGAGAGTTTCACTGCAGTGGGAGAGTGAGGATCCTCTTTAAACTAACATGTTGTCTTTTGTCATTACTCTAAGCAAGGATTTTGGAACTTGAGTCCCAGACAAACATCCCTCTGTGTGGTCTTGGTCTTCCAGCCTGATTGAGTTGACTGAACTGATCACCTTGATATATTTCTGGTAACTCTTAGGTTTTACTGTGTGCATTTGTCTACACCCCATTCCTGAATACAAAGGTCTTCAAGCCTTTCAACTGTATTGTCACTGCTGTGGAAATGGCTTATTCCAGGAATCTCTGCCTTTCTTTATGCCACCTGAGGATATTTTTCCTCCATAGTAGTGGTTCTGTAATACTGCATTTGCACGGAACCAAAGATGCCTCTTTTGTCTGTGAGTAGGTTACAATTTTAAAATTAAAGCCCAAGAAACAACAGCAAAAAATACACACACACACACACACACACACAAAAACCAAACCACAACTGGTTTCATTTTTGTAGCTTGTTTTCCCTGTAGAAGAGGATGTTCATGAACCTCTCTGATCAGCCACAGTTCTCAGTTGAGTCTCTGCAAACCAGTGCGCCTGGTTGTTGGAAGCAACCTGGATCCTGTCAGATACACACAGCTGAAGCTGAGGGTCACTGACTGCTTGAATCCTAAACCATGGAAAATATGGCAGGCAAGAGTGATCAGTGGTTTTGCTTTTTCTCATGCACTAGGTAAGCAAGTACATAAGGTTTAGGATGGGTGTGAGAGGGAAAGGCAGTTGGATTCCTCAGATGATTAAGAGAATAGGGGGATTTCAAGATGTTTGAAGTGTCTCTGAGTTATTGCTGTCACTGATGTTTAGTTTGCGTAGGCAAGCTGATACTGGTGAAGAAAAAGGCTGAGGGACTGGTACTGGCACCTTCCACCCAGGTTCTGGCCTGCACCAGCACAAGTTGCAGGCAGCCAAGTTCTTCGATGTCTCCTGTTCATGTCTCTCCTTCCTGACCTGCAGATGAAGCCATGGGACAGGGAATCCTGTAGTGGAATGGAAGGTGGGGAGTTCTGTAGCAGTTCTACTGAAATTAGAGAATTTTATGGGGGGAATGTATAAAATACACAATACAGTTTGTCCCTTCTTAGTGATTGTGATATTGAATAGTCTTTCTCTTGAGCTGTCTTCACACTTTCCTTTTTTGGTTACTGCTGTCAAAACAAAAATCTACATCCTGAGTATGAAAACAGAAGTTCCTGTTGAGAAGCTTCAGCTGGAGCTGTGGGAACTCTGCTGCTGAGACAGTGTGTGGGGTGTGTGTGTATGCACACACTCCCCTCCCAGGAGTTCTTTGAGCCTCTTGGGCCAACAGTGCCATAGAGAGATCCCTCCTTTCTCGTTATCCCGGCTCTCCTGTTTGTGAAGATCTGTATTGATTTAGATGGAAGGATTGATACAGCTAGGGGGAAGAAAGAAAGAATAGGGTGGGGCTATTTCTTTTTGGAATTTGCATAAAATTTCCATACCAGCCTGTGAAACAATAGTGGGCACTCTTGCAGTGGGACAAAAATTTCAGCAAAAATGCTTGAATAATAATTAGCAGTGAAACAATTCAATAACTGACATTTAAATTGTCCTTTTGGGGCTCCAGGATTAAAAACAATAGAGGTGAATGGGGATGGTTCTTCCCTGTCAGAAATACAGCACCAGTTTTGCTTGGTTGAGATTTCAAAAAGATGATTGCATGCAGTGTTTAAAATGCGGTGTTGTGATTAGGAATGCTGTGATTAGAACTGTGACAGGAAGAATCCATGCTAGCTTCCAGAAAAATAACAGGGAATACACCCCATTCTGTGTGCAGATAGGCAAGCTTCCCACCCACCTTGGCTACTTTAGAAGGAGCTTACAGGGAATTAGTTACTCATTTTGATACACATCGTAGAGAAGATGGGAAAATCAAATTTCCTGACAACTTCTGATCTTAGAACTTTATAAAGCAAAGCTATGAAAGGTTATTGCAATTTTTCCAGTGTAAGAATCCTTGTTGAAAAATTGCAGATATTCTGGTTGAAGGGAAGAAGTTTTAAAATTTTTAAAACTCATTCTTTGCCTGTGATCTTGTACTTAGCTTCAGCTGATCAGCAGACCTGTGTTTTGGTGTTTCTTTGGCCCTTCCTTTAGCATCAAGTGACTTTTTTATTAAGATGGGTGGAATAAAACCCCTGCCAGTTATTCCCAGTAGGACAAACAGTTTACTGTCTTCTCTTTTGTTACCCTCAGTGTGTCAAATCAGACCTTCCTTAGATGTCTGTTCGGTTCATATATTCTGAAATGGCTATGTGTGCTCAGGTAACGTGTCACAGCATCACAGAAGGGAGGGCAAATACTGAGTTCGGGTGGTGTACTCTGATCTCTGGGTAGTAATGCACGAGCACACAAGCACATACACACTTTGAGTTTTACTTTGAGACCACTCTCTGTGCTCACTTGTGCCCATTCAGTATGGCTATCCTTTGAATTTGGTGTAGCAACTCTATAATTCCCTGTTTTCTTTTCTTTATTAATATATTTCTTTTTCATTTTATATGTACATGGCTGCCTTATCTTTAAAACCTGGAACTGCTTTTCCTGGGCCAACTTGGTAATTCATAGTAATTCATTCAGGAGCCCTTTTGCTGGTTATCTTGTCTGCTTTTATTCCAGTGATTTAAGCAAGTTACAGAAATCCTTCTCTGTCTGATGGGTTGTTAACAAACACTTTTGCTGAAATCAAAACTCCTTGTCCCATGTAACAGTTTTAAATGGGGAAAGCAGGTTTGTGTTTCTTATGCGTGTGCCATTTTTAAATTGCACTATAGATCTGGAACTTTGGGAGCCAGTGAGATTAGTGGAGGATTTAGAGAGCCTGGAACAGTGGCTGCATCTTGCAAGATGAAATTTTTATTGACTAAAGAGTAAGGGTTATGTACCAGTCACAGCATTTTTCTTCGGCAGTGTAAATCTGTGATATGAGCCTGTGGTGTCTGAGGACCTGTTTTCCAGAGCAGTAGTTCCCATTTAAGAGGTAGTGAAGAACGTGGTTGTGTCTTGCACTGGTAGGTGTAATTTCCCAGAACAGGTTAGCATGAAGTGAATGTGGAAGTCTTTCGGTGGCTTCAGTTCTCTTTTACTCACAGAGTTCTCATCCGGGCTGAGGCTGCCAAGTGACTCCCACCAGCACACCCCGAGTAGATGTGGACCTTAAGTCTCTGTAGAAGTAACACTGAATGTGCTACCTACCAACACATTGTACTTTGACTTTGACTTGGAGAGCCTCGTGGAGCTCTGTGGAGCCTACATGTAGTAAAAAGCTTCACTGACTGCCTCTCTGATAGGTTCCTGCTTGGCTGAGACTCTTGGGTTTCAGGTGGTGAGTTTCATGGTTACTTCTTTTCTTTAGTTTGACATAATACAGCGTCTAAGCCTGTTAGTAAAAGAACTGCATAAATCTGCTGCTGATTTTTATTGTGATTAGTAACGCCCATCAGAAACTGATCAGAAGAGTGAAGGTGGAGATAAGTAGGTCTTCAATAGCTAGTTGGTAGCTAGGTAAAGTAAACACACTTCAACTACTTTGCAAGCATTTTAACTGCATTTGGATAATTTTTATTATAAGGGAAGCTGTAGTGGTGGGCAGACACTAAAAACTTACAGTGTTCAAAACAGCAGCATCAGTCCCAAGTCTCTGTGCAATGGAGCAATTTCAGTGCCTGTATGATGAGAACTAAGAGTGACTTGTGAGCCAGGAAACACGAGTTCTTAACTTGCCTGTGGTCATACAGCACATTGATTTCCCTTCTTGGTGTCTCAGTGGTTTCATGGAATGTGGTGCTGAGGACACTTACCTTGCTCTGGGAAGCCCTTCCTGATCTGTACGTGTTTAGAAGTGTTACGCCTGCACAGCATGGTCTGTTCTTAACTGCATTTTCTCTGTGTAATAACACAAAAAAGTAACAAGTTTGAAACATGAACACATTAAAAATCCTGAAATAAAGTCTTGCTCTGTGGTGGTTGACTGAAACACGGACATTTTGACACTTGATAGTTTTAACAAGACACTGAAACTATCCATTTCTTAGTGCTTTGTTTTTTGAAAGTGTGACAGTTGCAGTGCATTTCAGGTAAAATCTTAAAACTGAGAGGCACCAAATAAAGCAATTTTCTTGCTCTGAACTCCACTCTTGACTCTCATGTAATGTGAACCACATTCAGTTGCTGATGTGTATGTGAGTGCACATTATGTGTTCCTGTATGAGTTTGGAGGTACATTTTAAAATTACATATGAGGGATGCTGAGATTATGTGAACAGGACAGGCCTTTATGGCTTTGAACTGAAGTTCTGAAGTGAGCCATGCAGGTAAGATTGAAGGTTTGAGCAACAGTTTGCTATTCAACTTGCCCATTTGGTGGATGATACAGTGATCTCCTAGGAGAACAACTCCCTAAGCTGAAAGAAAATTCAAATGAAGACATTTTGAATTAAGATAAAACCATGAAACAGAATCTAGAATCTGTAATAGCTGCAAAGTATTTGCTTGTTTGGTGAAAATGCTGTTTTCTGCAAGCATTTTAAGGTGCTACTTCAGCAAACCAAAAGCAATTATTGGTGTGCCTGATTATGTTTGTGAGCCAAGGATGATATTAAAGAAATAACTGCACAGGACTTGGACATCAAGATTTCCTTACTGATTGTACTCCCCTCTGCAGTTTAGAGTGCTACACCAAACTTTCCCAGGATCAAAGTTCAAGCAGTTTTGCATGAACTACAGGGGGAGTTTTGGTCCTTCCAGCCACTGCTGGAAGTTCCCTCTCGTTTGCTGATGTGAACCAAACCAACATGCTGGCATTTCTGTAGTTCATGGATTTCATCTGCAGATCTGGGGAGAAGTGTATTTGCAGGATTAAAGTGGGGTTAAAGAGTTGAATAGCTAATTCAGCTAAATAGCCACGAGACCAGAGGAGAATCAGTTGATAGGGAAGGTGCTGATACTGTAATCACTGTTTTAGTTAAGTAATCTGGGAAAGGCCATGTGGGAGCAGGAGCTGAAGTGTGCATGGCCTGCATCTTCTGGAGAAGGAACATATGGAAGCTCCGGTGTCAGGTCTTGGGATTGAGTGCATGGACACAGCTGCCTGTGCTGTTCCTTTCTCTTGTTGTGAACAGCTGCTTCTTTCAGTTAAAGATCAGATCTAAAATGGTGCAAGTACTTGGTGTCCCTTATGCTATGAAATACCATCTTTGCTCAATTACTGGAAATTCATCCTCCCACAGGGAGCCACGAAGTTGTAATGGAGTTGAGCACAAACATTTGTTTTGTTTAAAAACCCTGGTGTAACATTGCAGTGCAACTTTGGGTATGTCAGTTCCTGTAAATGCTCTGAGCCTGAGACTAGCAGTGCAGAAAGCGTTGGAAGAACCTGTTGTGGAAGCGAGGTTTACCAATCTCTCCAGTGTTTCATGCTGGCTTCAGTGATCTCCGTGGCTCCCTGCTTCTGTGAGGGCTTCCAGCTTTCTGCTTGTGACATCTCTTCTGATGTGCTCAGACAGAGGGAATATGCAAAAGGATGGCTGCAGCTCTGTGCTCAGGAGATGTCATCTCCGATGGACGTCAGGCAGGGGAGCAGCAATTAAAGCTCCAGCTGACTCTGCTCAAGCTCCAGGCACACTGGGGGAGGAGAAAAGAGGAAAAGAAGGTATAAGGGAAAAGTAAGACACTGGGAAAGGGGGGAGAAGAAGAAGAGGGGGGGAGAATGGGAAATAAGAACAGCCTGGAACAAAATATGAGGAAAAAATATGAAAATATCTTAGAAGGGGGAATGATCAAGAGAGGGGAAACAGGAAGGAAATAAAAGAATGAACATGTGACTTGGCAAGGTGAAAGAAAGAGGAGGTGGCAGAATGAGACAGGTGGCAAGGAAAACCACAAAAGCAGGGAGATGAGGGCAGCTTGTGTGCTTTTAGCTATTTGCTGCTGGTGGGAAAAGAAGCCCATTGTCCCAATCTACCAGCTGTGGTGCTGGAGAATCCCTTTATTCCTGACTTACAGTGAGCTACCAGTGTAAATCAGCTGCTGTTTTACAGTTCTTTGTCAGTGGGGAGAACTGTTGAATTACTTTTGAAAACATCTCATCAGATGCATCCAAGACCCCAGTATGACAGTGCTCAGAATTAATGCTTAAAATTAAGACTTGGAACAGCAAGATAAGCAACTTGGATCTCACTGGCCGTGCTATGAAAAAGATCTGTTACTAGAACAGATACAGGGATCAGCCCCTTGGGAAGCTAAAGTACTGAAAGATTTTGAGATTACAGCTGAATTAGGAGCTGAATGTGCTTTATGAACCCCAAATGTTTTCATAATAAAATTACTAGATCTTCTTCTATCTTGCAATTTTTTTATTTGAATACAAGAGGTTTCCATCTCTTCTGACTGTTCAGTCTCTGACTTTGGGGTTCTCTTGCTTTTTCCCTGCTGCTTGGCATCATCATGACTTTCTCTTTTTTAATAACCGATCAACTGGGATTTTCTATTTTGTAGCTGTTTTGAGCTTCCGTTGGAGCTGAGCGTCCGTTTTTTGTCTTCACCTATTTTAAAATACAATATTATTCTCTTGAGGAATCCAGTGTCTTTGTCCCATAATCTGACTTTGGCAGCTGATCTAGGAATGGGTAAAAGTTCCTGGGTGATGACCATCATGAGCAATAGAATCATGGAATTGTTTAGATTGGAAAAGACTTTTAAGATCATCAGCATCATTGATTCACTCTTTCTTTGCCCATTCCAAATTCCTGACTGGCTAAAAGAAACCAACTTCACAAAAACTTTTCCAGCGTCTCTCGGTGCACCAGTTATTAAACCTTGAAATACAATTTGGAACATAAACTATGATGGGATTATTAAATCTACAAGGTTTAGCTGCAAAGAGCCAGGCTGTTGCCAAAGCTCCATTCTTTAGCTTATTAATAGTTACTAAATTGGGGTGAGAGCTGGCAGAGGGCAAGTGGAGAGCGAGCTGGAGAGAAGCACAACCCTTATGCATTCAGTATCCTTTGCTGTGTTTTATTTTCCCATCTGGGTTTCCCCCTGCCGAGCAGCGAGCGGGCGCTCAGACACGCGCGCCGTGCCAGACAGCTGAGTAGGCGCGAGGAGTCAGCCCGGTGACGTTTGGCATTGCTGGGCCTCTTTGTGCCCATGGTTTAGTGCCAAGAGTAATTGTGATTTACACCCGCTGCCCCTTTGGTGGCAAAATGGTTTTGATTAAGTGCATACCACATTTATTAAGTCTTGCACAACCCAGCACAGGGTCTTGGCTGGGACGCCGTAAAAGGCAGTGAGATTTACACATCTCACTGCAGGATTCATTTAATCTCTTGGGGATTTACTGACCTTCAATTAGAACTGTTAAGTACTGTTTACTTGGTACCTAAATCATGTAAGGCCCAGCTAGAGTTTCTTTTTTTGTTTTCATTAGTAATGTTGTGATTAAATGTGGGAAGAGAAGGGAAAGGACCTAAATACTATTTGACCAGTGAACACACACCCTAAAGAGAAAGAGTTTGAAGGTTTTAAATCAAAATACTGAACTAAACTAACCCATTTTTCTTTAATGATCTCTGATATGAGGCCATTGGTTCAACTGAAAGACAAGGACTGACTTTATGGGAGTCGTGTACATACCGAAGGACACCTTCCTCCCTTTCTTTGCATTCAACTAATCCACTGTCTGTGGATTTAATGGAAAATAATTTTTAACTTCAGAGAACTTCCAAATAGGTGTTGAAAGAACTTCTCGGCTTGGCTGTGAAAAATGTATCTGCTTCCTTGCCTAAAGTCACTGAGGTTATCTGCAGTTAAGGTACTTCTTGTAGTGAACCAAGAGTGGCTGTATTGGGAAGCAGGATTGTTCTTACTCTTAAGTCCCTTCAATATCGTCCCAACTACTTCAGAAAGTCTCTGTGGTTCTAGGGAAAAGATCTTCTGTCCTTTGTCACCAAATACATAGTATTTAGAGATGGCACAGCAGATTAAAAGTGAAAATTAGGACTGAGCCTACATTACAAAGCAAAAATGTCGGTATTTGAGGTCTAGATTACCACTGAGCAATGTGTCATTCCAGGTAGATAACATCACAGTCAGAAAGGAAGGGAAAAGGTTTTGTGTTTGTGAATGGAGCTCTGGTTAATGATGAGATTTCTTTTAATAAAAAGGTCTCCTCTTTCTAAATAACTTCTGGTCTTTCAGAACGTGGTATTTTTAATAATTGACTGGAAAATGTTGGCAGATTATGAGCATCTAGGTGTGAATTCTCAGTGTTCAGAAGTAAACTAATTTGGTCTAAGCTTTGTTGGGCAGGTTGATCATGTGGCATCTTCTCTGCACCTTGATTAGATGAACACATACAGCAGCACCAAGGACCTGTTTGCTAGGATGGAAGTGGAGTTTGACAACCTGAAAATTCCTTTTCCACAAGTATTCTCTAAATGTTTCTTTAGATCTTGGCTGCTTCTGATTTTTTTCCTGCCAAGAAACTGGTCGGCTGGAGTGCTTATGGAAAGTCAACTCCAAAGGAACCATGAGCACAGGCAAAATGAGTTCATGGGTTGGAGAGCCAGAGAGAATGTCAAGCATTCACTCAGCTCTCATTAGTAGCTCAGGCTTCTTGCTTCCTCCTGACTACTCAAATTAATAACCCAGCTCTCCATCCTTGTGCTTTTTCTGGCATTATGTCAAGAGCAGGCAAATGAGGTGTGGAGGGGTTCAAGGAAACAGTCAAATGGTACATGCCCTTTTAATTCAAGGTGTAGAAAATTCCCTTGAGACCTAAATCAGAAATTGAACTCACATCTCCTGTCACAACCAGAGCTATATAGCATCTGATCTGGAGCACTTGGAGATAATCTACAGTTTCTGGTCATTGAGGTGAGTCAAATGAAAGTCCACTTTTTTTTAAGGTGCATCAGTTTACTTATGTGTGAATTTTGGGTTTTGATTTACAGAGTCTCATCTGGGCAATGACTGTTCAGGGCATGTGCGCACTCAGTGGTAAATAATGAATGAAAGGAAAAGGTCCTTTGAAATGTTTTCCATATTGGTGGCATTAGGCAACCTAAGGCCACTGTGAAATGAAAAGGCAAAGAAGGAAGGAGTAGGAAGTCTCAGAAGGCCAAGTTTTTCACCTTACTCTCTAGTTACTAAAAGTATGTCTTTTCTTTTGTTATAACAGCATCATCTCTTCATATTCTGTTGGCTTTCTTTGGTTGGGTAATCATGGAATTGCTCCTCTTAGACCTCTGGTTTTACTGAACCTCCTCAAACCTGGGGCTACGTTTACAAGTGCCATTATGTCAACAAGTGGAAAGTGCCAGCTTATAAAAGACTGTAGTGGTGAACAACAGCGTGCTGTCAGGTGTATAATACTGGGAATTGTCCTCTTGGAATAAAGTGTAACTGGAAGTGAAGCATGTTCAAGAGCTCAGCAGTTCCCAGTACTTTGGGTGCCTCATTTACAATATCCCAACTGAGAAGTTTTACATGGCTTCGTTTGCATGTCTTCGCTGTCCAGGAATACTCCACCCAATGCCATGGCTCTCATGATTTTGTTTTTAAACTGGGACCTTTAAAAGCCTAATTTGCAGGTCCACAGGGTCTCTCTGGAGTTCTAGATCCAGCACAGTCTTAATGCACAAAACATAAGGATTTTTGACTGAGCTTCAAACTGTCTCTGGTTCCATAATGGGCCGGGACCAATGCCCAGGTCCAGATTGGTTTGAATACTTGAGGTGCTTGTGGTTGTCTCTGTTTTGGTTGTTGTATCGATCCTAGGCTTGAAGAAAGGTGGATGAAGGTGGCTGCACTGTTGGTGAACGTACCAGGCATTGTTAATACAAGCTTGGGGGTACATGACAAGGCCACAGTGACAGCGTGGCAGTGATTTCAACAACCGTGTTTCTTTACACACTCTCAAGCAAAAGGCAAGGTACATGAGAGGGCCCCGTGCTGCTGGGAGGGGGTGAGCACACCCACCCCCGATGACAGCACGGCCGTCGGTCCCCTGGTGGCTCCTTGAGACAGGCCAGGCAGTCCTACAGCCCCCAGAAAGCTGCTGCTCTTGATGAATAGGAGGTGCTAATCTCCTTCTTCCTAAGAGACCTCTTTGTCCAGAAGTGTTGGGATTTAATTGGCTTGTTCACACTTTCTCCAGCAGACTCTAAACACTTCCTCCACACCCCACCCCCAGCCTTTGGTTCACGGTGTCAACAGGGCTGGAAATGTTTTAATTCCTTTAGAGACAGTCCTCCTACACACCAACTGCACGACTGGGTAGACTGCTGGGGTTGGCATGCTGGGAGCTGTTAATCCGAAAAGGCAATTTACTTTTTTTTTTTGGTCTGGAAGGATTTAGTCCATTGCACTTGAACGCTTGCAGAGACTGAAGCATTTTCTCTGACCAAACCATTAATTCTTGACTAGGGGTGGAACAAAAAAATTAACTTGTAACAATCCACTTTTTATTTCCTTACTCTTGCTCGAATCTATTAAATCCTGAGTTGTCTTTGCATGTAACAATTGTAATAGCACCCACTGGTCCCAGAGCATTGTAGGTGTTTGCACAGCGCTCACTATATGGTGCACATTAAGCTTTCGTGGTGCCATTGAACAATAAAGACCAGTAGCAAAACTGTCAAGTTGCTGGTGCAGGAAGTCAGGGGGAAATAAGAAATTAAAAACCAGTGTGGGCTTAGACAAGACCTGTTAAATTTCTGATGCATTTTGTTTGGATAACATATTTTCTCTCTTCCATTTTCCACTTGAGCAGCATCAGCCACCTTACGGATTGTGACAGTGTGAGCAAGTGCTGCTAGAAGGTCCGTAGGGGTAGGAATGAAATGGAAGGGGGGACTTGTGGTCAGACTGATATTGAAAAGAGAGGAGATAAGAGTTCCGAGAATGAGCCTATGGAAATTAAGATGGAGAGGAGCCTATTTAGATGTGGCAGATACAGTCATTAGGTACATACACTCATTAAGGGCCAGAAGGAGAACTAAACACCAGATAGCCATGAGTGCTGCTCAGAGCTGCTGAGAAGATTCACCTCTGTGACTGCTGTGGAACATTCGCTAATTACACCAGAGGTCTTGGATGCCTGGGATGGCTGTTCCAACACACTGACAGTGTGTCCATTGTGTAGTCCTCACTCCCTGGGTATGGGAGGCACCACCGTCCCAGTCCTAGAGCTGAGAACTAGGACTGTGAAACAGCCTCTGCGAAGTCTGTGTCACTCTTAAATCATTGTTCCAAAGAAAGTATAGGGTTGCTTTTTCTTTTTGTTTTGGATACTTGAGTCATAGCCAACAAATAGAAAACTCATTCCATGGTTATCTGAAAGACGATGTCACATACAATGGTAATTAGAAATATTTCCAAAATTAAACCTCCAAAGGAGGAAGCGAATTACAATGCAAGCAGCCTTTGACCCTGGAGAATCATAATGGCTTCCTGGATTTGGAGATATTATGAGCTGAAGCCAGAGAGGTACTGCTGCTGGGTTGTAAGAAGTGTTAAAATTAGAACACAATGTGGTAACCTTGGGTGTGTCTTTCTCATCTGAAATCTCCTCCTACCCACACCTCTGTTTAATAATGATATGTTTTGAAAAGCTTGTGTCTGCCTTAATGTCTGCATTTGCTCCGTGTGCATCAGTTTTGGTGGTTATCACTCTGCCAGACTGTGGGCCACAATCCAAAAATGTACAAAAACTACTTGTTTGCCCCTAAGTATGGGAACAAGGCCACAGGGTAAAGACAGCTGCTATGCTGGGTGCCACATACTCTCTCTCTTCCATTTTCCACTTGAGTAGCATCAGCCACCTTAGGGATTGTGACAGCGTGAGCAGATGTGTGTGCACATAACCTCTCCATCTCTGAGAAACCTTCACCTCGATTTTGGTTTTGTTTATTTTTGACATTTTAACTTATTTCTGGGCCTAGACCTGCATGCTCATCCCTTTGGGAAACAGGCATCTTGTTGCTTTATACACCCTCAGCATAGGCTTATTATTCCAATAACAGCAGTATCCAGAGGGGGCTGGTCTCATTGTACCAGGCTTTGTGCAAACACATAATGAAAGACGATTTTGGCCTAAAAAGAAAAAAAAATGCAGTCTAAACAGGCAAGGCAGACAGTGGGTTTTTCTTGGGGAGAGTGACAGAGAGATATACCAGCCTAGGAAATGTTAGGACATTTAAAATCTTTTCCTGTTCTCTCTCACAGAAGAAAGAACATTATATTTGGCTACATACATGAATCCAGATTTAAAAATAGCTGGGTTCCTTCCTGGCTGAGGGAGAAAGACTGAAATGAGTCAAATTTATTAGCCACCTAGCAAGCTTGCATTGAATTTTTGCTTGTTGGGACTCCCCCAAGTAATTGTGTTTTTACAAACAAATTGGTTGAGGAAGAGTTTCATGGGCAAATACCTTGATTTATGCATGGACATGCAGGAGAAAAACAAGTCCAATGTTTGTGCGAGTGAATTCCAGCCACACAAATGTTTGAGAAGTGAAGCCAAGGGGGCAGAATTGTCATTAGACTGATTTGGGAGCTGGATTTAGTTGAAGGGCAACATTTTAAAAGCACCTAAGTGACACAGGAGCCTCAGGGCAAGTCTTCAGCAGGTGGGGCTTGTTAGGGGGAGTGCGGTATCCTGCTAATGTGGCCGGGCTCTGCGGGATCCCGGCACCCAGGCAGGGCCGGGCTGGGGGGGATTTAGCAGCTTAGGGACCTCTGCCCTGGGAGCTGTGCTGCGGTATTGACTTTCACCGAGTACCATTTTTAAAGGTGATTTAGGTGTGAGCACTGGATTTACAAACGTATTAAGGTGCCGATCTGCCACTAAAGGCAGGGAAGGCTGGAAGCTTTAAATGCCTTTTTTGGAGGGTCTGAGCCTCGGGGCCAGATTTACAGAGCTGTGTAGATATCTGAAATGCCTGGTGATCTTTAGAAAAGCACCAAATGAGTTAGACCTGTCTCCTCTTGACTTCAAAGTGACTGACTAGTAGAGATAAGAAGGTTGGTACAAGATCTGAGTCTCAAGCTGCCTGTATGGCTTTGTGGAGTTGATCTTTAGGAGAGCACATCTTACCTTGAAGCCCAGCTCAATCTCACTGAAGGTCAGAGTGTTGTGGGTATTTCTGAAAATGCTGCCTGCCAAAATTAAGTAAACAGAAGGGGGTTGCTGCAGTGAAACTGTTGACCTGCTTGACATCCAGCGTGCTCTGCATATGCTTTACTTTTGTTATGCAATAACAAAACCAAATGTGACAGAGGAAAATGGGATTCCTGCGTTACCCCTCGGAGTACGGGTTTTTAGCAGTGAGGACAAGATGTTCAACGTACAAAAATGGGGAAAAGCAAAACAAGCAAGGTGTTTGGGGTGAAAGAGAAAAGGGAGCATCAGTTAATGGAGTAAGGGGAAGGAAAAATGGGTAAGCAGCTGGCCCAAATGGACTTCTGTGCCACAGTAGCTGAAGTTGTTGGTACAAGATACTCCTTGTCTTTGCCTGTAACTGAAGGCTGTGAGGACAAGGGAGAATGTGCCTCATGCTTCTTCAAGCTCTGTAAGAAGCTCCAGGTCTGTGCTGCTGGGTGAGGACCTGTTTTTACCATCAGATGATGGCTGGATCTACTGTGCAGCAAGGAAAGCTCCAGCACCAGCACTGCAAGTCATGCAAGCAGCCAAACCACCGGAGTTCTTTTTCCCCATTGCTGTTGCCATCACAGCTGCAGCTGGCCCTGAATGCTTTTCTGCTGTTCTGAAAGGATGTTAACAAGAGAATGCATTTGCTCTTCTGCCTGACAGAAGGGGGAAAGAAAGTAAGATTTTTAACAGATATTCTTTATGTTCAGTTGTAAAGGTTCAGCTCTTTGTCCTACCCCTGTGGCATGGCTATCTTAGATCTGATTGCTAGAGAACTGTAGCAACAGATCCTCACCTAGTCTGGAAAATCCTTTCTCCTGATAGGGCTGCTGAGGAATTAAAACATGACAGTGATCCACAATCATGGTGCACAGAATATTCTATCGTGCAGGGAAGTGGTGACAAGGGCTTGCTTTAAGCAGAAATGGATGTGGGTAAGATTTAGGCTG
The DNA here is from genome assembly GCA_013399875.1 of Gymnorhina tibicen. Lineage (NCBI taxonomy): Eukaryota > Metazoa > Chordata > Aves > Passeriformes > Artamidae > Gymnorhina > Gymnorhina tibicen. Next base: position 224,526 of record VXAZ01000620.1, read on the forward strand.
CTCTCCTCCCCTGAGGAGTGTCTGTGAGGGAGGGACAGTGTGGGCCGAGTAGCCCCAAAGCTCCCTTGGCCTACAGCACGGTCAGAAGCAGGCAGGGCAGGGAGCAGGGCAGGGAGGAGGGAAGGCACGTCCCTGCCGCCCCGCTGGAGCCATGACGATGTGACAGCCCCGTGCCGAGCCGTGGCTGTCCGGTGACAGCGGCCCAGACAGCTCGGGGTGCTGTGAGCGTGTCCCGCCTGCCCGGGGGCTGAGAGCGGAGCGGCCGAGGCAGCTGCCTGCAGTGGCTTCCTTACACATCCTGTGCTTTTCCATGCCAGCCAGGGCGTCTGAGTGAAAGAGAGCACAGCAGACACAGGCTGAGTGACAGCTGCCAGTCATGTTGGCTGCAGGGTCTTCAGAGGGAAGGAAAACAACTCCTTTGTGTCCGTGTGTGTCCCCCCCCATATCCCCAGCTAGAGAGCCACTCCCAGGGCTTGCTCCTCATGCCAGCAGCTGCTGGGTACATTCTCTTCCTTTCAAGTCTCTTCTCAACACAACCTGTTTTGCTCCTGTTTCCCACTTTAGCTGCTTGCTACAATGTCCATACTATTATTTCTCAGTTGAGCCTTGAAATACTCCTCCTGCGAGTGCTCGCAGGCTCATTTCCACACAATAAGGGCAGTTAGCAATTTCTTCCCATCCCCATCTGCTACCTGCCTGCTCTGGGGGACTCAGTGAATAGCAAGAGGCAATTCTGTTGGATGCTTCTGACAATTTCTATTAAGGAAAGCTGAGAGCATATCAATTAAATAAATATATTATTTAGACACAGGCAGCCTTTAGGATTTGCTTCTATTTTCTGCAGTACTCCTTGATGTCATGCCTTGAAGACATTTTACCTCCGGTAGCAGCAGCTGCCAGCAGGATCATAGTTTTGGGTCAAGAGAGCCTCAGCTCCTGTGAGAGAATGAGCAGAGCTGAAGGAAGAAGGAAAGTGGCAGAGAAAGATCCCCCTTGGCCACTGGGTAACAGATATTGGCTCAGACTTGGGAAACAGCAGAGAGGAACCAGGCTAAATTTAAACAGATAAAGAGGCAGATAAAAGGAAAACCAAGCAAAGCGTTAAGGTTTCTGAAGCTAAAAATTGGGCCAGTCTGCAGCAACCCAAAGCATTTCCTCATCATTTCCAAGCAGGCTGGATAAAGCACCAGAGAAAGTGCACTCTGGGCTGCCCTTATGGGCTCTGCTGGCCAGTGCAAGTCAGGGGGATGTGGGGAAGCTTTAGGCAGATTCTTGTGTAGTCTAGAGGGTGCATGAACTTGGTAGCTTGAAGCACTCATTTGTGACAGTGGGCAGGGGATTGAATTGGTAAACCTGTCAATCTTGGGCTCTTAAGAGAAGCCTGGCTGAGCTCCTCCTTTGAGTTGCAAAAGCCAGTTAATGGTGTGATGGGAAGGCCTGAGAAGGGGCACAAGGAGACACAGGTACATGCTGAGGTGAGTGCTGCCTCAGAAGGGATGAAAGGGGACAGCACTGAAATACCACAGGCTGGAATTGCAATTGTTCAGCTCAGATCGGGTGTCTGATCCCTTTGAAAATCATCTCATCAAGGTGGAGCCTCTGTAAATAGCACCACTTGAGGTCTTAGGCTAATTCTGCAAAGGTTGAGCCTGGAAGGATGAGGCAACAACTTCTGATAAGCCTGACTCCTGGAGGTCTTGTCAGCTCACTCAAGAGACTTGCAGGATTGGCACATCAGGTTTGTTTCTTCTGCAGCTGCCAACAACAAGGAATCGTGGGCTCTTCTCCATCCCTGTTAGTTCACCCATGAAGGAGCTCAGTCTGTGACCTCACCTGGTCACTGTGAAAGACGATGGGAAAGGTTTTTGCTTGAAGGCTCTGGAAGGCAGTATTAGAAGTATCCTAATTGTAGTCAATAAGAAGGTGCTATTCATGCCCCTTTCTCCTTCCCTGAAGAGCCAACTCCTGCTCTCCTAGTTTCTGATGGAAGCAGAGGCATGAACAGGAACAAGGTCCTGTGTGGTGACCCCAGACCTCATGCTCACATCTGATTGCTGCTGGGCCAGAAGTAAAGATACTTAGCTGACATTTGCAATTCAAAAGCTGTGTCATCCCATAGCCCTCTCCTTTTGGCCTCTCAGGTGGTAGCAGAGGCAGGTATTGCCTTTCCCCCAAGCAGCTGGCCCTGGGCTCTGACTGCTTGTGTTGGTTGGACCTGCCCCTCCCGTACTGCAGCCCTGAGCTGAGTACTGACCTCAGAGCTGGGATGCACAAATGTGCTCCATCTCTCAGAACAGTTCTGATTGCAACTCAAATAGCACACTGCTGGTTGGGATGGAGTAGGGAACTATTGTTTAGGAACACTAAATATTGGATTTTCCTGCTGCTCTGTATCAGCTGCCTCATCCTTTGTGAATACAGCAGAAGGGATAGATATGGCCTGATTCATTATCCCATGTGGATCAGAGACAGTATCTGAGAGCTTTCTGCACATTTATGTTTCACCAAAGTATTTATAAAGAAGGGTGTTTATTGCCTCAGATTTTGAGGTTTATCTTTCCAGATGTGGCAGACAGGCTTATTCAGAGGCAGATTCACAGTTGCTGGGGCCAGCTTCATCTTATGAGAGAGCAGAAGCTGTTCTCATGCATAAGAGATGTACTTTTTTGATTAAAACTCTGCTGAGTTCAAGAAAGCGATCTGTTGTGGTCAAGGAGAAATGAAAACACGTGAATTGGTGATAGTTGAGCTTTGTTAAAGTCTTAATGATTATAAACTTCACAATAATATGTCAATATAGACATAACTGCCCTTGCTCTGTGCCCTAGATTTGTATCTGAGTTACCCAGATTATTTGTGTGATAACTGATATCATTATAATATTGGATATCTTTTTTCCCCCTGGATTCTGAGTTGTGTCCTATCAGGTGGATAGATACAGTGATTTTTGTGATTTGTTTTTTTAGTTACTCCTGTTTTTCCTAAGTTTCTTCTAAGGTATTAAAAAACCCCCCAAAATGCAACAAAACCAAAAACTTGAATGGATTAGGCAAGTAAGAGCCCCAAACAGGGATAGAAAATTCATAAATGTAGTTTTACAGGTCGAATCTTTGCCTTTTGGATCTTAGTTTGTATTGCTCAGGGTGTTACAAAGAAGAGCAAAGAAATTTTTGTCTGACTAAAGCAATAGAAAGATGTTTGCATGACTCTTAGGTTCTTCTTTCTTGTGTTAGTACTAAGGCTGGATTTCTCTTGGATGCAGCTTTCTTTAAAATTGTGGGGAAAGGGAAAGTTGTTCTTCTACTGCCTCTGCCACTCCATCCCTTTCCCTCCTTCCCCCTCCTTTCCTCTTGGGTTCCTTGCCTTTCATGTCTTTGTTTGACATCTAGGAAAGAATCATGAGGTGCTGAATATTATTAACTTCTAAACACCTAAGAAATCAGTAGGAAATCGCAAACATTTTGGCCCCCTGACAGTCTCCGTAAATGACCTGTCCGAAATCCCTCCCCTTCTGAGATGAAAAGAGGGAGCCAGGCAGAACGAAGGAGAGAATGGGGAGAGCCAGGGAGTGAGAGGGATACACAAAATAAATGAGAAATATGATTAACTTATTTCCTTGGCTGGGTCTACAGCTGGTTCTGGGTATTTAATAAACAGGTTGACACTCCAGGTTCCCCTCATTAGGTGATCACTAAGGTCTGGGCTGTCATAAATCAAAGAGCCAGGTTATCAAGGCCTGTGATCTTTAACTGTACAGGGGCGCCCAAGTGTCTGCCCCGGCGAGGGCTCAGCAGTGCAAGCTGTAAGGAATTAGCTGCTGCGGCACTTCAGACCGTGCACAGGCACCAGCCCTGGCCCGGGATGGCTGTGGGCTCGCGCAGCTGCTGTGTCCCCACGCAGCTGGGGCAGGAGCCAAAGGCGCTGCGCTGCAGACCTGCCTGAGCCCGGCTCTGCGTCGGGCAGGGAGAGGAGCCGGCTCAGTTATGTGCTCCTGAAAGGGACGGGGACAAGCAGTTCTCTTCATTTCCTTCAGGGAGGAGACACAGCCCAGCCCAGTCTGCTGCTGTGTCGTTCCAGCACCGGGCTGGCACCACAGAACGCATCTGTGAGTTACGCAGCTGAAGGAGGAATACCTGCCCTGTGCTACCAGGGCAGTTGGGTCCTGCACTGCCCTTTCTGGAGGCAGGTAGGGCCTGCACTGCTTTTTTTACACTGCAGGTGAGGCAGAAATTTGATGAAAGTTGGGCTGCCTGAAGCTACAGCCTGAGGTCTCATAACAAACCTGGCACGTGAATAAGTTCTGTGAACTCTTGAGTACAGCAGAGCATCAAATCACACAAGGGCAGTAAATAATACAAGTTAGAGCCAAGTGGACTTCTGGGGGGAAAAAAACAGTGGTCAATCTCAGCCCTGCTTTTGTGAGAATATGAGATAATTTTTACATTCTGGGAGTGTTCTCCATTCCGTGGTTTTCCCCAGTTTTGAGTAGCCATTGTCGCCCACAAAGCCAGGAAAGCCTTGGGAGGAGTTTCTAGGCTGATTCTTCAGGACAAGAAGCTTGGTGACACAAACACCAGTGGTGAGAGAACCGAACTTTGCGCAGCTCTTGTAGCTTCAGTGTGTTAGAAACTGAAATGAGCAGTGGGGGAAAGGGAAATAAGAGGGCTTCCCAAAGGAGATGTGTATTCCTGTGCCTTAAGCAGCGGATGGAAAGTGCCTCAAGCCACGTTGGTAGGACTTTTGAAAGAGCAGGAATGAGGACTGTGGGCAGAGCAGAGCTGAGGGTTGCATTTTACTCCTGGCACCCAATGGGACAAGTGACATTTCCACATGCATCTGGAGGGAGTTTGAGGCCCAGCTCTGTGTTAGAGGGTGGGAATCTGCACAGTTCCAGAGGGAGGCGGTGCCTGTGGACTGCAGCAGTACTCTGCTGCAGGTGTCGTGGCTCTGCTGGTGGCACCTCCCTAAGCCATTGTCCATGGAGCAAAAGAGACAGTGTATCTTGGCTGCTCATGAAGGCTGGGGACATTTTCAGTGGGGCCCCTGTGAGGAACCACATCAGTGGGGCGGGGAAGAAGCGCTGAGTTAGGCTTGTTTTCCAAGTGATCTCCTCTAAGCTGGGCCTCGGCTCTTGCTCGTCCCTTGGACAAGGGGATGATTCTCTGTGGAAGAAAGACCCTGGGAGATGAGATGGCACAGAGATGACTGCTGTTTTCAGGAACTGAAGGCCCCTAAAGCCTCATCCCAGCAAACATGGATTCACTGAAGCAGCTGTACACCTTGTCACATCTTGTGTGAAGGCCCACATCTACCTGTCTACTAGATATTCAGCTGATAGGATAAGTGATATCCCTGCAGTTAAGCCGCAGCTGAAATTCCTCTAGGGGCTCAGAAGGCACAGTTCCAGCTCTGCTGCAGTCACTCCAGGGCATTCCATGACTATTTATAATGGTCTCTGTGGGTTTACTACTTTACAGATTGTAATGCAACTCACTGCCATGGGGGAGAAAAATGCAACACTAAAGCATGACATGCTGCCCTTTGGCCATCAAACCGTGTGGTTCGTGTCAGGCTGTGAGGTGGAAGCGTCTGGTTCACAACAGTGATTTCAGGGTGTTTTCCTGCCTCTTTCTCCTCCTGTTTTCCTCAGCTATGCTATATTCTAGCCACTATTCTGTCCTTAAACACAGAAGCATCTCTGTTGTGAAAAATCAACTAAAGCTGTGCTTGTAAAGACCAAGAATAATGAAAGAATGTATTAATTCATATGCCCTGTTTTTTAACCCCTCCTCAGATCTCAGTCAATAATACACAGATTTTGGCAGAGGTCAGAGACAGATCTTCAGATCTTTCCTCGAAAAATATTTTCACCTTGTCAGTTTTACATTTTTACAACAGAATCAAGTGCCTGAATTTTCAGAAGAGCTCAGCACCTGATGTGTGGTCAGTGTAGTTTGTTCTTTTGAAAACCAGTGTTGTGCTTCCTGATAACCACATAGGACTTATCCATACAGCTAAAGGCTCACATTAGAACTTTTTAGAAAGTGCTTACTTGGTTTAGGATTATGCAAATTTACAAATGGCAGTTCGATAATTTAATACCTTCTTAAGGAAATTGATAGGCATAGGATGCTGAAATGCCCTCCCTGCCTCCAAAAATCTTTCCATAGCCCTGTATCATTTGAGTGATGTTGAAAATCCCATTCTGAATCCTAGTCTTGGCTCAGCTTTTATTTTACAGTTGGACATAACTCTCATTGATTTTTGTGATAGCTTTTCTTGCATAGTCAATTTTCTAAGCCTCTTCTCCAATAACAAACCTTCCAAAAGTGTATTGAAACCAAAAACCTGTCTGAAAGGCGTCTATGTTACATCTAATGTAGGTATACCATGAATTTGGTCCCATGTATTCTACATTCTTGTACACACAGTGTATATCATTAATCACTGGATTGCGTGTCAAGACTTGAGGTTCTTGAATTTCAACCTAAGGATATGAGTTCCCAACCCAACCGAGCAAGTGAAAATCTTCTAAGTTATTGCAGGAAATTGCCATCACTACCAATTTGTAAGGAGTTTCCTGTGTTCTTGTTAACCAGTTCCTTTCTGTGCCATATATTTATGCAAAACAAAATCTGTGTGTGCAGTGTTTGCTGTCCCATCGAAGTCATGGCTGTCAAAGTGTGACCTGTGTGGTGCATGTCCGTATTGGAGAATTATCTTCAGATATTAGGGAATAACTGCTTTGCTCAGTTGGTTCTACCTGTCCTATTTTAATCCCTAGGGAAATAGGAAGAGTTTGGATTTGAGTGGAACTGTATGCCAAAGGAATCCAAAGTTAAATAGTTAAGAATTTATTTGGAATGCTGGTGTTTTCTACTTAGTAAATCACAGAAACCTCCTGGGAAGACAGCATCTCAAAATCCCCCCATTTTTTCTAGGCTATTACTAACACAGGTGTTGATGGAACTATTTCAGTTTATTTTTTTTTCCCATGATTTTAGGTGCAATAGCTTTCTTTTTTTTCTGATGGAGGCATTTATTGTGGAGAGCAGTTCTGCACAGAGGGTTCCTCATTATCCCGCTGGTCCAGTGGAAGAAGGATTATGTGAGACCCTCTGAGCAGGTAGGAACACTCTTGTGAAGGGAAGGTTGAATGACAGCGTTCAGACAGGCGTGACTGAATGTCTGGAGAGACATGAGCCTTCCCTGGGCCCAGCCGGCCTGCTTGCTGCTGCTGCCATTCCACACTTCCACCTTCCAGGGTGCACAGCTGAGCTCAGGGGCTGTAAACTACGTTTTGAAAGCTGGTGAGTGCTCCTGACTAAATGCATACAGGAATGGGGTAAAAACCCAAATCTGCTGATGCCCTTTAGTCTATGTATCACTTGACTGTACGCTCAGATAAGCTGAATGCAACAGCTACTCATATCACTCAAGTCCCCCCCAAAAGTCAGTTCTTGGCATTGCATGACTGTTCCTTTTAATTAAAAAAGCACAGAACACCCCAACTAACTAATTATTTTGCATTGCATACTGAGTATTCTAATAGAGAAAAAAAATCCCCTTCTGATGTCCTGGGTGCAGTCCCAGACTGGGTCAGCTGTCTGTTATGTAGGTGTGGGTTGGGGGTTCACGTGCTGCTCTTCCCACTTGCAGAGTGACGAACTGCTGGGTTGAAATTAATTGTCAGATGCCCAACATCACATCATTTTAAGGGGGAAGAAGAGGTGGGTTTACCTCAGGCTTAGCAACAGCTGAGCTATTTCACAGGAAGGACTGAAATATTTGCAGTATCTGTTTTGGCTGAGCTAGAAAGCAAGCCAGGCTACAGAAGGTCTGTAACTCTCTGAACAGAGGAAAACTAGTGGGAGAAAAGAAATCACAGGGCTACAGAAGGCCTGGCTTCTGATCTAGTTCCCCTGCTTTAGCCCCTCATAGCCATGACTGCTTTTGTTTCTCAGCTTTGTCCTTCTAACTAACTCTATCAGTGTCCCACTCCTGATGATTGTAAAAAGCACTGGATTTAGTTGAATGGCTTTGCAGCAGCGTGTGTTGGATGTTTTGAGGCACAGTTCGTTTCTGTAAGGTACTAACAAGCTGTTTCCAAATCCTCTGGTGCCACTGGAGAGTGATTTCTTGGAAACTTTCCTGCTGAAAGACAGAGCTCATGAGATATAATTAACACCAGGCTAAGTGCTACTTAAGCACCTGGTGTTGTTTATATTCTAAGTTATGCAGACTTTACTGTTAATTTTGTCATGAGTAAGCACATGTCATGGTCATGCTAGACTTTAGATGACTTTATCCTTGTTATCTTAGAACTTCCCTGTTCTGCCTTAGTTAAGGTCTGAACTGAGGAAGTTTTCTTTTCAGCTATAGCTGTTACTATTATTGCAGTTTTAAAATTACACAGAGGTTGCTGAGTGCTAATTAACAGGGGTTTGAAGCTAAATATAGGCACTGAGGAATGTGGAGAGGTGTCTGTCATTTGACATCTGCACCAGACTGGATTAAGCTTTTTAGAGTTTCCTCCTCTTTAGAGATGTTCTTAGATGTGGTGTCAGAAATACTTGTTAAAAAATTCTACAGTCTGTCTTATGCTGAACAGTGGCACGAAGGAACAAAGTGGAAAAGGGGCATTGAGGGTTAGGATATAGTGTGGTTATTAAATAACTTACAAGTATTTTCCACACCTTCTGATGGTTCACACAGAGGCTTTTCTAAGGTCAGTATTTGTTCAGGTTCTACTTGTAGAGAAAGAGAGCAAGGGAAAAGAAATGAAGAGCAAACCAGAAATGTATTTCAACATATTTAACTTGTTACTTGTTTCTTGATGTCCCTACTGAAAAGGAAATAGGGGGAACCTTGGAAACCCAAGTGGTTTTGGCTGTAGTTAAGTTAGGAGCACCCTGGTGAATTATTTTTCCCTTCTCCAGTCAGGACTGTGGCCTGAACTGTAGATCAAAGAAGAGCAGCACTTTGCTTAATCTGGCATACAAATCTACTTTACCCCAAAGAGACAAGAAGAAAAAGAAATCGAGGCCCAGGCTCCATGGCAACTGAGAGTTAGGTTGTTCAAATGGTTGGTAACTGTAACAGTTAAAAAAAAAAAAAATTTGGAAAGATATATTGCTACCATACTGGAAAGGACATTGCATCCCAAGCCAGAGTTGTTTCCTGCTGTTCCAAGTTCATAGCGGCGCATGGATAGGCTTCTCTCTTCCTTTCCTTACAGTATTGCAGATAATACAAGGTGGCCGGCTGATACATCTTCAGGTCTGCTTCAGAAAATGTGTGCTGAAGATGCAAGCAGTGCTTTTGTTCTTTGAATCTGTTTTCCACCACGTGCTGATTTTCCAGCCATCGAGGCAGGGAAATGTGACGTGGCAGGTCCCCATTTGGTGTGGGTCTGACCACATGCCAGACAGTGCCTGCTGGTGACACTGAGCTCTGGTGCTGTGTTTGGGGCAGAGGCTGCACTGTGACCCTGCACGGTGCTGGCAGGCCCTGCGCTGTCACGTGCAAACCTCCTGTGTGCTTTGATGGGGGTCTTGAAAGCCAAGCCAGGATTCCAGAAGTCGCTGTTCCTGGTGAGTCTCCTCAGTCCACGTCTTGCTCATCAGACCAAAGTCTTGACTGCCTGCTGCTGAGCGATGTGGGCTGATGAGTGTTTTGGTTCAGGCCAGTCCAGGGAGGAGCTTCCCTGGAGTCTGGGTCAGTGTGGTTGGAGCACTCCTGTAGCAATCGGGAGTCACAGTCAGGATGCTCCTTATTATGCACTTACACCAATCACCCACACCTTGCTCCTCTTTTACCACAAGCTGCTTATTTAAGCACAAGCCTAAGTCCTGGGGTACCAAGCTGGGCTTTTTCAGAGCTGGACAGACAATTCCAGGTGAGTAGAGATCCCCATAATGAATTTATGGCCCGCACTTTGGCTGTTGTCTTGCTCATGTCTGTGAGTGCATACTCAGGTCATCCTGTGACAAAGCTCTCTAAAATCCTTCTTGGAAGGGAATTCTGCTTCCTGCCTGTGTAGCTGGATGCTTTTTTTACTTGACTATCTGTTTCATTAGGAAATTAGTGAAAGTTAAATTAGTATCAAAGCCAAATATTCTTGCTATCAGCAAAGCTGGCTACATTCTGTTCTACCACCAAGTTGCCAGAGAAAAAAATGAATGCCACTCTACTTCATAATCAGTACTTATGATTGTAAAAGAAGAATCCTGTCCTGATCTCTCTTTGGAATGGAAAATAAACACAGTTCCATCAATCTTTATCCTTCAGCAATGTTTTTGAATGTTTTTATAATTTATGATGGTCTCTTGTCCATCTACAGTTGTGTTACAGTGAGGTGGCCAAAGCTGGATATCTTAACTTGAGGCAAGTCTAGCACCACAAGGAAAATGACATTCCATTTTTCACCTGTCAGTACATTCTGGGATAAGATGTTTTCCCCCTCCTTCTCCTTGTTCTGGTGACATCAACTTGTTGACCAAAATTCAGTTAGCATTGTTGAAGTCCCTTCTCTGAATATTGCTGCCACTTGTTTGTAAATGTTTAAATTTGTTTATTATAGATTGATTTTGTACCTCTCTCTTTTGTTCCATCTAGATACAGATGTTCTTTTTCCCACTTCATTGAGGTTGTTGACTTTTAATAATACCTACTAAAATGGCAACTGTGTATCTCTAAGGGCTGTTTATGCCAGTGGCTCTTGAAGCTGCAGCTGATGAGCCCCCTGTGAAGCTACATGCAAAGAGTTTTGACAGCAAATTGCTTTTAATTGAAGAGGATTTTCTAGATATTTGTACACAAAATTGTGGTGATTTTAATCTACATTTGATTTGCCTTCTATGCTCTGACAACATTATGTGGGCAAGGATTTAAACCATTTTTTTGTTATTTTACTTTTCAAAGTAAATCACCCTAATGCTTCCCCACCCAGTCACAGGAACTGTTACCCTGTTAGATAGAACATAATGAATTTGTTCCTGACCATTCTGTATTGGCAGGGTTTTTTCATAATTATACTCCTTTCTGCTTACTTGTAAAATGATTTTTCAATTTTTTTTTCATCTTTCTACAAGGTGCATTTAAGTAATTGGCAGTTTACTTTGGGTTGTGCTTTTAAAGATGGGTCCTTTGTTTGCCTTCTGTTTGTCCAGAACCTTCCAGAATTACGTGAAGATCAATACTATTTATTTACAGATTAACTGTTACAGCTACTTTTGAGCTGCCTTAGGGCAGACTTCATCAGCCCTACATACTTGGTTTTGTTCAATTTGAGTATCTCAGGGTGACCTGAATGTGGCTTCCATGAGGTCTAGAATTTTTGTTGTTCTGTCCCCAGACCCCGTTGTTACAGAAGGAGGCTTGCTGCCATTCCCAGTTCCTGGCTCTGTAGGCATGTGGTGATCCAAGCCCTGTGCATAGAATCTGCTCCACAGTTTGGATAATTTATGATGTTTCCTTTTCTCTCCAGGGAAAGAGGATTTAGCACACAGACCCCCAGTTGGGCTGTACTGACAGAAGTGTTATTTAACCTGCTTTGTCTTTGTTCTGGACTGTGTCTTTCTCTTGATAGGAAAAATTACCTTGAGTCACCATTAATCTTTTAGTGAGTGTGGAAGTAAAGAAGGCATTGATAACTTATTTTTTTCCTTTCTGCTTTTTATGTGTGGTGTATGTAATTTGTTTTGCAGTTCTGTCCTTGATTTTTTTTCTCTTCCTCATATGCTCTTCCTTGATATTAACCCTTACTTGTGTGTTGCTATTTCCATGTTAGTGTTCAATTTCTTGGTGTTAATTAAGATCAGAGGCATTCCATCTCCCTCCTGTCAGTTTTCCACTATAATCTTGGTGTAGTCTGTCCAGAATTCCAGCTTTACTCTACCTTGCTTCCCATGGGAAGTCTTTCCAAGACACCAATCTCCCCAGCTTGCTGGCATCTCCTGTTTTGCAGTCCAGTGTCCAATCTTACCTTTCTCCTGACAGCACAACATTTGAGGTCATGATTCTCTTTAATCCAAGTTACCTTCTGGTTGCAGTGTTCAGCCAGTGCATTCCTGCTAGGTAGGAAGGTGTTCAAGGCTGCTGACGACACGGTTCAGCTCCTCCACCTTGTGAAATAAATGTGTTCCTGACACACCGGCAGAGTGGGGTGAGCAGCCTTTGACTGTCAGTGTTGCCTTTCCAGAGGCTCCCTGGCTCATTTTCCATGAGTTCTGGGTTATTGCTGTGTGGAAGTTTCTAACCACGCCGGATGCCTTTTCCTCCCTCTGACATAACATAACATTTCAAATTCCCAAATAAATCAAAACTTTTGCTGGTGGGAACTGCATTCACAAAAGACAAAAGTATATTTGAGCTGCCAGCTGCTGTTTGTATTCATCCATGTTTGTGATCCCTGTCATTTGCTGTTAGGGAACAAACTTGACGCGCGTGGATTTTGATGCGCGTAAAACCACAGAGAATGTGGTGTTTGATCTGAACATCTTAGAGAGCAAGGAGGATTTGGTATTTGAACAAAACTCTTCCCTATTCTGCTGGGTAAAGGGCTTTGCACATCCCCTCAGAGGGCAGAGGCAACGGCATATGACTTAGGTGCCCAATTACACCCTGTGTGTCACCAAGGAGCTGAAGGAGCAGCTCACAAATGCTCCGTAGTCTGAAAACAGGCAGCTCAAAGCTCCAGTAAAAGGCACATGCATTCAGGGCAATCGGGTGCTTTAATGCTTTGGGAAACAAAAAAGGGCTAAATTTGCAGCTATCGCATAGGAATTATCTGTGAGCTCTATCTGCAAATAATAATTTAATCAACTTATTTGGCTGCCCATGGTCACAAAGCTGTAATTGATTAAAAATGATCCTTTTTGTAACAAAATAAGGCTGCGGAATAAAAATGAGATTCTAAGGTGATTCTAATGTGCCCTGCTCTGGCAATGTGATAAGGAGCACTTCTGTAGAAAACCAAAGAATCTCACAGCAAAAGGTTTGGGGACTGTTACAGAGAAGTCTTTTCAGACTTTAGGGTGGTTTAGACTGAATTTAGACTCTTTTTCTTTCTTTTTTTCTCCTTTTTTTTTTTTTTCAGTGTATTCATGTTTCTTTGGGAGCTGAATGGGGGAGAGGAACTTCTTTCAAAGGCCACATGGCTCACTTCCAATTCTGATAGATAAAGTCAACCTGCTTGGCCCTACCAACAGGAAATAGGATGCTGCCCCTTTAAGCGGACTGTAAGGAGTATGGAATTACGGCTAACTTGGTTTGGAGCCTTTGTGTAAGGCTTTCAGGAAGAGATAAACCATTAATCATGCACAATTACTCTGACCTTGCATGAACTAAAGCCTCTCTGAACACATAAGATTACGGTCTCTGGGGGCCTTGAGACACTGACACGATCAGCTCGTCCGAGGGCATTGGAAACAGCTGCACAAAATGGCTGAAAGCTTGGCCTTGCTTTCCTTCCCCTAAACCCGAGTCTCTTTCCACCCAGGGCAGGGATTTATCCACATGCTTGCAGTGCAAACTAAAGAGAAGTTGTTTCCCTTGCGCCAGGCTTTGAGTTCACGAGTGGAAGTGATGGCAGTGCTGAAGGGAATAAATTACATTTGAGTTTTGAGGAGATGTTTTTAAATACTTACTGAGTTGGAGCATTTCACACTTATTTCTGCTCTCTCCCTGTGGGGGACCCTCTTTTTCTCTGGGGTTAGCACAGCTTGTAGTACAAGTGTTACGGTCAGTGGCAGAGGTTCCTGGGTAGCTCTGCAGTGTAATTCACTTGTGCTGGTGTTATTCCTTTCCTGGTGCCAGCCTCACCTGTTCTAATTAGATTTTAGATTATGATTTTCATGGTCAGTTACATTCCTGCTGTTAGTTTTGTTTAGGATTTCTTTGACCTCTTAGACTCCTTAAACAACCATGTCTCACACATTTACTATGATGTACTTTCCTCTGTCTTTTCTTTTTCCAGCCTCTGGCACTAGCAGCAATATGTAAAATAATAATAATGAAGAAAAATACGCAATTAAGCATTTACTCATTAAGTAATTATTGATTTTAACTTGTCATTTTTCAAAATTAGAGTGAGCTAAAAATGCACATGAACAGTTGCAGAAGCTTAGCTGACTCAAGGAAATGCAGTTCCTTGTTTGTTCGACCCTTCATCCTGTGTTTGATCTCTACAGCTTCATTCACTTATCAAGTTTATACTGCTATAAATATTTTACTTACATATGTGATCATTTGACATTGTTATTTACTGCAGTGTGACACCTATTTTGAACTAATTGCTATAACTATCTTTCCTCTTTCCACTGACGTAGCAAATTGCTCTTTTTTCTGAGATGTGGTTTTAAGAAGATGGAGATGGCTCATCCTTCGCTAAGGACTGCACAGGGGATTTCAAACTAAAATATGTGTCCAGCTCTGACCAGCGCCTCCGTGTTGCTGTGTAAGAAGATGGGTAAGTCCAAAAGGAATAAATGTGGTCTTCACAGAGTGAATGATGCAGAGAATGTGTATTAGGAACTTCTCCCTGAAAAAGGGTTTAAGAGGTAGAATCATAGCTTTGAAGAATGTCCTGAGCTGGAAGGCACCCACGAGGATCACTGAAATCCAAAAGGTAGACATAATTAAAATACCACAGGGACAAGGACAGCAAAGGAATTGTTTTACCAGGTAAGATCTCTGGCAGGAGTGTCAGACTTGTTGCTTCAGGACACCAGTCGCTCTCTAACCCTGAAGATAAAGAGAAATTCTTTTATAAGGAAGGTTTCTCCACATTGTTTGCTGCAAGCCTTCTGCACGGTGTCCCTGACTGTTTTTTCATCGACTTGGTTCACGGGTTTGGTAACAGTTGATTCTGGTTTGTATCAGAAGGGTATTAAAAGGCTCCCTCTGCCATCAGGCATTGAGGATGAGAGCCTGGTTTGAGGGAGCTGTCCAGTCCTAGCTGGAGAAGACACACGCTGTGCTGCTCTTCATGGATATTTTATTAAGTTTTTTTTCCTTCTTTCACATTTTCCACTAATGTGTTCTAAACGTGCAGCCAATGGTTAAAGGGCTGTTGGTTCTAAGAAATATTCAGCAGAATATAAACTCATTGAAAACAAAACAAAACCAAAATAGCGTGGATGCTAAGGGACACACTTGTCCTGATTGTGGTGCTGTGGGGCCACAAGTGCTCATGGCATTCTTGGGAAGCTTGGGCCCCCAGCCAGTTTTCAGAGAAGCATGAATCCCAACCCTGCTCCTCTCTTAGGAAAGGGTCTGTGAAAGGAATGGGAATTAGTTGTGAGAGGGGAAAGGTAGGAGCTTGCTATTAGGAGGGGATGAGGAGAGTCTGTACTGCAGGAGCCAAAATCAAACAAAGGTAGATTCTTATCTGATGTACCACAGCTGAGGTCAGTGTCAGAGCTGCATCAAAATCAGGCTTGAAGGGAGCAGTATCAGGCCCACATTGTTTTTCTGCTTTGTTTTTAGTCCTGTTGCACCTCATCGTGACCAAAGATGTGGAAAGATCCATTGTAAGAGGTTTAAAGTGGAACAATTCTTTATTTGAAGGGAAGAGGACAACCCACTGCTTTTTGGGTGCAGTCCAGGTGTGCATTCTGTATCTACACTGCAGTGCTGTCAGTACAGCTGTGTAGCTCTTCCTGAGGCAGCTGTTAACAAGCTGGCCTTGATACTTCTGTCTGTGCTGCCAGAACCATAATAGACTCCATGTGTGCCTTCTCCAAAAATATTATAGGCTCTGCCTCTCACTGTACTCCTAGGAGTACTGATGCTCACTACCTTAAAACTACCTCAGCCATGTGTGTTCAACCTATTCATGCTTTGGACTGAAAGGGCGGGTATTTCTTTAGTTTTAGATTTGATTTTACAAAATCTAAAACCTGATTGAATGGCTTCTCTTAAGTAAACCCGTCCTGGTTTTACCATTCTCCATTTGGAATCGGAAAGGCTTTGTTTGTGTGGGTCTGAGAGATAAAAATGGGGAGAGAGACAATCAGGCAGCAGAGATCTGTGTAGATTATTCTCTGCTGCTGGCAGTCCAGGTGACTCAGTTAAAGCAGTGGAAGAGCTGGCTGAGGGCTGTTCCATCCTAATAGGGAAGAGAGAACTCCAGGGGTTAAAGGCAAGAGCATCCCTTTTATAATTAGGAGAGATCAGAAGTGGAGCAAAATGTTCTTGCAGCTGAATCAGCTGCCCTCTAACCAGCCTGGAGTCTGGAGCTGGGGCCTGATGGACACTTGTACAGAATGCAATTTAATCTGTAATGGCTGAGGAGGACTCCTCAAAGTCTGCGGCAAATGGCAATTATTGTCCCTTTTTGTCACATCCCCCCCAACCAAAACAAAAAAAGAGGAAAACTAATGAAAATAACAACAGCGAAGGATCCTAACTAGCATGCCCTGCCTCCCCCTTTCTCTTTAAAAATCCTCTGCAATGTAGTGACTGAAATGAGCTGCCCGGTATAATAAAATCTCTGGAGCACCAATGTGAAACGAGAATTCCTCCCCCACACAAGGCACACACACCCCTGCTCCCTAATGAGCAGGGAGACGCCAGCTCGGGGGCTGCAGCCAGTGTTAAATTAGCAGAGAAGGCCATCGAAGTGGGCTGACTCCAGCGTAAACTGCCTTAAGTGTCTGTTTATTAAATCACACCAGCGCTTAGAGTCTGCCCTGCTGCCACATCAGAGCTGTCTGCACACAGACAAACCCTGGCCAGTCCCGGGGGAACCTGGGCCAACTGGATACTGGTGGTAATAAAGGCAGGGGGAGGAGGGAGCGGCCCTCACCAACAGCCCCTCGTTAGGCTCCATCATGGGTTATTCTTCTAGAGCAGAAAATCCTTTATTTAGGGTCACTGTTTGCATTTGTAGCAGTGGGGAAACCATAAAGTTGTATTCCTCTCTCCTTGTTAAGAAGCAGGAGTCGAGGCAGGCATTTGCTTGCTAAACGGCTGTATCTGAGCCTTGGAGAGTGGCTTTCCTGTGTCAGTCCTTACAGGGAAGTGTGGCCTTCACTTTTAACTCAGTCCTGGAGTTACAGTGGGAGAAGGTTGTTAATACCCAATGATTTTCTAAAAGAATTCCCTGGTGTCAATCTATCTAAGCCTTTGGAAAGAAAAAATTCTGCTGTTCAAACCTTAAGTTAGTTATCATATTAAAGCAGGGAAAAATCAAAATGCTTCTGTATATTTGGACAGTGGGAGGTACAGGGAGGGTTTGATTCCAGATGGGATTTCTACACTTTCCTGCTAAACAGTAATATCACATATTCTGTGGTTAAGGCAGACAGGAGAGAGATATTCAAGCTGGAAACTTTGTTCTGTAAATCAGGAGACATCACTTCTATTGCTGTTAGTTCTGAAACAAGAGCTCCACTATGTTCCCTTCTTTCTCAAGGACTGTTTTTTAAATGCAGTTGGAGCCAGGGCTGCTGGTTTATGACTCTGCTGCTTACATTACCACTGGGTCTGTCTTGCTCTCTACTCTGCACTTCCAAGATAAGTATTCTTTTCTGCATAAATCCCTGGAGAGAAATCCTGGGGAGAAGTGGATAACCCTCTCATCCCATATGGAGGCATAGAATGGAGTTTTGGAAAAGTGTCTGAAATAGAGTTTGTTCTCATGAATTGCATGGTCTTGCTGAACAGCTCTTAAATTTGCCATCCTCCCACTTAGGCCTGATCTTTCTCTGTGATAGATTTTTAAGCTTCAAACAAGTTTCATCCAAGTGTTGTCAGGTCAGGATGTTGAATGCACAGCATGTAGCTCCATTTTTTTGTTTCAGCTAATTGGTGGATACTTCCATACTTGTGTTCCCTGTTCAGCCTGCTGGTTTATGTCTTCCATGAGGGATTTTTGCTGCTCATAGGCTTCCGGAGGCTCCATTGCAGCCCAGATTCCACTTTCTGTGAAAGCAGGTTCGGAGTCACAGTCAAGCATCCTTTTGTGAGGTGGCCCATTGACATTGGAGACGAGCAGCAGTTGTTGAGCCAATTTGTATGAGGAAGGAGCCAAGTAAAGTTTAATATGAAGTGGTTGGTTTAGCTGGCAGAAAGGGAGAGGTGGGCTGTTTTCCATTTCCCTTTAAAATGTCAAACACTAATAGTCTCTTCCGATCATCCTGAGATTGCCAAATAATTGACTCCTGCCTACAGCAAAAACCTCCCTGATCCACAAAGCAGGAAGCTGATGACAGCAATTGCCTGAACGTGTCCAAATTAGTCCAACCCCTGACAACCCCAGCAGGGTCAGCAGTGGCAGCCCAGGGGTCGCGGGGCAGCAGGAGATGGAGGTTGGAGATTGCCCTGCTTCCTGTGCCCTCTCATGCCTCCAGGACATAGCAAGGACATGAGGGATTCCCAGCTGGAGCAGCCAGCACCTGAACTGCGTGTCCAACAGAGATGTGTTTATCCAGAGGATCTGCTGTAAATTAGCCAAAGCAGGGGCTTAGGGGCAGAGTGGGGAAGTGCCTGTCCCTTCGAGTGGCGGCAGAACACGTGTGTGTGGGGTGAGCCGGTGTCACACAGCTCCTGCTGGCTTTTCTCCAGGGTTTCCCTGCTCTGCTGCGTGGGACTGACCTGTTTACAACTCGCAGGGGTCTGTCCCAGGGCTGGATTACTTTTTCTGTAGCTTCATTTGTTCTCCCACATCTGTGCAATTTGATTGCAGGAAAATGTATGGACGTAGAGTATTTAGGAATATGCACACAAACCTGGAGCTCAGAGAACAGCCAGAGAAGGGTATCCACCAAGCCATTCCTGAGCCTCTTCAACACGTCCAGTTGCATGTGCTGGGTGGTTTGGTTTTATAAAGTGGTGGCAGTTAAGCAGCAAAGAATCTCTGGCCCCATTCCCCTCTCTCTTGCCTTTGAAAGGGCTTCAGTGTGCCTGTGACTTCTTGAAGGCAGCTCAAGCATCTAAGGGTTGTGGCCTTTTCATAAGATTATTTTAGGACTCGGAGAGAGGACAGAGGGAGGAGAGAAGCACTGTCTCAGAGCTCCCAAGCAATACCTCTGTTGTTACAGGCAGGATGAGAAAGTTTGAAGAGCAGGCTCTTTGTGTGCTAGGCTGTATTCCTGTCTGTGCTTCCTAAAGCAGAGGAGCTGGGGACAGGGAGCCTGCCCTGACAGCTCCCTGAGCGTGCTGCTGCAGGTCAGGACCTCTGCCCGGGGAAGGAGCACTGCCTGTGGGCCTCCCACGTCTGCTCACGGAAAGCCTGGCTGGACGCTCTGTCACACTCTGACAAAGGTCACTTTTACATCCCGTCTTCTAAAAGGTCACAGCATGACCCCAGGTGCAGGAGAAGAGGAGGAGGGAGAAGGCAGCTTTCTCCCTGTTTCTTTCTTATTTGTTACCACTGCCTGAAAAAAATATACCTTGTCTTTGCTCTTGTACTGCCCTCTCTCTCGACCTGCACTGGCACCTTCTCTTCTTAAATGCTACAGCATAAGCTCTCCCTTTACAGGTTTCATTGGCTGGTTACTGGATTTTCTCCTCTTTCTCCACTTTGTTCTCTCTGCAGAGCTGTAGCTGTTGTCCCTCAAGGAATGAGCAAACACTTCCAACCTTACTGTGCCCTCCAGGTGTAAAACTCTCTGAGCACAGTCCTTCACCACAGCTTGTGTAAGATGCAGGAGCACAAACTGCTACACGGATGGTTTTTCCCCCGAGGGCTGGGTGGGGGGAAAGTAACTATCCTTCTCTTACTCATCCCAGTATATAGCAGTAAATGGATACATCTCCTGTCGGGAAAACTGCCTTCCCTTGCTCCTTTCTGGCACTGATTACACTGATGGTCAGTGGGGCAGGGAGGACAGGTAAAGGCCAGATGCTTAGGTGTCACACACTGCTGCAGAGTTGTTTCCCAAACCAGGATTTACTGAACCAGCTCGAGGATGGAAACTATCTGTTTTTCTTGACTTAAGTAAGGCCCAATGGTTAACAAGACATTTATGTGCAAACCCATAAGGCTTCAATTCAGAACTAGTGTCTTTAACTGCTGGATCATCCTCCCAGTGTGATTTGAAATTTTTCCCTATCATAGAATTTGCAGCAGCAGTGGAATTATTTTCTGCATTTCAGATGCTAATGGAAGGGATAAATACAGGGGGTTTCTCTGTCTGCTTATTTTAGTAATTCTTGTCTTAAGGGCTGGACTGAGATGCTGAACATGATTCTCTGTTTGAGGACTGCAGGGGCTTGTCACAGATGCTGGACATGGTCCTTCAAACAGCAAGCATGGGACATTAAGTCTTAGAGACACAGTTGACTTTGTGAGGGTGATAACTTGATACAAGTTATTTTATTTACAGCATTCACTCTTCACACAGAATTTCCTCAAGATGTTTAAGCAGAGATATAAAGAGTTAGAGAAACATGGAGGAGTCTCTTTTCAGACAACTCACTATAACTTTTGAACAGGAAACAGCCTGTCCCTGGCTTGTCTTTGAAAAACAGATAGCCAAGTTTTCACTTTAAAATGCAATGATGTGCATCTATCTTAGATCTCTCTGCAAGGGCTCTTATTGCTCACATAGATGAGTCACCTCTCTCAGTATGTTTTTTAAGACAGTGTTCCTTTAATGGAGGTACTTGCTGTGAGCCCAAAGTAGTTAAGTTAAGACTGTCTTACTTTCAGTTGTGCTAATACCTTAAAAAATCCACATCTAATTCCCAAGATCTCAAAGGAAATTGATGCAGTTTGCAGACTACCCACCAGGCCAGCGGACCTGTTCCTGACCTTTAACTAAGCAGATCGATGGAGTTCTTGTATATTGGCCAGACCACACGAAAGTCGAAGTCTGTGGAGAAGCAGGAAGTTGTATAAGGTCAAAAACTAGGTCATGGCCGAGCTGGGAATGCCAATGAACTGGGCTACCTGTTGAGCAAAAAAGGGAAGAAATAGCCATGATGAAGAGTACCCAAAGGTGGTTTTCCAGGTTCCCAGTCAGAAAGGAGACTGATTCGCTAATTGGGTCTTAAAAGGTCTTTTCTATTCTGTTTAAATTCTTACAATATGCCCCTCACTGAGATATGAGGGTGTCTGTCTAAGGATGTCTCTCTTTTCATTCTTTTCAGCTGTGTTTATTTTCCTCCCTCCCCTCACCCGTTCTTTGCAGGTTCATGAAGAGCATTCAGACCCCATGAGGGGGTCTCTCCAGATCTCCTAAGAAGATTAAGCTCTCTGAATATTTCATGCCCCTGATTGACAGTTCTTGAGGACCTCTTGTAAGCCTGGCGCCCGTATTCTTGTTTAAAAAAAAAAAAAGAGAGAGAGGGAGACAAGAAAATCACATCCAAAGAAAAAAATTGATCCTATGGGCCCGACCTCTGCTGACAGAAGGCACTAGACAGAGGCAGCTCCTCCCGGACATCTCCCCCTCCTTTCCCTCCTGCCAGTCTCTACTGTGAAAGAAAAGGAAGGTAATGGGATTTTAAGAGGCAAGGAGTAGGCAGAGGAGGAGGAGGCGGTTGTACCCCCTCCCCTGAGCCCCAGTGCTGCGGCTGCCGGTCCCTCAAGAGCCATTGTGTGCCCCTGTTCCCGGCTCCCGTTCTGTGCCGCGCCCGCCCGTCCCTAACGAGCTGCGGGCCGAGCCGCCGGCTCTCATTAGGGGCTGAGCCGGGAGCCAGCCCCGCGCTCCCCGTTCTGCCCCATTAAGGGCTTGCCCCCTGCTTGACAGCGGGGAAAGGGAGCCGGCGACCTGTAAATTCTCATCAGGCTGCT
This sequence comes from Gymnorhina tibicen, assembly GCA_013399875.1. Taxonomy (NCBI): domain Eukaryota; kingdom Metazoa; phylum Chordata; class Aves; order Passeriformes; family Artamidae; genus Gymnorhina; species Gymnorhina tibicen. The sequence goes on from VXAZ01000620.1 coordinate 246,271, forward strand.
TGAGAACCTCCCTGCCCCCTCAGTCAGCCCGCAGTAGGCAGCTGAGAAGTTTCTCCTTTATTTAGATAGGCAGGGCCAAGCAGATGTCCTCACGTGCTGGGTTTAGGAGATGTTCCTTGGTGGAAACAGGGAGATGAGGGGGAGAGAAGCAGAAAAAAACCAGCTCTGAGCCCTTCTTGCAGCTGGAGCACAGTAAGATTTGCTGCTGTGCTTGCTGTAGGTACCAGTGTTAGACTGCAGTGCCCTGTGTTTTTCTGCTCCATGCTCAGAAACTGGCACAGCTTCCTGCTGGCAAATTTATGGGAATCATCCGTGGTGCTGGGGATACTGCACAATTATGACCATGCAGATAAATGGAATGGTCACTGCTGAGTGATTAGGAGACTCCACCAACTTTTGCAGTACTTCAACCTTTTCCTTGCTCAAGACTCCAGTTTAAAGTCTCCTCTTTGATGTTAGACCTGCCTTCTCAGCATGATTAATCTGCAGCCTAACACAAATCTCTATTAAACCTGAACATCCTTTCTGTGTAGGTTCAGGGTTTCTGTGTGAGGTACGGCTGCACACTCCAGCAGTGGCACTTTAGACCATGGGAGTAGGGGACTCTTTGAGGTACATGTAAGATATTACAGACCGATGGGGTGTATTCACTACCAGCTCTGAGGTATCTTACCTGCATTGATAAGGTTAGGACACAAATCACACATGCTGTGCTCCTGCTCCGAATGCTCTGGAGAAGCCTGTTTGCTTCCCTCCTCTGTCTGCACAGAGACTTGAGGGAGAAATCCTTTCCCTGGCTTAGAGAACTGGAGTATAAATAGGCAGGCAGTAAAAATATCCATCAGTGCCACAGGAGAACTCTAAAGGTCCTCTTGCACTCACGTGTTGAAATAGTCAAGGAGTTTTTGTTTCTTTTTCCAGGAGCAATTTCTATCTCTTCTATTAAGTGTGGTGCCATATAGAGCTTATTGATAATACCACATTTTTCTAGACTAGTCCGAGGAAAATAGACCTCATCTTCTGTTTCTAGACACCTGATACAGGCCGACATACTGCTCTGCAAAGCAGTCCTTAGCTCCCTACAGAACTGTGGAATAATACAAATTGGAAGGGAGTTCTGGAGGTCATATGATCCAAGCTTAAAAGGAGAGGGGGAGAGCAGTTCAGAATCCTGCTCCATCCTTAATCCCATACAACCATCTTTCCCCATTAGGGTTTCCAAGAGTCCATTGCTGCATCCTGCCAGCCCTCCCTGCTGGAGTGGCCCTTCTGCAGTGGCTGTGGACAGGAGGCTGTGTGACCTCTGTGTGGGACTGTGGAAAAGAGGTGGGCTGGGTTTTCTTCTGGGGTCTCAAAATTGGAAGTTCATGTCACTCATCCAAGTGGAAAACTGCACATAGTGCAGGGTATAGTGCTGGGTACATTAAAAAGTGGTTATCACAGTAATAGAAGGAGAAAACTAAGGGTTTTCATAAGGAATAAAAAAATAGTAGTGGATAATCTGTGTTCCTTTTTGAAATGCTTATCGAGCTTCAAAACCAGAGTGAAATTTAAACTTGGTTTGTAGGGTTCTGAAATTTCTGGATAATTTTTTCCATTTTAATTTGTGGTTAGGAATAGAACCAGAGAGACCAAGATACCTCACAATTTATTCAAGCATTTGGAGTTGTGAGCAGAAGTAAAAATGTACTAGAAATCACACACAAGCTAATAATTTCCTCCAGGGTTTGGAGCCCAGTTTTGCAGAGTTGGGAGGTTTGCTGCAGTTTGCAGTTAGACAGCAGTCAGGAGTGGGTCAAAACCAGGATCTGGGGTTGCAGGGAAGTCTCTGTGACTGGGGCCCTCTAAAGGCTTAAAGATTTTTTTCCCCATCAGGTTGCACTTGTTGCTCCATGGAGTCCAAAGCAGGTTGGGAGAGTCACTGCCTTTGCCTTCCCTCACAAGACGAGATTTTTCACTGGATGTTATCAAAGGTCTTAAGAATGTCCCTTTGTCTGAGGGAGTGAAGACATCAGCAGAGAGAAACACTGACCTTGTCATCCAAAAGTGAGTTTTTCTATAGGAAAAAGGATCCCATTTATGTTTGCAGACACTGTGTTTTGCCTTGAAAAAGCTGGTTAAATTTGGAGTTGAAATCCATGAAGCATTTTAATTTGGGTGGAGAAAGATTCTTTTTTAATCCATTTTGCCAATAGTGAGAGCTACAAATGACCTAATGCAGTGCCAAGCGTAGGTGTTTTGGAAGCATGTGGGGAGGAAGGAGTTAAGGATTCTGCTCCGTGAGCCATCCACAGCAGGGAATGACCCAGTTTAAAAGGGTTAACAGTATTTGGTTTTTCAGAACTATTTGTTATATCAAGTTAGTGCAGCAGAGGTCACCCAGGTCACTGTGCCTCCCCCTTCCCTTTCCATCCCCAGCCCCTGCTCCGTTCCTTGTTTCTCCTCTAATCCGATGACCTCAGACACAGCTCTTTCCTTATGATGTTCTTGACAGCATCTTCAGACAATGTGCAGCTCGACGCCAGTTGTCTTTCCCTTTTTCTCCTGTCCCTCAGGAGAAAACCTGGGATGCTAAAAGGCACTTTGTGCAGTGGGGAAAAGCCTCAGCAATTTGTCCTGTGGTTTTTGGACAAGAGTAGCTCAGAAAACACTTTTCCATGTATGTGCTCTGTTAGCATAGCTGTCTTTTCTTCTCAGTGTGTGTGTTTGGGTGTTTTTTCTCTATTTTGTGTGTGTTTGTGGTTAAATTCTTATTTATCCACTGTAAATTCTGGTCTCTTCCATCATGATGTCGCTGACTGTGACTTGCTGAACCTCTGAGCAAATGCTTTCTGGGAGCAAGTTAACTGATTACAAATGGGAATGGAAAAGTTTGGCTGGAATTTGTCCTTGGGTTTAGTAACCAAATGAGGTCAGATTTGCTACTGCAACTGAGAGTGAAGTACAGAAAACCTTGCTGAGGAGGTTCTCATCCTCATCCCTCCCCTCTGACCACCTTCTGCCAATCGAAGCTTCTCTTGGATTTTTGTTCAATGTATTTTTATGACCTATTTCCAAAGGTACGGAAGGCCCACAGAAAAGCAGAGCCTCAGGTGCTCAGTGTTTTTGAAAATCAGACTAGAATTAGGCAATAACTATTATGCTTATATCTTTTTTCACCTTACCAGCATCACTATGTTAACTTTCTGTCATACCATCCACGAGGAATAGGATACAAAACACCCTACCTGATGTGAACCCAGGAAGTCTCGTTTTCCTGCTTCCTCAGTTGCTTGTTCTACTGTGTTTCTTGTTCTCCTCTACCTGTGCCTCTGACATCCGGACAGTTGATTTTTTAACAATGTTCCTTGCTTCCAATTTTGTTGTGCTGCTCATTGTGCAGCCAGAGCTAGAGGAGTTACACTCGCTGTTGGGGGTAAACTTAGTGAGGCGTAAAGGACAGTTTTTCTTCCTCTGCTATGGTTTGACTGCTTTCTGAGGGGTGTGCTTTGCTTTTCCTAGAAGGGTGGGTGTAGTCCTGGGTGTCCTTAACCTCCCAAGGGAAGTCAATGCTCACCAACAAGCTGCCGCTGGTAATGTTAAAGCTGTTTCTTGCAGCCTTCCCAGGGCTGGGGAACTGCCAGGCCTCAGTGTTTTTAACAGATCTGAGGGATCGGTGAGAAAAAATGCCTGTGCGTATTTGCTTGAATTGAAAAGCAAATTGCAACTCAGTTGTGCGTGGCTTGCCTTTGCTTCTTGGTCATGTTCAAGTACATAAGGGTTCTTAGTGTGAATGCTAATCAGAAAAAAAAAGTTTAAGGCTGTGTCTTCTGCTAGAACTTTTTTATACTATGAGAAAATCCAGTTATATTTAGTTCAGTCACTACAAATTGATGTATCAGGAGAGCAGAGCTTTCATGTAACTGGCAAAAGCAAAGTTCAAATAATATTTTCCATTGTCAGCTTTTTCAATTCCCAGCTTTCTTCACTTTCCCAGTGGCATGATCAGTGACACTGGTAGCAATCAAGTGATTATTTTGAGTTGCTTGCTGTGTGGAAAGAATAAGAACAAATGGCAGTTCTGCATACAGTGGATGTTGGAGTTGGACTGGATGATCCCTGTGGGTCCCTTTCAGCTCAGAATATTCTGTGATTCCATGGAAAATGAGTTGAAATCATAAAAAATGTTGGCTAATGAACTTCTTCAGCTGAGCAACAGTTGAACCTCTTGGAAGAGAATGTGTTTCAAGTTCCACCTTCTTTAACCTTAGGTGGAACATTCCTAGTGCTTCATGTTAGCCGGGATAGTGCAGGTTTTGAAGCCAGTATCTGTATGTTTCAGAGCTTTCATCCAGATTCTCTGGGAAGGTTTCAAATCCTTCCTCCGGCACCTGCCCAGATGTTTCAGGATTCTAGAGTCATGGCATTGCTGTGTCATTTATTATGCAGTTCTCTCACCATTGGCCTCAGCACTACAGGTTTTTGGAAGCATGAATGTGATGGAGAAAGGGAGTATCTGGAGGCATGGAACCCTTTCGAGTTTTTGTGGTTTTGGTTTTTTTTTTCTTAAAGAAAAAGGCAACACCCTCTTCTGTCATTGCAGCACTCATCTTACCCACCAAGTCATCTAGGCCAAAGGACACTGTAGCAGGGACATTCCCAGGAACGGAAGATGTACAGTTTCTGTAGCAGGGAAGAGAGCATCAAAACAGGAATGGAAATTGGCAGGAGAAGCTCGGAAAGGCCAAAAGTTTCCAGCTCGGAGAGACAGTGAGAGAGGAAGTCAGTGAGTGCAAAAGGATTCCCTCTCTCCCCACTTCTCAGCCCCCACCCTCTGTCCTTCCTCCACACCCCACCCGGGGAGATGGGAGAAGAAACTTGGCAAGCCATCTTGTCGCCAATCAATCTGTGGTGTAACAATTAGCACTTAAGCAGCACTCACGCTAAACACAGGCTCAGAAAACACTTACAAAGAAAAAGAAAAAAACCCTTAAACCCCAACACAACAACAACAGGGGAAAGCTGGAACAGATCAATGCCACGCCAACCAGGAGGCACCTAATACCCCATTATTGACGAGGCCGATAGCGCTTTAAGTGTGTGCTCTCCATGCTGAGCAATTAGCCGCAGGACCAGTGCGGTGCAGGCAGCTCCAGCACGAGAACGAGCCCCCCGCTGCCCAGCGCTTCCCCCAAGAGGTGTTTGATGACAGCTTCATTTGTTAGCGAGATCCCAATAGCTGCCGGCGCCGGCATCCTTTCCATTACGGAGCAGAGTGCGAGGGGAGCTGGGCAGTGGGTGCGCTCCCCCCGCTCCCCCGGCCTGTGGTAACAGAATACAGTAGACACGGAGTCTGTCTGTGCACTGCCTAAATTGATTGTAATGGCTTTCTTAACGTGCTGAAAGAGCCGACTGTTTTCTCGCCTCGAAGAAAGGCCGGAGGAAGGAGGAAGTGACTCCAGCGGCTGCGGCACAGTGGATGAAAGTAAACTTTTGTTTAGTAAAGACCAGCCGACTGCAGACTGTCTCTGGCCTTTCAACTGGCTCTCAGCAACACTGTGTATGAGAAGAAAGGGGAGAGGGCAGAGAACAAACTGTCAGCTTCCTGCCTTGGCTCTTGCTCCCGTCCTAACCCTGCTCATCTGGCTGTACCTCCCAGAAGCATGCTGGAAACCTTTTCATGCAGGGAGGGAGTCTGGTTCCAGAAGGTGCCTGTAGGATAAGGCTTTCCAAGGGAATTCATGCACATGGACAGTAGGGCATATGTGCTTTTAAATGCTTGGCTAGGCTGAGGCTTACCTCAAAAAGGTGTGCTGAGCTCCCATAACAGCAGAAGCTAAGCCAAGCCTGGAGAGGATATGGCCTTCTGAAGAGTATCCAAACAGCATCTGTTATTGATAAACTGTGTTTATCTGGAAGCCTGGAGCCATCCTGAGACCTCCCAAGTGGAGAAATGTGTCCCAGGTCAGACTGTCCGTGCAGTCAGATGAAACCATCCATCAGGCACCAGAGCAAACCACACGTGGTCATCAGAGCAAACCAGCAGGTGCCACTCAGGGACTCTGCTGCTCTCAGGTGTGCTGCAGCCTGTCCTGCTAATCTTTACTGCATTGGTGCCTAAACTGGCTGCGAGCTGCTGAAGGAAAACAGTGCTGGGAGCTGCCACTTCTGTCCTAGAAGAATCATTGCATCACACCTGAGCAGCCTTTGGCAACAAAAGAAACCAGGTGACACACAGATGTTCTGGCTTTTCTGAGAGGCAGCGCATGTTGTAATAGCTCTGTACAGGACCCTGCTCAGCCAGCGTGGGCCTGGGGTACCAGAGGCTCGCTCCTTAATCGCTCATCACTGGAGATAGGCTTTGGTTCCCTCTTCTGTCTCCATGGAATGAGTCTCTTAGAGGTACCACAAAGGATGAGGAGGCCCAGACACCTGGTGTGCAGGTACTGCCATAGTGTGAGGGAAGAGGAAAAAAACTGAAGTTCTCCACTGTGGTGTCACTCAGGTTGCAGGTGGTCCCGCAACTTCCCACCCTTGCCTAGTTCCAAACATGTATTTATTCTCAGAGTTAGATCTTGTGAGTAGAGAAAGGGGCTACAAAGTACAACTTCTCGTGCTGCTGTAACCAGAAGCTGCTCCCTGCTTCCGACCAGGAGGCTTTAAGATGATGCCAGATGGGGCCATTAAAGCTGTGCAAACAATAAGGAACACATAGGGGAGTCTGTTAATGGGTTTCTTTTGGAAGCATCAGCTGGAGCTGCTGAATGGGGCACATGACCTGTTTTAAAAAGCCACTTGAGAAATCTGTCTGACTGCTGAAAGGATAGGATTTCTTACCTTCCCTGTTTATGCCAAGCCACTAAGGATCTGAGATGCTGGATGCTCACACGCTCCTGTGTTTGCAGCCTTGCTCACTTGCCAATACGCTTTATGGCTCGTGCGCTAAAGCTCTGAGATCGTGGGCTGGAGGAAGTGTCCCAACCACGTTCTGGGCAGGGGGGAAGCCACATTTAAGGAGATGGCTTCCATAGAAGTGTTGTTTGATTATCCCTTCTGGGAAGGGGGAGCCCACTGCTAGTGCAGATTCTTTCCGTGGTTACAAACCGGCATTTTGCATAGAGAACAAGCAGCATGGTTAGAGGTGGCTGTCAGAACACTGCGAGTGCAGAAGTTCCTTGGCCTTGAGTCCTGGTGGGGGCTTATGTGATCAGAAATCGTGGTATAGCTTGGCAAAGCTCTGAGTTTCAGCTCACATGAGAATCAGCTACTGATCCACTTTATGAAGGGAAATGCCTCTACCTGCAGTGGCCAGTGGAAAAATGATGTGATGGAGGAAAAAAAAATACAGATATGCTCCTTGGCAGAATCCAGATCTTAAATTGCTCCAGACTGTGAAGGTATTTTCAGTCAGTCTTTTGTGGAAGAATACTCCAACATCCTGGCTTGAATTTGAGCCCAGGGAGCTGGTGATGCAGGGGAGGATCAGTTCCACAGTGTGCTCTGTGTGCTGCTTCATTGGACTGGGTTTGAAAGAGGAGGAATCTCTGAGATTCTGTAGAGAAAATGTAGAACAATGATTTCTCAATTGAAATTTGACTCACTCTGCTCAATTCTTTACTGTTTGAAGCACAGTGCTATGATTTTATGATGGGCAGATCAGCCATCTTACAGTGCCATTCAACCAAGATGGAAACTGCAGGAGAAAGGTTGAGTCCTCGTTCTCTGCAAGGGAGCAAGGCTTGTTCTCTTCAGATGACTCATTCCTGAATGGTGCTATTGTATTTCTTTAATAAATAGTACAATAGAAGGGTGTTGATCTTGCTGAGATAAAGGAAACAAGACCAGAATCTGCCTTGGAGAACACCTTTAGGAAAAGCATGAAATGAAACGTTACATTTATGTCTGTCTTACCAGTTTGGCACAGACGTAAATGGGACTGTGTGGTTTGCATTGTGTGTTTTGTCAGAGTCTCAGGAATTCAGTGGCTGATTATAAAGCTCAGCTTGGACACAAACTTGGAATATTTTATGTGGCAAAATCAAATCTGCAACCCCTTCAAACTGGTGGTGTTTTCTACTGGCGTGGCAAACAGAAAATTTTATTTTGCCAGAACCTCTTGGAACTTAATTTGTCTCCCTTCAAAGGTGTTTTCTTGAGTTTTCATAAGCAGCAATAAAGAAAAGTTCCCCGACTAGGGAACTTTCCACATATGATCATTTTTTCTTGCTTTGGCTGTAGCCAAGAGAGGGAAGAAAATCTGGTCTAGTTGTTAAACCTCCAAAAATGTGACTATGCCATTCTGCAAACCTTTCAAGACCCTTGCCTGTGCCTGGGAGCCTTTCCCATCTGACAGGAAACATCTCCTGAAGGAAAATCAACTTGAAGTGTTTTCTCTCCCACTTGCCACCTTCCAACTTTGGTTGCTGAGAGAAGAAGAGAAAGGCTTTTAACACCATGCAGTGACCCAGCCCTAAGTACAGTCTCCTGGAGTTGATCTAGCTGGGGAGACAGGAGGTCAGCTGCAGGGGCCAGGAGAAGTGAGAGAAACCATGTCAACAGGCTGCTCCCGCCGTGTCTGAGTGCTGAATGATGAGCGGGTGACACGGGAGAAGGAGCCAGGGTGCTCACCTGGAAAATGTTGCGGGAAGCCTGTCATGGATGTTTAAGTGCTGACAAGATGTGTTGGAGATATCCTTGCAGTGCATTTAGGATAAAGGTAACCTTTCCTGTGGATCCTGCTTCGCAAGGGAAGCTGGTGCCCTGGTTCATGGAGGCGGGACAGCAGCAGCTTGATGAGGGGGACTGAAGTCATTTTTCAATATGGGATAGTGCTGCTGTACTTACGTAAGGACTGAAAGGGCAGGGGATGGTGGGGATTTAATTCTGCTATCTTCCCGTAATCCATAGGTGTGATCCCAAATCAAGTGAAACCAGCAAAACCACGTTTTGCCCAGACAGATTTTGAAGCAGGCTCTGTTTCAGGAACATCTCCAGATCAGTAAATCCTTTGATCCAGTATGTGACTTCTTTCTGAAAAAAATACCCATGGGATGAACCAGCTGCCTTACACGTGTGCCTTTCAGTGGTGAATTGTAGCCCATGTTACCTCCAGGGATGTTGCAGATGAGGTTGGAGATGGCATTGGGCAAATCTGATACCAAGGACTTGTGAGCAGCTCCTGAAGGGAAAGAATTTGCTTTTGGAATTAGATTTTCTGTAGTGAATTGTAATTGTCTTAGGAAATAACAGCTCGGTGGGTCTTAGCACATACTTCCCAATGCCTTGGCAGGGAACACACAGGGAACACGTGCACCACGGAACAAAAAGTGCCTTGCAAAGAGCTAACCTGCCTGATTCTGGTGTCAGTTTAAATTGCTGAAATGAACTGACTTCCTTGCAGTTTTCCTCCTTAGGTTATGATAAAGAACAACAGACCCAGATCCTGATCTGCAGCAGATTGTTTTCACTGATCTGTTATCAACACTTCAGTGTGATCAAGGTTAAAAATGGACATTTTCTACTACTTATTTGAGGGCAGAAATTTGATTTTGTCGCTGTTTCTCTTCTTTTATTTGTTTCTCACACTGTTAATTGCTCGACTTCTGTCCTTCTCCAAGAGTCAGCTAGGAGAGCTTGGCAATGTTTAGCCCTTGAGCCTGACCTTCCAATCTTTGCAAAGTCCAAAGGAGAGGAAGGAGTTTTAACTGAATTTAATTGGGGTCGTCTTTGCCCATCAACCTCTCTTCCTCCTCAGCACCTGGGGGGTTTGAGCTGGGCCCCAGTAACTGGTGGAGAGATGTCTCCACGTCAGAGCCGGGCAGCTGTCACTGAGGCTTAGGGAGCAGACAGGAGACGGTGCCTGCAGGAAACAAAGATGGTTCCCACCTGTCCAGAGCTAATGAGGATGTTTCCGATGTCAGTAAATGTTTCCTGAGCACAACAAAGAGCCAGGAATCTTCACAACCCACTCCTGAACAATAGGCAAGTACAAGAGGTGGAAGACAGAAGTGAAAGAATTGGGGAGTTGGAATGAAGATGAGGCAGGGAGGAATAGGAAGGAAAGGGAGATAATTGAAGAAGGGAAGAAGGGAAGGAACTAAAGAAGGAAAAGAGAAAGCAGAGCACATGGCAAAAGAGAGAAAATGAGAATGTCTGGATGGAGCAGGGAAGAAATTGAAAAACAGGTGGAAGTGTCCTGAGATGAGAGATACTCAGAGAGAGATGGGAATGGACCAGAAGAAAAAGAGCTAAAGGAATATGCAAAAAAATATCAGCAGGTGGAGAGTAGTGCTTAACCCAACACATCCTTTTCACAGAACAGCTTGAGAAGCCTGAAGTGATGAAGGGTAGGACATAGTCTCTAAGAGGAGTCTTGGGTCTGGAGAAGTTAAGAGAAAAGAGGGGGAGAAAGTATTTCTGGCATATAATATTTTTAATCTTACTCTTGGAGTGTTCCTTTGTGTCAGCATCTCCAGGAAAATCCTCAGTCTTGACATAAAGCAAAAGAGAATCCTTTTTATGTGTTGCACAAACTACGAACATCAACTACCAAGTGAGCAGCTGAGGCAGCAGCTCTCACCTGGGACTTAGAGATAGAAGCCAATAGCTGATGTAGGAGATTTGTCCAGGAATGTGTAGTACTTCATTCACTGCAGCAATAAAACCATGGGTTTACATCTTTTGAAGATGATTCATTCTCACTGCCACCCTCTATTCTTTTATCCTTTCTCTGCAACAGAATTACTATTGACCAAGAGGTCCTGCTCTCGGATTGGGCGTGTTATTAACCTTTCCCAAGAACTGATTTTATTATTGACCATTTTACATGTGCTGATATTGCTTTAAATTCCATGAAAAATCTTACTTTGGAAGATTGCTTCTTCCCTTTCTTTAGTACCGGATATCACATTTGAAAGTCCTTATGTGTTTTCTGTGTCTGTTGTTTTTAAATTGCATCTCAGTAGGAGTACTTGGAATAACTGTGCCACACAATGTCCCATCAAGGGTGTGATTTATCTCATTTTGGTCCAGCTTTCTCATGATCCACACCACAGCTCTTCTGTAGGTGGTAAGAGGAGATCAGCAGCTCCAGAGCATCATTCAACTCATATTAAAAAATAGGTGTTAAAGTAGATTTTATTCCTATTCAGAGTCAGCCCGGCCTGTTAAAAACAGGAAGACACTTGAATCTACACAAGAAGGACAAATATTTATGTTGGTACTAAGTAGCAGTTGTCCTTCACGAGTTTAAAAATAAAATGAAAGCAGATTATTCCATCAAAGTACGTCCTGTTGCAGCACTGGGAGCAGTGCGTTATGAAACCATGAACAAAAGCTAAAACGTTTAAGAGGGGAATTTTAGATTAACTGGGAACACATACAAACTTTTTTGATTTTAGTTTCGTATCAAAAATGATGGAATTTCAGTTTTATCAGATACCTGCAAAGTCAGACCACTACAGCAGAGCTGTCCGGTGGTACAGTCAGGCCTGCCAATTACCCTGCTCGTTTCCCAGCATTTGCCACCGGCCAAGAGCGGGGATGGGAACCCACCAGCTCGTTTCCTGCTCAGTTTGGTTCTGAGCTAAAAACACATTATTAGTGTTCCATTTCCCACAAAGACGCCGGGCTCCCCTGTGAGATGCCAAGGGCTGGATCCATGGAGGGCGTTCCCTGGAGCTGTGACAGTCACAGGGAACTGGCACAGCTGGGCCCCAGGGAGGTCAAAGTCACACAGCCCGAGAGTTTCAGACTCTCAAACTTTCAAACGAAGACTTTGGGGTCTCTGTCCTGCTCAGCCCCCTCTGCTCCCGTGTGCTGCTCTGCCCCTTTTCCCGTGGAGGAAGAGAGTGCTGATGGAAGTGGACAACGCAGGGAGCCGATAGCGGGGTAGGGAGAGCCTGCAGGAGATCGCCTGCAGCCGAGAGGACACAATTACTGCCCCAACTGTCCGGCCAGGCCCGGCCAGGAGACTCCACTTAATGTAATTGAGTGTGAAGGCAGGCTGGAGACACTGCACCCGCTGCCTCAGCCCCCCCCCGCCTCAATATAGACACTATTGGCTGCTAATTGGCGCCAGTGGGCTGGTGCTAATTGTGCTCATGTCTTGGGCTGAGGACAGGCATGTGAAGGATGAAGAGGTCTGCTGGGAATAGGAGGAGGGGAGAGCCGGGGAGACAGTGGTCATACAAGTTGGAACAGGGCTTTAATTTCATATCAAATATTTAAGTAAGTGAGTGGAGGATCTGTGAACTCTCTTTGTGGTAACCCACAAAAGGCCTTGGGGAATAGCAACCCCTGCCTCCAGCCCAGCCATGAGCTGTCTGAAGGCCTCTGTTCCTCTTCCTCCTTAGCTTTGTTTAATTAATTGGGAGAATTGCTAACGATCTTTTTTGCCTCTTCATACCTTCTCTGCTTTCTGCCATTGCTTCTTCTTCATTCTTTATTTCAAAGATTCAGCCTTTCCAAATCCAGGGCCATCCAGTATTTACACATGGAGATTTTGGCTGAACAGAATGACAGCTAAGGCGGAGATCAGGCTCATTAGCCTGAAGTTGGAGAAGGTCTGATTTGTACACACAAGGCCAGGAGGAGCAGTGGGGACTGTGTGGTGTTGTTCCGTATAAACATCCAGTCAGACTTCTGGAGGTAGAACTTTGCATGTATCAGGTGTCAGTAAGACATATGTTCAGAAATACTCATTTGGGCCAGGACCACCGATTCAGATGTGAATTGTACCTGCATGCTGTCTTGTTCTAAGATTTTAGACTCAAAAATGGGCAGGGAAAGTCTAATGAAGCTCTGCTGTGCTGGAAGCTGTGTGCAGAGCTCCTGAGAGGAGGTGACCTGGCTGTGATGGTGTGCTGGTGAAGGGGGAGTTTAGTGCATGGACAGTGCTCTTCACTCTACCCGAGGTGAATGATTTTAGCGATGAAAAGGTGCACCAGCCCTTGATACATCCTGGTAACAAGCTGGTAATGTCGGAACTCTGCTGGGAGTTCTGGCTGCCACCATTTGTTTACGAAGTCCAGGTAATAGAAACTTGGATGTGCTTGACTTGGGGACTGAGGTGCAGCCAATTTCATCTGGATTCAGATCCCGTCTCTCAGACCCAGGTACTGCATAGGTTTGTCTTGAGCTGAAGGTGGAAGATTTTCAGATGTTTTACACTTTTCTCCTTTCAGCATCTTAAAGTCAAAGTGATTTAGGTACTTGTGCCTTGATTTTGAAGGACCTGGAACCTTGTGATGCAGTTTTGTGACTGACTTAAGATAGTGTGACCATGGGGAGCACCATCCAGAGGTACAAGCTCATCCTGCCTGGGGGTTCCTCTCATCAAATAATTCTGTGATTGTGAGTCACATTGGAAAACAAATCTCCTCATTCCATTGAAAGCAATTATTTTCTTTCTTAGTTTCCTTCTAATTTTCAACATAATCCAGGTTTTTATATGGATCATTCCTTCCCAAAGAAGCTGGAAGGAAAGGTGTGATCAGGGGAGAGAGGCAGCAATGATCAGTGTCTTATTTTTATTAGAAATCACAGGATGTTCATGTCCCCAGTTCCTCCTAAAATGGACCATAATTGTAAAAATCACTTGGGCCTTGCAGCGCTGTACCAAACAATGCATAAATAACTTTAAACTTGAGCTGTTAAAATTGTGTTACATTTGTGTGGTGTGTAACACAATGATGACTTATTTGGCCTCAAGGCACTGCTGGTATAAAATGTTCAATATTAAATAATAATTGCAGAAAGTACTTTAATAGGCTCTTTGGGCAGGATGTTCCAAATACATATATATCTCACAGGCCACTGCATTCAGATAACAGTTTCAATCTAAAATTAAATTTTAATGTACTGATACCTAGGCAATTTTAAGCTTTTTATAAATTATCACAATGTGCAGATTCTTGGGTGAAAGGCTTAGGCATCCAAAGTTCTCTGCCTCTTTCTTTCTCTCAAAATGTAATCCCAGAACTGATGTATGAGGCCTTTAAACTCCTTTGACAGCACGTCACTTTTACTAAGGCAGGCACAAAGTGAGTGAAAGCTCTGCAGTGATTTGTTTCAAAACCTAAGTTCCAAATCCCAAGCTCATGAACAATCGGTTCTGTCTTACAATCAAAACATGCCTACCTCTTCCATGCAGACACCAGCTTCTAGAGCATGGCATCCTTAAGAGAGCCTGTAAGCTTGGGAGAAAAGCAAACCATCATAGGTCAGGGATATACTGGGCCAGACTTGTACCAGGCACAAAAAGATGCTGTACATGGCTTTTCTTTCTCTGTTCAGCTTTCCTCTTCAAAGGAGTTCATGGCTTGTGAGGGTTCATCAGATCCTTTGCTCAGGTGATGTGGCACTTATTCTAGGGCTGCTGATGGATCCTACAGGGTGTACAAAGTACCTTTAGCACCAGAGCTTCCATTCTGCTTATTAATTGCTTGTTCTTCTCATCCCTCTGGATCTAACTCTGCAGTGCAGTGCTGACATAGCCAGGCTAGCCCCTAGGCAGCTAAGAAAAAATGCAGCGGCCTGGTTGGTGTGAGCCCTTCTGACACTGTCCTCATGTTCTTGTCTTTCCTTCCTTTTACTGTGAGTTTTTGTGCTTTCCCTTGAGTCAGCACTGATGATCCGACAGAGGAGCAGTAAATCAGCTCACTGCTCCAGCTGAAAGCTTAGATACCTCCATTTTTCTTTCTTTTTTATTCTTCTAGTTTTGCTAGGCTTGTTTGTAAGTCAGAAAGCTGAGCTGGTTACTTGGGAAGTGGTAGGATCACTAGTGCTGATGGAAAGGAAGGAACAGGAACATGTAGTTTGGAGCACTGAGTGTCTCTTTGTGGTCTTTATTTGGCTTAATCCAGCTATAAACGTAATCCAACAAATGGAGTTTGTTTAATCAAATGCCCTCTTCTTGACCACATTATGGGGATCATATCACAGAAGGCCATGTTCACTGAGCTCAGTTTGGAGTAGATTTCTCTCATAATGTATTGTAAAACTGAGATGATGTCACTAAAAGAGCGTAACAATGTGCTGGGAGGGATCTCCTTGATGGATCTGAATCAGGAGAGTGTCAGTGGCCTGATGGCTCAAGTGTTTCCAGCTGGACATGGACTGGTGCCTTGCTGAGTAGGAATGGAGCTGATAGGTGCAAAATGAACATCAGCTGAATGTCTCTAGGGCCGTGGGGCCTTGGGCAGGGTCTCTGCAGCACTTCTGTCCTCTGCCAGCTTCCGAGCGTGCAGCACAAGAGACTAAGCCCAGTTCTCTCCCAGATATCATAATCCACATCTTCAGGCATGGAACTCCCCTTTGGCATCATGCTGAGTCTCTCTTGAACCTTTGCATCTTTCTGTGCTTTACGAAGAGAGAATATCCTAAGAGTTTCCTCTAGGTCAGCCTAGGGATGTGTCGGGGGGTTATTGATGTGAGAAAACAGATGGTACATTTGATTGTTGTCTGAACTGGGAAACCAAGAAAAGCTGCCATTCTAATGGAATGTAAGTACCAGAACTGCTTCCTCACTTTTACTGGGTTAATACCCCAGAACAAAACGATTCCAGTCCCTGCTCACCTCAGAGGGCCTGAAATCGGGGCTTTAAGCAGAGGACAAGGTGGTTCCTTCTCTGGGTATTTGTCTTCAATAGGTCAGTGCCAAGTGTAGGAAACTGAACCATTCAATCAATTTGGGTCTTATTTTTCTTCCTGCAGAGGATTCTTATATTTTATGTTGCAGTACTGCTTTGAAAGGCAACTGTGACCAAAGAATAAAGGGAGGAACCCAATTCCACTGGCTTAAATTGTGGAATGCTTTTCCTTTAAAGCCTCTCCCTCCACCCCATGCCTTTCCTCTGCACACACTTTAAGTGAACTCATTGGTGCTGAAAGAGATTGGTTTGACAGGCTTGATGATTCACACCTTCTGTTCAGCTTCCTACTTCAAACCAGCCCAGGCCGAAAGAGGAGAGGTCAACAGCTTTAATGTAAGGCTGTGCTTACTGTAATTCTGACTGGGTAGGAAGTATCTGAATCCAAGACCTCACTCTTCCATTAGGCAGTGGAAGAATCCGCACCCTGTGTGTGAAATCGGTGAGACATTGAACCTAGACCTCAAAATGTGTTGTGGCGTCACCTCTGGCTTCCCTTTTGGACACAGCAGCTCTCAGCGAGCTGCTCGGTGTGCGGTGCATCCGGCGATATCGCCGCTGGGAGGGCTTGCTTGCCCTGCACTGCAGTCAGATCATTTTTACACGGCAAACAGCTATTAATTACTGCTGCTGGAGTGTTAGTGCACAAAAACACTC
This sequence comes from Gymnorhina tibicen, assembly GCA_013399875.1. NCBI lineage: Eukaryota > Metazoa > Chordata > Aves > Passeriformes > Artamidae > Gymnorhina > Gymnorhina tibicen. The sequence goes on from VXAZ01000620.1 coordinate 262,557, forward strand.
TCCCTCAAAGCTGGGTAGGCAGCAAGAGTGCTAAATGTGGGTGCATGTTAATGACCGAGGAGCTCATTAGCTACACTTGCAAGCATGGAATGACTGAGGTTTCCTGAGTGTCTCTGCAAACCCATAAAATGAAAATACATCTCTGTACTCGGAGCAAGAAACAACACAACAAACACAACCCTACATGCAAGACCACTCAGCCCAGCTGACTGATGGACAGTCCTTCCTGACCACCCAGAACATTTGTCCTTCTGAAGGCACAGACACAAAGGTACAAAGTGTGGCGCTTACATTCCTCAGTTTCAGCACTGGTTGTAGGAATGTGACTTCACAGAAATTACCTCGTGTCTGTGCACATCAAGTGCAGTCCCAGTGTGTCCATCCCTGTACTTCGCACAGAAATGCCGATGGCCACGTGCAGCACACTGTCACAGCACACACAGTTCTGCCTTTCTTCATCAAAATAAAAAATCCCATTGATTTTTACTTTTCATGCTTCCGTTACCAGCTCCTGCTAACAACTGCCACTGCTGTTCCTTATCAATATTTGATGAGTAGGGTGAGGCGGAATGGAGAAGCCCTGCGAGTTTCTCCTTCTAAATGGTCTCTGTGAGGGTTGAGGTTTTTGTGGCTTATGTTTATTTTCTCTGTCTGTTTTACTCAGTTGGTTCAGGTCCTGAAGGTGACTGCTGCTAAAAGATAGGGCAGAAATAGGACATCTCTCTTCCCCCACACCCTCTTCCCTGTTCATGCCTTTATCTCTCTATTTGCCCTCTTGAGTAGGCTCATGGATGATTTTGTGGGGGCTTTTGAGTTTTTAGATCCTTGGTGAAATTCATCAATGATAGAAGGTCAAGCAACACTTATCTGTATGTAGCCAACATAACTTCTCCTTAACTAGTTTTTCCCAGGCTTTATCCAGCTAAGTGTTCTCAGGAAATGAGCTCTCATTTTTAAAATTATCTTTCAACTCGCAGAATTAATGACTGCCCTAGTACCTTACTAAATTGTGCCTAAAAAAAAGAGTCACTCCAGAATAGAGTAGCATGCCTTCAGGACATGTCTCTGAGTTGTAACTCTTCATTTATTCTTCACTTGTTATAACAAAGAAGTTTCCATAGTACCTGGGAGAGAATCCTTTTTTTCTTGTGCTTAGGCAGCTATTAAAACTTACTCTGTGGATGTGAGCTTATGTCAAAATAAGGTCAAAGGCTCATTCATTACTGAAATGAGAATTCAGTGCTTTGCTTCAAACAGCATTTCTGCAAATACTGTTCTTTTTAAGGAACTGGTTTGAGTTCACAAGATAGGAGTTCTTGAGGGCCATAACCCAGAGAGCAAGCAGTACATGAACCATGAAACATTATTTCAATGAGCTCTGTGGTAAGTGAGGATATTTGAGAAGCAAACAAGGCTCAAAAAACACAGCAGAGAGAGTGTGGAAGCCTGGCACACTGCGAATGCTGGGCTCCCAGCGCTGGGGAAACAGGCTGCCAGCTCTGCAGCCTCTGCATCTGCCACCTGATTTCGGGTTCGTGGGCACAGGCACTCGGGTTGGCAGCTGCAGGATAATCCCAGCAGCCGTCATCGGCTGGAATGTGCTGATGGCATCCCAGAACATGGGAGACCCACCAGCAAACACAGGCTACAGCCAAGGTGCTGCTGGGAACAACCCCATCCCCCTTCCCTGAGATTTAGGCTGCAAGGGCTCATAGCAGGAAGGTGGAGATTTATCATCTGTTCGGCTTGATATAGGTGTAGGCATCAGGACCTCATCCGTACCAGCTGGGATTACAACAGGGGAACAACTGAAGGAGGAACTTGCAAGGCTAGAAAAACCCCTTGTTTTTACTGTAGCCATCAAAATAGCTTTATAGGAGTGACTGGCAAATGACTTAAAGGTCTGCGTAAGCCTCATAATCACATGAGGTGAAACATTGGTTAAGGAAAACCAGTGTATGCTTCAGTTCTTGATAAAAGAAAATAAATCAAGGAAAGATATTTTGTATTAAGCAAAACGCTTTTTGCCTCGTTTTAATGTTGGTTTTTTCATCTTGGTATGGTATACAGTTTGCAAGTTAAACAGGTCTGGGCTTTTTTGGTGGCTTCATTTCAAATCTAAATACCTGGGGATGTCTTCCAGTTTCATGATTCTGTTCCTGTGGTGGCAAAGTTCAGCCTCTCCTTGTTCTGTGCTGTGCTCTGACCATAAGGACCTCTTTCAAAATGAGCATTAAAAGTCATCTGAAGGACAGCGCAGGGATCCAGGTAAGCGACTGAAACGTCTGCAAACATGTAGGAGGCAAGAGAAAACATGAACATGTGGCACCAAGTGCCTTCAAATATGTCGCTAATCTACTGCAAGATAAGTAGCAAGAGACAGAAGGGCAAGAGCTGAGCAAAGCTCTTGGAATGGCAGCTTTTCCATGGCGAGGCATAAATCTTGAGCTTGTCTGATGTGTGCTGTGAAATGCTGCTGGTGAACAGAAAGAAGGGATTCCGTCTCTCAGAATATAACTCTTGCCAAGTTCTTCAGGGTGACACAAGCATAAACAACATACAGAATTCTTTGGGTTGTTTTGTTTGATTTGTTTGGGGAATTTTTATGCTGCTTTGTTTTGTTGTGGTGGTGGTGGTGGCTTTTTTTTTTCTTTTCTTTTCCTGGAGATCACTGCTTTTAACTCTCCTCTGTTGCCCTTCTTGTTTCAATGATTTCAGGATTGCTGGTGTCCAGAATTCAGCTCTGGGCCATCTGGAGACCCTCTGCTGCAGCATCATTAATCCCATGCAGGACAGGTTGTCCATACTCATTTCACATCTACAGATGTTGACAAATCTGATTATCCATCTCCTGTACAGGCCTTACAGAAAAATTGTAGCTGAGTCCTTGGAATTTAGTGAAAGGACTTAAGAGTTTCACAGACTTTGAAGCTTTCTTTGGACTCAGTTTCGGATTCAAAGCTGTTTGCTGGGAGGTCTGGAGGCCTTCTTCTTCCAGCTTTCCTTGTAGGTCTCCTCTAGTGAGTAAGTCAGTGGTTTTCTTCCTGCGTGGTGACTGTGGAGTCTGTGGGCAGCGTGAAGTCAGTGAGCAATGCTGGGATCAGGTGTCCATGTGGGATCAGTCACACTGTGATGCCAGCTTAACTTTAGAGTGTTGGGTTATGTCCTCTATTTTTCCCTGTTTCTTGAACCCAAAGTCTGCTTTGGTTAGATACACCAGCTTATTCTTCTTCTTGGTCTTGCATCCGAAGCTCTTGGGCAGCACATGCACAGGTTGGTGTGGGCACCACACAAACCTCTGCCCTGGTTCTGCCCCGGGCACTGTGCCCAGAGTCCATTCCCAGTGACAAAGCAATCCAGTTCTGTCTTCCAAATGGTTTAGCAAACCACATCCTTTCTGTAAGAGAAAAATGATCTCTCTTCATTTGTAATATCTTTCCTAAAATGTGCTGTACAATCATGTCTCTAAAATATATGAGGCGATAGAGCAACTATATTGAAAAATAGCACATACTTGGCCAGTTTTGCTAATAAGTAAAATATACAGGTCTGAATATGACAACTGTATGTGTTGAAATATATTGAAAACATATTTGGATCATTCCACATAGACTGAAATATTGAAAACTGGCCAAATCTGTAAAAAATTTAAGTCTGTGTTTTATATATTATATATTTAAAAATCATTTTCACAAATAGATAGCAAGGAACCTTGCTACGAAGATGTGGGAAATACTAACCCGGCTTTATTTTTTCCTGATGGGAAGCAGTGCTCATGGATGCTGTGTCATTAAAGACACTGTGGTAAGAGTTAACCTGGCTGCTGGCTCATAATTTCTGTGCTGGGCCCGGCACAGGGGTCCATTGATCTTAATAGAGACCACTCAGGAACGGGCAATTCCAACGGTAACAGCTCCCTCGGCATTGCTGGTGCTGATTTAAGTCCGAGCGTTTCTTCCTTTGCAGTCTCTTTGGATTAGCCTGGGAGTGGACGGGAGAGTGGGAGTGAGAGCGGTTGTGACAGCTCTTAGATGGAGAAGCTTGCAATTTCTAGAGAAATGAGAAATTTCTGGAGGCTGAGGATTCAAACAGTGATATGGCCCCACAGACAATGCAATTGTCCTGGCCTATGCATGAAAACAAGGATCTCCATTTATTGTTAGCTCCTGCTGGCATTCCTAAGCATTCTCTAGATAAGTCCAGAGGTGTCTGGATGCCCTGGATTCTCTGGGAAGTGCCCTTTTGCAGTATGACACAGTTACCTTTAGAGTTTTCTGGGTGTACTGCTCTACCTCTGGAAGGCATGGGGCAGGAGACCCACGGTCTGGTGTTTTGCCATGGAGGATGCGGGGCTTTCTCTCCCTGCATGTTGTAGCAGCAGTGAGATCCCCAGTGGAGATGGAAGCCTTTGGGTGTGCTTCTCGTTGGGGATGGGATGGTCAGCTCTGCTGATGGACCTGTTATGTGTTGCCAGGGAATGTATGTATGGTGACAGCAATTGAAGGCAATTAGTGTCCTCACTAAGTTAGAGATGAGTGTTTCAGAGATGGTAAAAAGGCCGTTTGAAGACCTGTGAGGAGAAGTGGTTCTGTTTGAGAGTTGGTTGGTAGAACCAGCAAAGGCCTGGCTTCCTCATCCAAGTTAGACCAGGTCAGCAGCAGAGGGAGGAGATCTCACCCAGAGAGCAGCTTTTAAAGGAAGACCACTGCCCCCTGAGATGACCTTCCTGCCTGATTTGGAGGTGAACAGAGTTTTCTTTGATTCTTAGAATTGTCCAATTCCTCTGTTAGGAAAAAGCATTTAAGCCAGTTTGGGGTCCTAAATCTGGCTCACCGTGAGAATGACTCATCGATGTCTCAAGCAGGAGTCATGAATCCTGTGATCCTGTTGACCAGGTGAATGCTCTTCTGCCAACTACACAACACCAAGTTTGTGCAAACATCTATTTGTATGCAGAAAGTTGGAGAGAGACCAGCCCCAGACAGAACTGAAAGTCGGGTACATCAGGGGTCCTGTCATGAGGTGCCTGAGGGGGCTTAGGAATGTCAAAACGGGAATCATGGTTGTTTTACACTTCTGAGATCCCTTGTGCCCTGGAGATGAGCTGCCCTTGTGTTCTGAACAGCATCAGCTTGCTGAGAGCTGGAACACCTCAACATCACTAATGAAAACAAGGAGCAAACCAGAATTCTCCTGAAAAATAAACAAGCCCACTTCCATGACCTCTTCTTGACCTCCCAATGAGGTGCTAATTACTAGAGGATTAGCACCTCTTCTGTATCACAATGCACTCAGCCAAGGAGCAGGAGGTGACAACACTCAGCACAAAATGCAAATCCAGAAGAATTAGTCCAAGGGCAAGAGACAAGTCCCAAAGTTAAGAACAGAGAAACCTTCTTCATTGTGAGTTCAACCTGTTGTCAGAGAAACGTGCTAAGTTACTGCCTTTTGGAGGATGTAGGCAGGAACGGAATCTTTTTTGTCCCCTTCCTGACAGGCAAATATGCAGCTTTTCTTAATTTGACTTCACAGTTTAATAGAATTTTTTCAGTGTGGTCTCAGCGATAGCAATATGAAAAAGGCTTATTAAAAATTAATTGCAGCAGCAGAAGTATCTATTATGTATCTGTGTCTGTGTTGAAACGCCATCCCTGTTGCACCACATCCCCTGGCTCGCTGATAAGCTGGAATGAAAACTGTAGGAATTAGTGCTTGCAAAGGAAGCCCTGCAGAGATGTGTGTGAGCTGTCCTGTCAGGCTGTGTGAGATGACCTCAGAAGCTTCGGTGCCTGTATTTGTCACATCGGATGGATAAAGTCTTTCTGTGGTGGCTACTCTGGTCTTCATGTGGGGATTTTCACCTCTTTGATCCTATATGGGATGGGAAATAAATTGCTCTGGCATAAGGCATCGTTATATTTGCATGAGGCTTTGTATTGGTGTTTTTATTTTTGGTAGGAAATATTTATTGCAAAAGGAAGTGACTTAAGCCGTTTCCAAACACCAAAGGGAACTTTGCCCTAGGGAAAGAATTACTGAGGTGTGGAACAGCCCGGTCTGGTGGCCAGGATGGCACCTGGAAGGTGTGAGATCAAAGCCTTTGCTGACAGGTACTGGGTGAGACTGGAGCAGACAAGCGAAAGCCTCCTTGGGAGCAAACTGGCACAACTGTGCCCTAAAATAGGTGACAGCCCAGGACTTTCCTGAGGGAGAGAAGACAAGCTGTAAACCAGAGTCTCCTGGAGCTCAAGAAACTCTCCTGGGCAGCAGCTTGCAGCTATTCTGGGTTTTGGGGTTTTTCCTGGGTGGAAGTTCACTCGTGAACCTGAGAATGCTGCTCTCATTACATTTTTTCCAGTGATGCTTCATTCTTGGGAAGGGGAAAGTTTCTGGCTTGGATAATTGAATTTTCCAATAGAAGATCTCATCAATAAATTCCTGACCAGCTCTCCACTGACCAGCTGCTTTTCAGTTTCTCAGTGTTTACCCACTTTCTCAATTTTCTTAGATGTGAACATGAGCTGCTTATCCAGCAGCCCAGAGAGCTCCCTTTGGATGAAATACGTCCTCCTTGGCAGTTAAACCATTTCATTTCAAGCTGTACTTTTCACTCCTGGCCTTGTTCATGGCAGTTTCTTTTGCCCTTCTCTCCCATGGGTGCAAATCTCAGTGTCTCAGTTGACTCTGGCACTGCTGCCTGTGCTCACCGCGGCGGAGGAGCCGGGATTGTGCGTCCTGGCTGAAGGAGCTGTGGCAGACACGCTGCCTCGTGTCATTTCCTGTTTACAGAATTACCTCAGGGATTTTCAGATGGGCCAAGAGACTCCTGTCTACATTGTTCTTCTGCAAAGGATATGTGTGGTATGGGGCCAAGGTGACACAATCAGGATCTCCTCAGTATAGTGTTTGAGTGGGGCCTCGGAAAAATAACCAGATTATTATCTCCACCTTATCCTAAACATGCCTGCCTCCTTTTACAGTTTTTGTTACACGGTATTGTTGCCAGGATGGATTTATGCTGGGCCATTTCCCACTCCAGCTGCGTCATTACAATCATTGTCATGAGAACATAAAAGCAGAGACTGAATGCCTGTGCCTTCTGAAGAATATATTTGTCCCATTGCACTGTTGTGACCTTTGGGGTGCCATGTACTGGTGGCTACTAAAGCAAAGACTTCCTGATGCTTGATTACCAGGGATCCTCCAAGGCCAGAGTGACTCCTTGCTGCCTCAAATAGCCTGGTTTGAGTATGTAAAGTGAAGTTGCCAAGTGAAGGACAGTTCCTAGAGGACAGGAGTGGAGTCACATGCCCGGAGTTCGGCCGTAAGGAGGTATTTTTGGGGGCTTTTGGTGGCCGCACCCTTGGCCGTGCACAGACGTTCTCTCTCCACCAGAAGGCGCTGTTGGACAGGGCACGGCCCGGAGGTGCCACCACACACCGGGGTGACACCACCAGAGTCCCCGCCCAGTGCCTCAGTTTCGCCATCTCCCAGTGTTCTGAGGAATGGTGACCGATGTGACACAGAGCAACTGGATGTTATTAAGCCGCCAAAGGAGTTGGTCAAACCACATCCGTGCTTTAGGAAACTGAGATCAAACCAGATGCCTTCAGGCTCCTCTGTGTGACACTGAGCCACAGAAGGTGAAGAAACTGTTCCTTCATTATTTAATTGGTTTCCCATTGTTCTGCACCCTGCTCTCATCTCCAGCCTCCTGGAACATTTTGCCATGGGGCCTGAAGGAAAAAAAGCGCTCATGTGCTAATTTTACAAGCTGCCATGGCTGCAGCAAACAGCACGTGGGGTCGAGGCAGGGCCTTCCTCAGACATACAGCCTGGCACAGGAGCCTCACTGCCAGCCCCAGCTGGCAGTTTGATACCAGCCAGAGAACTCTTCTTGCAGCGCTGATTAGACAGTCTGCTGATTGATCGGGGAGGGGGGATCTAACAGCAATCAGGCTTCCTCCATAGGGTGCTGATGCTGAGATGGGCTTGGTGCTTCTCCTCAGACAGGTCTTTTCCTTCCATTTGCTTTGTTTGCAAAGCTCTGTGTGGTAGAAAGTGGTTTTCTCTACTGTTCAGAGAATGATCTGAAGAATTTGTTTGAGAAGAGTCGCAGTTCCTACTGCAACACTCTGCTTTGCAGGAGGAATGTGTGATTGCCCACCAGCCTGTCCACCCAGCTGCAGCCTGAGTGCTGTCTGTGTTCATGAAGAGGGAAATAATTCCATGCCTAGAGTCCACTCTGAGACTCAAATAAAGAAGCAAGCTTTAGGTCCATGTCTTCTGTGCAGTCACGCAATGGACGGGGACAATCTGGTGCCTTGTGTTTGTAACCTCTGCAGTTCCTGGCTGTCAGCAGCTGCTTGTTGCTGGTATCATATGGAGCAGAACCAGTGATTTCAGTAAATGAGACAAATACAGAATTCTCCCTTAGCATCTCTAGCTCCACCAATCTCATCTTTTCCTTCCAGCCCTTGGGTACATTAAGTTGTTTGGCCTAATGAAGCTCTCTGATCTTAAAATCACTCCACTTTCAATGACCTCCTGTGGTAGCAGATAATTTTTAAAAGCCTTATATGCCTGCAGAGGCTCCTTGTCTCTCTTTTGGGTTAACAGTTAAAAATTCATGGTTGTTTTTCAAAACCTAAATTGCTTTACTCTCTGCAAATGATTCCCCTTTCAATTCAAAATCAAACCTTTGTCTAGACTCAGCAGACTCTTGGCTAATAGCTCTGGCAGGCAAAGATACCAACAGTTTATCAAGATATTTGCTTTCTACCCCAAACTCGGCTCAATTTCACGAGGTGGTTTTTGTTTTCTTTTTTTTCAGTGGCAGAAGAGTGTTCAGCTAATTGGGTTAAGGAGCCTTAGATGTTCCTTGGCTCTCCGCAGAGTGTTTCTTTTTTAGCAGTGCCAATTTCCTTAACAAATGTATTTCATTGTGTGGCGCATTTGATCCTCATATCCGGAACTGTGTGTGAATCCTGAACCACCCCTGAGTCGCCTTTTCAGCTGCCATGGTACTGACTGCACAAGGCTCCACTGACTTAGAAAGTGACCTCACGATTCAGGGGCCTACTTATAAATAAATGAGAATATGAATCAAGATAAAACAATGCAGCTCCTTCAGCTCCATGCATGATTTCCCCCGTGGAGCTGCTCCTGTGGCTCCGTGTGTGTCACCCTCAGTGGATCTGTGCAGAGGTTTTCATGAAATCCTTTCTCATGTGTTTGACAGTTGTCTGTAGAGAACGACCTTTCCCTTTACTCAGGGTTCAGAGGGAGCTCAGCAGTGATTGGAAAATGATGATCAGAAAATTTGAGGCTTCTGCACTCAAATTTTGAGCTTGGGAAACACATCTATGGGTAAGGCTGGGAGTTTGGCTGTGGAGGTCAGCAACGCTAGGCCTGGGCAGAAAATGTTTATCACGTAGAACTTGGCTAAGACTGTTCCGTTAAAAGAACAGGTCCTGTCTGAGATTTTGTGTCAGTGTTTAGGGTCTGCCTCTCATGGGTAGAGCTACTTGGTACCTAAAGGAGCTTTAGAGGGCAAGCTCAAGTCCCATTTAGTTTAAAACTCTTCTATTTTTGCATCTCCTCAGCAGACATACTGTGAACTACTCAAATATTCAGAGTCCAGTGTGCCTTTACTACTAAACCCCTGCTACAAGAGAGACTTGAAGTACTACACACACTTGAAATCACATTTCTTTTCCTGCCAGAACAGTATAAAGGAACTTCAGTGTAAATGTGAAACAAACTTTCAGTCTTGGTTGTAATCCTGGGTTGTGTAAAGGTTTGATTACCCAGTGTGTTCTCACATGAGATCTCCACTGTGACTGCAAATGCTGTGCAGCCTTAATCTGGCCACAGCTGCTTGTACTGCTGCAAGAGTAAATAAAATAATACTTAGCATGGATAAATATTTTATTTGCATGCTGGAGCATCTTAAAACTGTATTTTCCAGCCCACCCAAGGTGAAAATAAATACTGGGAAGCTGAAGGAAAGGAAAAAAGTGAATCACTGTCACAAACCTTTTTAGAGCTGAGGCTAGAGGCTGCTCTCTGGCTTTTTGGCCGTCCTTCCTACCAGGGCACTGTAGGTCTAAGCATTGTTATTTCATATGGAGGATCCATGCTGCTGGGAAAAAAGAGGACTAGCTTTGGGTGGAACAGCTACTTTCTATGATTTTCTTTCAGGATTAAAGTGGGCAACTTTCTCCTGATTATTGATAATAATTACGGCTAAAACTGCCCACATGTTAAAATACGCAGTCCTAGATCGAATGAGAGAAATGGCAAGTGGAGTTCTTCGGTGGCTTGACTGGAATGAACTCAAATGTTAACTTCACAAGTATTCAGTTTACAGGCTCCAAAGAGACCCACTGTCTCCTTACTCTGTATTTATTTTTTCCCCAACTTTTTGCATTTAGTTAAAAAGGCTGTTGGACAAGCGAGGTTTGAGGAGGGATTGCAGTTGGCAAAGGTGAAGGAAACAAGCAGCACTCTCCTGGTGCCTGTAGCACCTCCTTTCCCCAGGTGCAGAGCATTAGTTATTAGAGCTGTTTAACAGGGCCAGGAGCAGGAGGCAGCTCCTGATGTGTCCTGGGTGAGGGTGCTCCTGGTATGAACTGGAGCAGTTCTCAGAGCAGCTCAGCAGGTGGCAAAGGGCTTCTGTACCATCTTGATTTCCAGGCATTTACTAATCCCTGCAAATGCAGAAAAGCTTCTTTCCAGGCTGCAAGAGGTTTATGGGATGTGGAGGTGAGTGCATGGATTCAGTACTACCTACGAGTTACCCTTTTGGCAGGACTCTCCAACAGGCTGTTGGGATTCTTGGAACAGCTGTTGTGCATCACAGAGAAGGGATGAGGACTGTACTGGGATCATGAAGCCCTAAAGGTTTGTCTTCACTGCAGGATTAGCTCACACCTTGTGTGTTGCCACCAGCACAAGCTCCACTCGCACAGGAGAACTCCACAGTGCTGTTATCCAAGGGGCTGGATCCAGGAGGAGTTGCTGGTGTTTGGTTAATGCACCTCCAGCCACTAACACCTCCCCTGTAATCTTGACTCAAAGGGACTCCATTTGAGTCCTTCCGCTTTGAGCGTGATGGAAAATTCTCCAGTGCATGACTGGAAAGGGAGCAGTGGAGCGGCTCAGCAGTGCCCAGAGTTGGTGTTCGTCACGCTAGCAAATTTCAGATTCAGCAGCTGGAATGTTATTAGGTGATGTAACTGCTCGAACTTATGGCTCAGGGGTAGTAATTTGAGGGTGAGCTCATTAATTGTGCCATGCAGCTGAGGTACTCCTTTAAAAATCTTCCTTGAACTCAGGAGTGATGCAGAGTGAAAACCTCGCAGCTCTTTTAAAAGGCATATTCCTGTTCTTTGGATGATGAGTAGACATTGTACAAGGAAGGCTCTCCCAATACAGGGCGTTTGTAAGATGTGCTAGTGGTCTGTGGGCGTCATCCACATCTCACTGTGGGACGGAGTTGACCTCAGTGTGACAAACTTGCTGGGAGAAGCGTGGAGTAGAGGAGTGGGAGTCCCGGGGCGGAGATGCTGCTAACACCCAGCAGTAACCGGTTACCCTGCTTGGCAACCCCCGTGCTGGTCTAGGTAAATGGAAATGACTTCATTATTTGTTTGTCCCTTGTCCTAGTGCCTTTTATTTTTAAGCCTGCATAACGCAAACCACAGCCCCTGGGGAGCTTAACGAGGGTCTAAGTGGCACCACGGTTCCCTGCTAACAATGGGCTTTTGTTGTTCACACTTTCCCTATCAGAGTGTCCCGGAGGAACGTCCTTGCTTAGGAGACTATATTGTGATGTTATGACCTCAGAGAGGGGTGGGAGAGGAAGGGAGGGTTCAGGTGTATCTTTAACTTACTTGAATAACTTTCTTCTAGTTGTGTTTTCTTCCCACCAGGATCTTTAATGACTGCTCCGAGGGGGCTGGCTCTGAGCTATAAATACAGGCGCGTTATCACCCGCCGGTATTGTGTGCAAGCGCTAATTTCTGTGCTGGGCTTGAACTTGTTGACTTCTGCGGTCGCTGTCAGGAAATGTTGGGTGGGAAAGGATTAAAGAGCCTATTGATGTGACTCGGAATCTCGGGCCAGGAAGGCTGTGCTTGTATCATCTTAGATCTAGAGACGGTGGTGTTGATACCCAGCCTGGGCTTTTTTTATAGAGTCGCTTTAGTCAGCTCCCTGTTCCTCCCTCCCACCTCCCCCATGGCGAGCACACTGACTCCGGCACTCCGGGCCCGAGTCTCCAAGGAGGAAGTAGGCCCTGTAGGCGAATTTCCTGGTATTATGCCATTTTAACAACCTCTCTCTTGATTTAGGTGTTGCAGGCTGGCTAAGAATATTCCTTGACACTTGAAAGGGACCTTTATTGTTTTCTTAATTTGTGAAGAATTACCTTTTTTTTTTTTTTTTTTGTCTCTCCAAACTTTTCTTTGTAGGGTCAGACTGGAGCCATGTTATTGTTGTTAAATTTAGATCTGAAACTATATTAAGTCCTCTGGCAGTCTGCCCCAGCGCTTTCACTTCTTAAAACAGGAAGGCAGGCCTTGCCCTACTTGCGCTCATGTACTTAAAAAGGGTGAGAAGAAGACTTTTTACACTGCTGGGAAATAAATATAAAACTGCACGGTGTATATACAACCACTGTCCTGCTGGAGCCAAGAGAGAGTTTCAACGGTTGAAACTCTTTAAACCACATGTTCCTCAACAGGAATTAGGCACATAAGCGCCTTTTTGGAAAGTCTGTCCCCAAACCAATTCTGGCACCTGAGAAAAAGTCTTGTTCTGTGTGGTGCGGAGGGGAGCAGATCCAGCAGTGCTGGCTGTAGGGCTGTAATGGAGCCCTTGGTCCAGTGGGGTTGGTTCCCAGGGCTCGCAGCTCCGTGCCTGCATTTGGGGAAGAGCTCTTCCAAAGCCTGGTGCAGGTCTCGTTGGAAAGGTCGGTGCCTGAAATGTAACCTCCTAAATTATGCTTGTGCATCTCAGAGAAGGAAACCTGGCTTGTAAGATTCCCAGGATTCCTGTGGAAGGCAGAAAGGGGGAATGCTCAACACTTCAGGAATAATGATTAAGTCAGATTGCGAAGTTTGGCTCTGCAATGTCTGGCATTTGGGTTTGGAAACTGCCTCTCAGCATTCAGTGCGAAAACAGATTGGAGTATCTGTCCGTGTTTGTAAAGAACAACATGAAATATTAGTCCCTAAACCAAAAAATGATGGGAAAGGGGGAAAACATGACTACATTAATAACTTTAAATTTTTCTGTTTAATTTTTCAGCATTTTTGAGCACGCTTGATTGACTCCTGTCTTTTATAGGCATGGCCCAGCCAGAAGGAAAGGCAGTATTGCAGCACTTGCAGTTTGTTCTTTTATCAAACTGTGGCTGAATGCACACAAATGGTTCCGTGGGCTGGAGGGCTGTGCTCCCCTCGAGTTTTGAGTCTTTCCCTGTGCCATTTCTGTAGCTAATCCTTCCTATCAGCAGACAGCTAGGAGCCAGCAGCCCATTGAAAAGGGAACCAGTCTGAGGACAGGCTGCTGAGAGGAATAGAAAAACTGTTCCTTTGAGGACTCTATAGATTTTATTTTTTTTTCCTCTGTGTAAAAGCATTCTTATTCTGATGTATATGATGGGGGTAGGGGGCCACAAACTGCGATAAAAATACCTCTGAGCTTCACCAAAGCTCTTTCTACCGTTTCATAATTCAGGAGTCTGTCAGTCAGAGCCAAAGGAGAGGAGGATGTGTGAGGCTGTGTGGGAGGGCTGGGGGCAGCAGAGACAGTAAATACCACTGTCCTCCAGACTGCTGCCGCTCCTGATATCACTGCAGATGGACTGGCAGGAGCAAGTGACCCCCTCTGCGGGAATTAAAATACATTCTTGAATTCATGGTAGGTGCAGGCTGCTGCTGGAAGGGTTCAGTTGCTGCCTGTGGGTCCCAGTTCAATGCAGGGGCTGGGCACTGTGTGTTCAGTGACACACTTGTGCATGTGCAGGGCTGAACAATTTGCTTTATCATCAGAGGAGAGCTCAGCATGAGCTTCTACAGCACATGGAAAAACTTTCTCAGATAAGGATTGTCTTTTACTGCCTATCTTTGAAGCTGGCTGCACAAAACTGAAATTGAAAGCTCTTGGGCCCCACCTCTTTAACAGTATCTCAGCTCTTCCAGTTTTATGTCAGGTGAAACACAGAAGAGGAAGAATTCCTGAAGTGGGCAGTCATTTCAGGACACGCAGGCCAAGGCTTAGTAAGAAAGCCGCAGGGTCTGGAGGATTGCTGGAATTTTTTGGTAATAATGAAACTGTGAACAGAAAGCAGCTCATGGCTTGGGCTGAAATACCATTTCTTCTCTTTTAGGAAGGCTTATAGCAAGGGATAATGTGGGAAGATGGTTTTAAATGTATATTCTCCTGTTTTCCAAAGGAAAACCTTATAATGTTGCTCAATCTGATTGGTTTTGCTTTTGTGTGCGTGTTGTTTTGGTTTTTTTCCCCTTCAATGCAGCATTCCTTGGTTTCAAGCAATTCTTCACCCAAAAAGAAAACTTCAGTGCCAGACTGAAGTTTTCCTTGGGACCAGTCCTGCCTGCTCTTACCTTCTGCCTCCTGCAGCAGGGCCAGCGATAAAGCCAGGACTCAGAATTCTTTCTTTGCACAATCTCCCTGACAAACACTTAGATGAGCAACAAGAAAACCTGAAAGAGTGTAAAAAGCTCAGGTTTTGTGATCCTCTGAATCTTCAGAGAGATAAATTCAGGATTGTTTTAGCTGGGCTAACTTCTGAATTGTATTACTCAGGGAGGCTGCAGGGGGAGGTGACCGGGTGGAAAGGTTATTTCTGTTTGTACACAGGATCTAAATTCCCCAGATCCATTTTCTAAGGATTTTCCTTCTTTATCTTGAGTTTCTCCTGGCCCTAAATTCCCCTACTGCCTAACTGGCTGCTGCCTTCTGTCTCAGCACCGTGGGATGCTCTGGAATGACGTGCAGCCTGTGTTACTGTCATTATCTTGGCCTGAAGCCTGCAAGCTTGCAAGGCAGAGCAGTCAGTTATTTAGTGCCTTCCTTCCAGAGACAGGAGAGCTGGAATCCATGATCAGTCTTTTCTGGTGCCTCTTGGATACTCTTAATGGGGTGCTTTCTTGTTTGCCCTGTGGCCTGTTCCCGTGTTGTCCGAGTGCCCAGCACACTGCTCACAGCACCGGTGTCTCCCCCTGTACATGGCTCTTAAACCCCAGTTTTTGCCTCTCGGTCCCTCTGCTGTTTGTGCGTCACTCCCCTGACGGGCCGTGGCACTTTGTTGCAGTTTGCAGAGCAAGGTGTTGCAATTTCACGATTGTGTTGGTGTCCAAACAAACTATAAACGAGTTGCTTTTGGAGGCAGGCCTGTGGATGGTGCCTGAGCAAACAGGCCGTGACTCCGTCTGCTGGAGCACACCTGTCTCCTCAAACACAGGGGTTTGCTCTCTGTGGAGCCCCGGTGCCTTATCGGTGTCCCTTCCCCGGATGAGGCAGGTGTCTCCTGGCTGCCGAGCCCTTCCAGCCCCGCCGCATCCCGCGCAGGCACGGCCCCGTTATCAGCGCGGGGCGGCCTGGCCCGCTCCGTTCCGCCGAGGAAGGAAGGTAGAGTCACACAGATACTGAGATGCGGGAGAAAAGCCCAGATCAGTGGACAAGATGTCTGAGGTATATGATGCTTATCTGCTGCAGTGGGTGGAGGAGGAAAGGGCATCCCTTATCTCTTCTCTAGTTCCCAGCCCGCTCTGGCTGCTTAAGGAGGCTCACTGGAGTCTTCCCACATTCCTGTACCTTCGGGTTCCTGCTGGACAGGAAACGGCTGCTGCTCCAACACCCATTACATCTCAGCTGGTAGTGTCATTTACAGTCGGATTCCCAGAATCCCAAAGGGTTTGGGGTGGAGTGGGTGGGAGTGGGGTGGAGGGGCCTCTTGGTCAGTGAAAATACCTCCCTGGGAAAACAACAAAAACATTGAAACTTGCCTAATTTCTTGAGCAGTTGGTGAAGCTGGCCTGAGATACTGAGGCACTTCAGGAAATCAAACTGACCCTTTGGAAAGAAGTGGAAAGTTACAATGTGTGTAAGGCTTAAATAGCACAAAAAGGTAATTGCCGTTCAGTGTTACGGGATGGGGCTGACCATGGCATTATTATTTTATGTCTGAAAGGAACCTGGAAATAAAGCATTTATAGAGGATATTGCTATTTGTGCAGATGCTGCTGTGCAGCTGTTTGGTATAGGAAGACATTGAAAGCTGCAGAATTAATGAAAACAGAGATATAGGTGCTACTTGCAGTGAGAAAACCCAACATGGCTTGTGGTCTCTGAGGTCTGGCATTTAGGCATTTTGAAAAGTGAAACTCCTGACCTTAAAGCTCATCCTGTTCCACCCCCCGCCATGGGCAGAGACACCTTCCACTATCCCAGGTTGTTCCAAGCCCTGTCCAACCCAGCCTTGAGCACTTCCAGGGATGGAGAAGCCACAGCTTCTCTGTGCCAGGGTTTGTTCTCCGTGTCTCTTGGTGGGTGTGTGTGTGTGTGTTCAGTCTGAGTTGGCAGAGCCAGGATGTGATAACTTGCGTTTTGACATCATTATTGTATATTTAAAATTTCATTTCTTTTGAATCAGTTCTGGAGGACTTTGTAGATACAGACATTTCTACAACTTGTGCAGTGCTACTTTCTGCCTGCTGCCACCCAAACCTGTTAGAGGTTGATCTATCATCAACCCAGTATTAGTGCACAGCTACAATCCCACTGAGGTATTTAATCCGGGATGAACGTGAGGAACGGGCTGTCCAGATCTATCTCCACGGGTGACCTTCAACAGATCTCCCACTGCTGTTCCTCTGCTTCTACTGGTGTCCTTTGCACCTCACTGTGGGTTTGTGGAACACGCAGAGCTTCGTTTGGAACTCTGCCCTTGTTGTGAAACAGTTTCATTGTAGTTGCCATTTAGATGAGTAAAAATTCTAAACAAAACATGTGGAGGGAGACAAATACAAATCCTGTGAACTTCTGTAACTGGAAGCCTGGTTCTGTGTGTATCAGGGAAAACCTTGGCTATCTCTGTGAGGGAGATTGGCATCTCTGTGTTGTTCATCCTGCACGTGGATATAATTAACATTCTATTGCACCGGTGCCCTCGGGGTGACCTTGGTGAGGTTCCAGTGCTGGACTCGCCTGTCTATTGTCTGACACTGGTTTACATCTTCAAATACGTCCTTCCTTCCTGTGCTCAGGAGAAACTACTGGGGCCAAGTGTGTGGCTCCTCCTGTCTCACTGGCAGATCTTCGTGGAAATTCCAAAATGACACAGAACTCCTTTTCCAGGCCCGTTTTCCTACCTTAGTTCCTCGATATCTTTAACTTGCTGGCCTCTCTCACACCTACCTTCTGTCCCATCCACTGCTTGATTCATACCTTGTCAGAACACAATTTTGGCCAGTCTCACTTCTCCCAGTGTTGGGTAAGCCTGGATTCAGGTCTGTAGGGAAGGTAAAGGATTCAAAAGCTCTTCAAACAGAGGTGACATGTGAGCAACCCAGTCAGTGCAACTGTCAGTGTTTGTGTGTGTGTGTCAACAGAGAGAGCTCTCGGGATGAGCATCTTTTCCACTCTCCTTTGGGCATAAATGCTCTCTTTCTTTAGAGGGAATTGCCAGGGGGAGATGGCAAAGAGGTGGGAGTATAAATAAAGAACAGAATCCTGCCTTCTTATATGTCCCTGTTCTTGAGTTAATGTTGTTACCTGCATATTGCACACTGCAGTTAGGGCCTGCCATTAGGGTACTGAAAGTACCAGACCCATTGGAAAAAAAAAAAGAATTCTATCGAAATCACTCTCAAAGAAAAATTAATCTCATTCAAAATGAATATTTTTCCAGAAGGTATCTCCTTCCTTCAAAAATCATTGTCTCTGTTGGAAAGCAACTTTTAAAGCATGGAGTAAAATCTTCAGGCTGTCAGTTTGGGGTTTCCCAGTCCCCAGCTGAACACTGTGTAGTTTTTGTGATGTGTGTGATTTTTGCGACTCTCTCCCCAGGAAAGCGCATCCCTCCTTCTGGATGGTGACTTTGCACTCCACTGTTCCTGTAGCACGTGAGGTTTTGTGGAATACAGTTTGCCCAGTTGTTCTGCCTCCGTGCCTGCGTTCAGATGACCATTTTCATGTGACATCTATCCCTGGTGGTGCCCCACCCTGTGCATTCCCAGTGTCCCTGTGCCCCTGGAGCAGCATTTGGCTCCGCTGGGCCTGCACAGGTCATTCCCTGAGCCCCTCTGCCTCGCAGCTCTGCTTCACAGCTCCTCTGCTGGGGGTGAGTTGTGCTCTGGTCTTTCCAAGTGAGGCAACAGTACAATTCCCTTTTCTCCCTTGCTGCTTGTTTGCATGAAGCAGGAGGAACCGAGTGTTTTGGGTGTCCTGTATGTCCCTGTTCAAACAGGCACTGGATGGGCACGGTGGTTTGGGAATTGGTGTTGGAGGCAGGAATAGAGTCCCCTGCCTGGGCTGAGGGTAATTGCTTCTGTATTTTGGGCTGGACTGAATGAATGGGTTGCCTAAACACCCCTCTGAACCACTCACTTGTCACTCCTAAAGCTTTTTCATTTTAGAGACCCAACATTTCATTCTAATTGACAAAGTTTCAATGGCAGGCTCCAAACCAGAAGCAAAGCATTCAAAGCAGGGAAAATGCAGGAGGCTCTGGAGGTCATTCATATATCAGGGGGTCTGGACATCACTCATCTGGAAAGAATTCAAAATTTGCCATATGTTTCTTTTGTAAAATGTTTGTAATGATATAACACAAATATATAAATATTGGAAAATTGGCCAATTTCCATGGTATTTAAAATATATTATGTTGTACCATATAAGCTAAATTGTAAGGAAACTGGCCAATTTTCTAAATTATTTCTAAAATCTTCAGTGCATTTTGATATACACATACCATAGTGTGTCTAATAAATATATATTTATGCAGTATGGTTAGGGAAATACCCCTAAATGTGTGTATGTATTATATAAGTGTATATATAAATGGAATATATATTGTTTTTCCTTTTGAGTTCCTTTATTTATTCTCTTAACACAAAGCTGACCCTCCAGATGCATGCCAGAAATCCAGGGTTGTTCAGTCACAAATGATGATGTTAATAATGTAAGTAAAAAACCCCATCATTTTAAAATCAAAAGTCAGTGCTGATATGGTCTGGAAGCAGCAGAGCTCTGCTTGTGCATGTCCTGGGCCATGCAGGCTTGTCACTTCCCAGCTTTTTAAATTTGATTTCTGGAGGTTTAGGAAGTACAATATCAGTCTTCAGGCTTTTGGAGACCCTTCTGTGAAAGAGAAGTGTTTAAGTTGTGCCTCCCAGTTGTGTTTTCCTTTTGTGCCTCTGCCCCTCGTGCCAGCCCTCCAGTTCTGAGGCTCCAGCGGATTTCTGAACAACTCCAGCAGCAGGAAACTCTGCTATTCAGAGAGAGAGGTCTGAGCAAAGGCTGCTCCAGCCAAGGTGGTGTTGGGATAGAGGGACAGACTTTCTTCTCCGAAACGTGGACTGGGGTGACTCAGGAGGATGAGCTGACAGGCTGATCCCATCCTGCCAGCATAAGGGCTTTGGTAGCTAAGTTGGTTTTAATTCAAACTGCTAGGAGGGAGATTTGGATTAGCCTTTAACTTGGTGGGTGTAGATTCTTCACAGTGGGAACTTAGGTTGCACCCCTTGTATTTATTGGGCAAAGCATTTTGAGTTTTACTGAACCACTGTGGGGGAAAAATGGATTCAGTGTAACCCCAGAAGAAGCAGTTGGGCACTGACCAGGCTCCCCAGGGAATGGTTGTGGTTCCAAGGCTGCCAGAGCTCCAGGAATATTTGGAAAATGCTCTCAGGGACAGGGTTGGACTGTTGGTTGGACAACAGGGATTGTTGGATGTCTGTTTGCAGGGCCAGGGGTTGGACTGGATGATCCTTGTGGGTCCCTCCCAGCTCAGGATATTCCACGATTCTGTAAATTGCCAAGCTGTAATATCCGCTCTTGCTTCATCTTGCCTGGCTGTGAGTGCAGACACGTACTGGAAGGATAGCAGGGAAGAAGGAGACCTGGGAGATATTTTACACTTGTGGGAAGGAGGTGGTGAGTGTGAGTGAGTGTGGCCACACGGATGGACCTCTTGTAACTCTGATGGGCAACAAAGGGTCTTCTGTTAAACTTCAAGGGGAGTTCCAGTAAGGAGGACAGCCTGTGTCTCTAAATTTCCCTTCTCACCTGTTCCTCCTGACTCGTTAATCCACGGTAATTTAAATTTATGTCCTGTGTCTTCAGAAATGATTTTCAGCTCCTGTTCTTTGGGCATCGCTTGCCGTCCGCCATGTGAAATGTTGCAGCTTGATTTCACTGGGTGGAACATTCCTTCTCCTGTTCCATCCTCCCTCCCTGGCAGAAGTGACCTGCCCCAGCAGCACAGGCAGCAGCACGTTTTTACGTGTCTGCTGTTCTCTGCGTGCCTGGGAGAAGCCGGGGAGCTGCAGGTCCGTGGCACCGCTCCGGTAGCGTGTTGGCAGGCACATGAAGCAGATTCTCCAGTCACCCTTAACGCCAACAGTGAGATTTATTATCTCCATTGCTCTTAGGGAAATTAGCCCAGGGAATTAATTTATGGTGTTTTGAAATGCTGTTGTCTTATCGAGTGACTGCTTGCTTATAGCCAAACTCCCTGTTACCTTTGGTCACAGGGATTGCGTGTTTAATGGGAGCTTTAACGGGGGCAATTAAAAGGGCGCAAGCGAACACAGTCACACTCCGGGCCGTTTATGGCATTTGATCCTTGTACAGCAGGAATGACCCCTTCCAGCTCACCTTCTCTCTCAGCATTGTATCTGGGAAGGGAGATAAATTCACAGTTAATAAAGATAAGCCTGGAAAACTCCATTGTGAACTGGTGAACAGCTCACAAGTTGCGGTTCAGTTTGTAACAGCAGGATGCAGCAGTATCTTGTAATTCCGTGAGCCAGAAGGAACCACTGCTGAGGGAACAGGAATTGGGCAATGTGAATACCTTGGTTTCGCTGTACTGGACAGCCAGATTCCAAGGGTTAAAATCCTCTGCATTAGCATACTATTGATAAAGTCCTTTCATTTCCCGTGGTACACACTGCAATCTTTTGTGATTCTTCAGCATTTCTGAGTAATGGTGCTCTTGGCAGGGATGGCTCTTGTGGGTACAGTGCTTATCCAAGCATCCACGATGGTGTTGAAGATGGAGTGGTGACTCTTGCCCTTCTGTCTCCTACATTATTTATATTTGTATTATCATTAATTAATGATTTATGGAGCCCATTTTGCAAAGCACGAGCCCATTTAGGGCAGTATAAAGCAGTGTGGATGTAAAACATGCACACACACAGGTGCTCACCCGGTGCACAGAGGCAGCCACCTTTGGGATGAAAACTGGCAAGAGTTACAAAAGTGTAGAAAAACTTTTTAGCCAGAGGGCAGGGCCCTGGATTCCAAGAGCTGGAGAAGGATAACTAGAATGTGATTTTTCTGAATTGTATTTAAACATCAGCTTCTCTTGCAAATTGCTTGTTGTAGTTTGACTCAGTCTCTTTGCTGCACAAAGTAGCAGAACCTCAAGTGGATATTCCCCCTTGAGGGAGTTCCATCTCCAGTACCTGGCCGGGATGTCGAGAGGGTTATTTCATCATGGTAATGGAGATATATGTGCAAGATACAGTGCTTTTCTCCTGTGAAATTAGACACCCCCAGTTAAACAGCTATCTTGGGGTTTTGTATCAAACCACACATCTAGGAGTCCCCAAAGGGCTTGTTTTCCCGCAGTTCCTGCAGTGTCTCACAGTGCTTCCCTCCTTTTATCCCGACTCACATGTACAGTTCTTTGGCTGGAAAGGTGTTCCAGGAGCTCGTCTTGAACTTCCTTTTTCTTTTAATCGCACCTGGTTGGATCTGTTTGATATGCCAAGTCTGTCTTTTTGAGGATTTCGTGTTACCTATCACTATCGTGTGATGGCATTAAAGTTAGATTTCAAATCCAGCTGATGCTTGAAAACATATGGTGTGAGAAACTCTGAGGAGGTCAAGTGACTGTGATCACTTGTTCTTCATCCAAACAGGTTGTATCTGTGTCATTTTGGAGCTGGACAAAATGTCCTGGGCAGTCTTTTTGCCGTAAACAGAAACGTTGAGGTCGTCATGTATCGGGTGTAAGGATAAACATCCTCGCCTGTATTTAAACCTCCATCTTCCTCTCTCAATCAGATAGTGTAGTGACAATTGTGTGGGGGGTTTTTTGTTTATTTTGGTTTTGTGGTGTGGAGCACTTGTACGAGCTTGGCTCCTGATGGAATCTCTCAATCACTGGCATATCACACACAGGTTACATCAGTGCAGCTGAAAGCTCTCTCTGTAGTTATGCCACACAGGTTTACCTCCGTGCCCGTAAAACCACATCCACCAGGGACCTCATCAATGCAAATACACTCAAGAGCAGCTAATGAGGATTTTAATTTAGCTTTAAATGCCTTTGGTGCTGGGTAGGCCTTTACAGCACCAGGCGGGGAAATCTCCGAAGCTCTGGCGGTTTTCACCATAAATGTCACTGCACTGTATTTATTATTTGTTTTAGCTGCGTTTCTAATGACCAAAAGCTCATTTCTCAGATTACACCGATGCTGTGTGTTACTTCCCAGCACCTTGGTTTGTTTAAACACGGTGCAAAATGCAGGAGTTGGCCAGAAATAATTTTCCCATATGGGACCAAACGTGCAAGTGGGGAAGAACTGACAAAACATCTCCGGAAAGGCTCCGAGGGAGACCCTGGGAAGGTCCTGACTTCACTGGGTGACAGGATTTTATGGAGGTGTGTGCTGAGGTGTTACAGATACCTGTGATCCTCTATCAGCATGGATCCTTGGGAGGACTTTCCCCAGGGTTACTCGATAAAGAACATTTTGCCGTATGTAGTTGAGCCAAACGTGTAAGATTAAGGTTTGTCTTGCCAATGTTTTATAACTGCCCAGACGTTTGCAGGCAACGATTACTTATTAATGCTGCTGTTATATTGAGTGTCACCTTTCCTTCTAATTCCTTCAATCCTCAGTGAGTCATTACAGACTTCAGAGCTGACTTCAACCTTTCTCGAGGCCTGTGTTTGCCAGACCCTATCAATGGGAGATTTATTGCCCTGAGGTGGTATTTTCCAGCCGTGGTCCAGAACCGGTCTCGTTTACGACAGGGTAGGGGCAGAGTTTTCAGAGGCTCACAGTCTTGGTGCTTGTTTGAGGTTTGAGGCACCTGTCTTAGGGTGTTACATGCTCCCACTATGAGGTAGTTCTGGTGCTGCTCCTCCTCTTCTTTTTCCCTTTACTTTTCTTGATTTTTCTCTCACCTGCCACCTTCTCTCACAAACTTTCAAGGGTCCCTTTTGCACCATCTTTTCCAGCTGATCTCCTACCCTTGAAATGCCCAGAAATTCCAGCTTTTCTTCACCTTTTCTCCCTCTGCAGTAGACTCCTTCCACAACCT
The DNA here is from genome assembly GCA_013399875.1 of Gymnorhina tibicen. Classification (NCBI taxonomy): domain Eukaryota; kingdom Metazoa; phylum Chordata; class Aves; order Passeriformes; family Artamidae; genus Gymnorhina; species Gymnorhina tibicen. The sequence continues at coordinate 286,158 of VXAZ01000620.1, forward strand.
CTCTCTCTTCTCACTTTCCATACAGCCCCAAGTTTTTGTAACCCCATTTGTCCTGCACATAAAATTTATATCTGGTCATATTCTGGGAGCTAGCAAAAAACGATCTGAGTCACCAGCTGGCTATGATTTAAGGCTACGGTACCTTATGTGATACATAACTTCTTTAAACTGGGGGGAGAAAACCAAGATCCCCAGGTCCCTTTTACCCAGACACTGAGATGCTGGGCTGTGCCACCCCGTGTCGACGCTCAGTCCCGCAATAGCAGGACACAAAGTGTTGGGCAAAGGGGCCCGATGAACTGCTGGGATAACAGTTCCTTGCTGTATTTCTCCAACTGGTTTAGGATTTGTAGTGCAAGCTTCTAGGGGTCTGTTTGCACAGCTGGAAACCTGCTGTAGCCAGCATGATGATTCCTCCATTTATAACGTCCTACTGCCTGATGTGTTTGGTAGCTTTGGTGAGGTGCCTCTCAGATCTCACACCAGGGCCTGGCCTTGCTGTCAGAAACGTGCCATCCCTTCAACTTTGTGGCCAACCTCAGCAGAGACCGAGGATTAGCTTTGCATAAGCTTGAAGTACAGACAAAACGAGGTGAAAATCCTCCTTCTGGCTTTTCTTAATAGAGTTTGCAACACCTGCCTTCCCCAGGTGACAGGATTAAGTGTCTGGTAAACATGAGAAATACCCTTCTGTGTATACATTCGGGCACTATTAAAAGCCCACTACTACGAGCCTGTGCTCCAAATCCCAGCTTTCTCAGCTGTTTAAGTCCTGGCTCCTGCACCCGAGGCACTTCACTGCTTGACAGCTGCTCTGTGGCCTGTATACAAAATGAGTCAGAAATCTCAATTTGATCATTCCAGGACTTGCAAGTGCATCACAGAATCACTCTCACAGCTTGACAGCCTGGAAGGAGATGCTGTAGATCTGGAGTCGGATGAATTCCTCTTGGAGTTTTGGAAACAGGCCTGCAACGCCAGGCAGAGGTGGAGAGTCAGAGACTTGGCAGGGAAAGCTTTCCTTTCCAGGCATGTGCGTTGTGTTTGAAGCCTGAAATGAAAGCAAGTTTTTCCAGCCCTTTAAAACTTGAAGAAATCTGTCCCTCTGTCCCACCTTCCACCATGAAACAGTTTCCTTCCTAACACCTGTTTGAGCCTGACACAGAAGTCTGTGTGTTGGCCTGTCCAGGGAGACACAGTGGGCTGGCAGGAGCCACCCCACAATACCTCAGCAGTTAACACTTCAGCTCACAGTGAAAGCAGCTGCTTTGCTCCACGCCTCATAAACCCCTGAACAAACTTTTACACGTTTGTCCTGAGAGAAGGGATAGATACTCCTTATCCGCTTCCCCGCCAGCGCACGGCCCGGCGATTCCGGCGGGGCCGCGGTTATCGGGTGAGCAATAAGGAGGAGTGTGAACGGGGCTAGGGGCTGGGCTGGGCACTGCGGCACCCAGCAGGTTATTGCAGCTCTGCTGGCGCCGGCGCGGGTGGCTCGCTGGCCTGCGAGGGAGGGCGCGCTCCGATGGCTCCTCACCCGCGCAGCCATGAGTAAACAACACCCAACATGCCACCCGGTGCCAGCCCTCGCTGCCACCTGCCCTCCTGTATGGGGGAAGGTGAACTTTCACCTCGCCTCTGTTTGCCAGCTCTCCCTTTATGTATTTGCCCTGTCAAAACCAAAGCGAGGCAAGAGTTGTTCAGTACTGTTCCTCCTCAAAGCCTGTGCGTCCTCCCCAAAATATTTCCCGTGGTGGTTTCCAAGCAGTTCAGGAGCATCTGTCTGTGTGCTGGTTTTTCAAGGCTCTGTGCAGAAATTCGCTGTCCTGCTCACAGACCAACACCCCTCTGAAAACCAGGACCTGTGTTAGCAGATGTGGCAAGAGAGACAATCCAGCTTCAAGGCTGAGGTTGTCTTTGCCAAACTAGCTGTTAGAAGTGTGGTTCTAAGTCAAGTCGAGTATCGTGCAGCACAGTAACCTCGGGGAGATGAGAAACGAGGGGCCGTAATGTATCAAGTTGTTGTGTTCCCTTTTTTTCATGTGTTGTGATCTCAAGAGGTACAGAGAGTTAATGGCAGGTCTGGAAGCAGAATTGGATTGTCTGATCTTGTGGGAATGTATCCAAAGATCATCATTCGATGACTGAATTCTCAGTTTCTTTGACAACCTTTTCTTGAAAGTCATCTCTTTTCAGTTAAAATGCCACACTTTAGGTTTTTAATGCTAATTAAAGGTGTCGCTTTTTATGGTTTCAGGAACCATCTTTTAATACTGTCAACTGATACATGTTCAGAGTTAAGTTTATGGAGAGGACTGAAATAAAGAAGGAGTTGTCCTCAGAAAGGAATGAAGAATCTCCTAGCAGTAATGAAGTGAGAAATGCTCAGACAGAAGGGCCATGGGGGTATGACCTGAGCCCCTGGAATTGCAAAACCTTCTTGTGCAATCTGGGAAAGCTTGACTCTCGTTCTGACCAGTTATCAGAGCATTTCTTCATCCCAGGGGTGTTACTGTGACGGTACTGTAGGAGATAGAAAGGACAGATGATTCAAAAGGAAAAGCAATACTTAACTCAGACACCAGTTGCCCTTCCCCTTGTCGTAGGAAGTGCTTTACTACATGAGGTTTCTAAATATACTTTCTGATTTCTCTGTAGACTCTAGATAATCTTTGTTCTCAGGAATTCTGAGTACATCTGAGATACTCAGTTCTGGCAATCTTCGGTAACTAGCAATGCTCCATTAGCTAATTGCTCAGTGACAGTGACCTTTCTGGGTAAGTCCACATGACAACCCATAAATGCCACCCTACTGCTTCCTGATTAACTTTACAAACCATTTGCTGTATAGCTTTAGTCCTCAGCTAACAGCACCTTTGGCTTCATGTGACTTTGAGTGTCAGGGCTGGTCCAGGAGGCAGGCTTTGCTTGTTTAGAGTCCACGGGGAACGTCAGCCTCCTTTACAGGGAATACCTGAGGAATTTCTTCAGGGAACCAAATCAACATCTCATGGATCGCCGTTCCAGCAGTGCTGTGTTCCTCAACGCGCTGCCCATGACGTGGCAATGGAGCAGCTTGTTCTGAGTGTAGATATGAGATCAAAGAGTGATGAGCAGCAGAGGAAATATGGGGCGGACCAACTGGTCTTGGCCAGAGCTGTGTTGCTTTGCTGGCTTGGTGTTGTGTCAGGAGCAGGGTGGCCTAAGGCAGGAGACCAGAGGTGCCTGGCAGTGTGAGAGCTGTTCTGCTCCTCTGGTACAAGTAGGTCCCAGTCTCAGGGGGTTTCAGTGGGCAGGCAGTGCTGTGAAGGGCTCTCCAGGGTCTGACACCCACCCTTACCCTTCATGCCTCTGTGATCTGGAGTGAGAAGAGTTTCCCATATGGGTAGATACTAGCCTAGTATCTAATCATGGATCTTTTGGGGACAGTATAAAGACAGGACAATTATAACTGCTCCATCCTACCTCCCCCATGTTGGCAGCCAAGGCATCAGAAGAGTTCAAAGTCCTGTGCTGAAATGCACATAGCAATGGCCTAAGTAGTGGAAAATTAATTTAATCAAACTAGGCCTTGTTGTGAGGGTAGTTGATGCTCCAGGTCTTTTTAAGTGGTTTCCTTCCTCTTTAAACCGTTGTGTTTCCCTTTCAACAGCATCTCAAATAAACCTCTGCTGTTTTTAACATTTTCTTACTATTTTAATTTTTGCCATGCTTGGGACTCTACTTAAGGCAGCTGATTTGTGCCTAGGCTGAATATGCAAGCTGTGGGATGACATCTCCAAGGTTTGCTATCTTTCCCTCCTGTAGCTTAGTTAAAGATATGGGGCCCTGTTGTGGAGTCGTGATTTAACCCAGCAGCTGTGGGTGAGAGTTTAAACACCATTTAGTGCCTCAGCCCTTTGCTTCTGATCTGAAGATAATGAGGAGGTTGAATAACTGCAGCCAGTCTGAATGGAGATCACAACCATGGCTTATACAGGTGTGGCCCATAAACTTTTATGATAGTCTTGGATACTACTGAGAGGTTTGTGGCTATCTTGTCTTGGATCTTCAAGGATCTGCCTTTCATAGGGAGAGACGGAGTTACAAGTGGTTGTGTTGCAAGAGCCCTTAATAATCTCGGGTTTATGCAGGGGTTGATGCTGGCTGTGGGCTTCGGTTTTGGATCTGTGGAGGTTTCAGTGGAGGCAGGAGGAAAATGAATCTGACACCCTTAAAAGAAAAGAAGTTCTCCCTGTTTCTGGTCTCACACTGTGCTCGTTATCGCACGGGTTGTGATGTCCTGGTCACTATTGTCAACCCCTGGAGCATCCATCTCTCAGGTGACAAATCTCAAGGAGGAATTAAGGATGCAGGTTGCAAAGCGTGATGCAAGTTTAGCTTCAGCAAGCCTTGAATCAGAATGAACTTAGAGTGGGGAAAAGAGCAGCTCAGAAGAGATTTTGGTGAGGAAGAAAGAGGACAGTTTAACGGAGCAATTTTCCTGTTGTTTCTCTTTTGCTATCTTCCGCTTTTGCTGGTTTTTAAGACCCCTCTCTAGTCCAGTCTTGCTCAAGTTCCTGCAAAGAGCAGTTTTGTCCGCCCAATGTAAAGCATGGTTTAAGTCCTGACAACCAGATTTTAAAGGCTGCTTAATTAGATGTTTCCTTCTCACCCTACGGCAAAGTAAGCTGTTGGTGCCATCATAAAGGCTGGCTGGGAGTAGATGTCATCCCATCCCGGTGACAAGAGAAGCATTGTTGATCATAGCGGGGCCTTTTTCCCTGTTTTTGGATGTGTCCTGTGTCAGGCATTTGCACGGAGCAGAGGCTGCCTCAGTGGATTGTCTGTGCTGTGTTTCCTTACGTGCTTGTGCAGCGTTGCTCCACACACACACAAAACACACTCGGAGTTGTTCTGAATTTGGTGACACTTGATTTATGGTGAGCTGTATAATGGTGTAACAAGGGCAGCACAGGCTCCAGGATATGAGCCTGGTGCTGTTCCCTCTGAAGTTAGGAATAATAATCCTGATGACTGGTTGAAAAAAAGCCTGCAACTGTTCCACCATCCCAGAGCCTTTTCTTTCTGGCAACGTTTCTGTGGACTTCAGTGCAGCGAAATTATGTTCTCTATCTCTTTGCCCTTTTATTCTCCTGGGTTCTTTCTCTTTTACTTCCTATGCCTCATTTGTTCCACTGTTCTGAATCATAAATAGTTCTGGTAGTAAAACACATCTTCTGGGGGTTGTATGGGCTGTTCTTGCAGTTCTTGTTCCTTTGATGTATTCTTTGAATCCGTTATGTCTTACTTGGAGCCTGAAGAGATGTGACAAGACAAGTAATGCAGGTGGTAAATATTTTAGCATCCCACTCGGAGCTCTTGAGAGCAGTCTGGTAATGTTCTCAGTGTCGTCGAGTTACTTTCACATGGATAATGCAGTGTCTTCGCTGCTCCAAAAGATTTGAACTCGCTAACATCAATTCAGATTTTGGGTGAAGAACACTTGAATCTCTGTCTCTGAATTTGTTTGGATGTCTGGTCCTGGGGTCTTGTGTTGCTGCCTGGCTTTGCAGTGCTGCTGAGAGAAGTGAAAATAAATGTTACTGCGTTGCCCTGAGGAGTTCAGCTGCCTTGCACCAGAGATGGCCCAAGGTTTTGGTCACAGCTTATGAAGCCTTACACTTCTTTTGGGTAGGATCAGTGCAGTGTGGGGCTCCCATTCTGCTGCAGCCTTTGCTGCAAAACCTAAATTTCAGCCCCTCAATTCAGTTGAAGCAGCAATGCTGAATGTCTTGCTGGAGTTCACCTGTAATTTTCAGATTCACAGTCATTGCCCAAGATGTTTTCAGGTGATGCAACCTCTCCAGGGATGCAGTTGGTGGGGCAGGATGGATGTGCAGCTGTGCTTCTGCTAGTGGTGGCCTCAGGAAGAGCGTGGCTCTGTCACACCATCACAGATAAGTGACGTACTCTGGCAGAGCAATAGGAGAGGTCTGACTTACCTGAGCCTGATCTTCTGCTGGTCTAAAGTCGTTAATAGCTTAACTTCCCTGAAGATTTAATCAGACATTCAGTGGTGATACTCCTGGCTTTCTTCTACAATGCTCTGAAACGTGTCTGTAGATTTAACAGGAATGCAATGAGCAAGCGTTTCAGTTCAAGGCTGATAGATAAATATGTAGATGACCTAGAGAAATAAGTGGGCAGTGTTCTTTCTCCTAGACTTTTAAAAATCTCTCTGTAGAATAATTTAGCGAGAACATAGATAAGAGATAAGTGACAGGACCATGAATCCATACTATAGTTTTTGCACTTGGCAAGTTCATGCTTTACCCTCTTTTTCCGTATGTCTTTGCTGCTGCTGTACTGGACAATGCCACTCGGAATAGAGCAGCGGACGTTATTTTCGGTGTTGTTAGGGTGCAGCTCTTAGTGCTGAGGTGACAGAGGGATCCGCACAGTCAGAGTCTGTTCTTACCTGTGGAAAGCTCTCTGAATTGCAGCTATCGGCTGCCCCTGCAGCTTGGGTAAGTGTGGGCAAATGTCTCTTCATTGGCTTAACCCACACCAAGATATGAAGTTATTACAATAGCAACTAGAATCCATAACTAAGATCAAGTCCCTGTTTTGTGCATCTAGAATGAGTGATGGCCTCAAAAATGGAAAAAAATCACATTTTGAAAAGAGAAAAGTAAGATTCTTGCTGCCATTTCACAGGTAGGAAGCCTGAAGAACAGTCAGTTGTGTGCTTGATGTCACAGGGGTCGTGTGACAGAGCTGAAATTGGTCTGCACATCCAGTTTAAGACCTTAACGCCATGGATTTCTCCTCCTCCTGGCTTATTCCTTCTCGGAACTGCTGATGTCTTCCACACCACTCCAGCTTAGCCCAGGCTGTCTCTCATTTGACTCTTTCTGACAGAATACTGTGTGCTACTTTTAAAAGCCTGCCAGGCTTGGAGCCTTTGGAAGCTCATCCCTCCCGGAGGCTGGCAGTGACAGCTCTGCTGGTTCCTACTGGCACTGCTTGGGAGTGTTGCAAAGGGATGGAAACAGGGTGGAACTGATCTGAAGCGAGGGCATGTTCCATGATTTCCATGCTGGGGGCCAGAGGAAAAGGGCTGCAGTCAGTATTCCCACTCCACTGTGTCCCCTGCTCCCCACTTTCCTTCTGTCCCCTCTGTTGGGACATCAGAGCCCGCTGCTTGTTGTCGGTATTCAGTTACTGAGGTGTGATCCACTCATCAGCTCAGTGCTGGAGTTTCCCTCAGGGCAGAAAGCCTTTAGTAGGAAAGGTGGAATTTTAAGGGTTCTGGACTGAAAAAAGAAAGAAAGAAAAGAGAAGCTGAAAAATGCCTACCTGAGTGACTGAGAAATGGCAATCTGGTTAGACAAGGCACGCTCTGGGCTGGGGAGATTCTTCTGTGCTTCTGAGGTCCCATTTCCTCGGAGACTGGGGCAGACATTGTGACACTGAATTTCATTTTCCTTTACATTTGTATACCAAAAATAAACCCTGCCTAAGCCATTCAGTGTCTTCTTGATGGTTTAGGAGCAGTCAGGATGACAACAGCTACTGGTCAGATTTGTCAGAATCCAGCCTCATTATCACAGCTTGCAGTACTTGACCTGGTGCCCTGGCCAGGAGGAGACATTCAATAGGGTGCCAGATTCCCTTTGAATTAAGATCTTGCATATGGAATTCGTGCTTCCTGGAAAGATGCTCTTCCTGCTCACAGATATACTCAGGGCAGTACTGGTACCAAGGTAAAGCGAATGGGGAGCTGGGCACATCCAGTTCTCTGTTCCAAGGGCCTTAAGGGGTAATCTGGGTTACACAGAATATTCCCTCTCTGTGGGAGAGGGTTCAAGTGAATGAAGGGTGTGGTTTGCAGAGGAGCTCACCTGTATTTTTACAGATAGAAAAAGGCTCCGTTTGCAGCATGGCTGAGTTTTAGCCTCGTGTCCATGGTCAGCTCCTGCCTTCCCTGCTCTCTTTCTTGCTTTCTTTCACCCTCTGTCCATCCCCTCTTGCTAAAGCTGATCAAGACCTGAGACAGCACCTTGGTACATGTTTCCTCCAAAAAGTTTGTCCATTTTTTTCCGTTAAATCAGATTTGTTATCAAGTTTTCAGTTAAAACTACAGTTTGTCCTTCAGATGTGCTCAGCCCTCTAAATCAGGAGGGACAGTTTGAAAATACTTGGATGAAGGCAGAACAGATGTCCCAAAACTTTGGACTTTCATATATAAATCTTTTATCAAGGTCTTCAGAGCTGTCCAGATGTAATCAGATCTTGTGGTTTCGAGAATCCACTATTTCTGTGGGAAAATTCTTCATTTTCTATGCACGCTAGGTTTTCAGCAGCACAAAAAGAAGCTAGAAATGTATTGTTTTAAAAATACTGGCATATCTAGATTTTTATCAGATCTCCATAAAAAGAAGAGGGTTTGGCCTGAAAACTGTATACGGAGAAGATAAATCTTATATCAGTGCACAGCTTTAAAAAAAAAAGTCATTATTTTTAGCCAAACATACAAATACCTGCCTTTTTATTTTTATGGGTTTGTTTTGGTTGTTTTCTTTTTACATCAAAAAATAAACTATAGACAAGCATGGGAAACAATAAATCTGGGTGTGTCAGCAGTAATGCTCTAATAAGTTCCCATTGCATAGTGGTATGAAATTCCTCTGGGAACATATATTTTTATATACGTGTCAGAGGTCTAAAAATACGTTACTAGAATAAACCATAGTGCTAGAAAAGAGGAAGGAGACTTTCCAATTTGCTTTATTGTTCTGTTTTGCAAATGAGAATTTGTAATCTGAATTGGGAAATTTTTTTTTTGCAAAACCTGTGACAGAAAACGCGCCAGATTAGACTGAGTTAAGTGAAACTAAGGCTCTGGGACTGATCCATAAGGAAATGCCTTGTGTTCCTCTGGAAATGACTGCTGGTCTTTCCATCTGCTTTAGCCAGAGCTGTGTCAGACCCAGCAGTCCTGAGGGTGGTTTTCCCTCCAGTGCAGGCAGGAGATGATGGATCATGGAACGGTTTGGTGTTTGCTCTTCAGCATTGCCTGGGTGGTTGTGCCTGAAAGGGTGAGACAGGATCCAAACTTTGAGTGCAGTAATGTGGATGTTCAGCCCTTTGTACCTCTGGCTTCGGGAGCCCTTCCAGAAGTGCTCCACGTGGTGCTGCTCCCCAGTGTGGGAGTGGGGCTGAGTCCGGGAAACAGGGGGTGCTGTGCTGCTTTTACAGCTGCCAGGGCCCCGTCTCCCGCCGTGGGTCACCAGAGTAGCTGGAGACCGCTCCAGCTCCATCAGGCCCACTCAGGAGCCTGGCCACAGGTCCTGAGCTTTGGGAAATGCCTGTGTCCCTCCTGGCTTTGTTCTGAGCAGGATGGCCCCGGCTTGCGTGTGCTGAGGTTCCGATCCCAGGGCAGTGCCTGTGGAACATGGCTGCTGGGATGGGATTTGGGCAAGGGCACAGCAGTTTCTTGCTCTGCTTCCAGTGGAAAACAGGAAATGGGCAGGGTGGTGCCTCCTGTCCATGCCAGACTTAGGGCAAGCGGCTCCTTTATTCACACTAACTCTAACCTTGCCTTTGATATTTATGTTTCCTTGAGCTGGAGCAGTGTTGGGAGGCTCCATTTGGAAAAGGAGCTTGTTGGGGGCCCAAGTACACATCCCCACGCGTGGTTGCACACACACTTTCACTCACAGACACGCAGCCCCCACTGATGTCAGGAGAAATGGCCAGTCCTCTGCTCCTCTGCAAAACTGCTCTTTATCAGCTGTGGGTGAATGGAAGACTGGTTTGGAAAGAGATTGTCTGTCTTATTTATAATGGCCTAATCAGGCAGATCAAGAGAGCCTTTTTACTTGTGTTTTCTAATCAGAACATGCCACAAAGTCTGTTTGCCTATCTCTTAAACCTCTGCTGTCCAAACAGAACACACGGTATCTTTGCAATGGCAAAGTGAAGTCCTCAAGCCCTGTCATCAGAGGGAGAGCTCAGGAAGATTTAGAAAATAATGGTGTCATTCTGCTGCAGTCCATCAGCTGGAAGTGCTGGGGCCGCCCTCGTGCTGGGAGGTGGATCTGGCTCCTGTTAGCCAGCGCTGGCCTGCAGGAGATGGGGCGTGCAGTGCTGGCTGACCCCAACTCATCCTGAACAGCCCAGAGGTAAACGATGCCCTGCGAGATGCCTGCGTGAAACCTGGGGTGCAGCAGGGAATGTTCAGATCAGAAAGAGGAATAGTCAGCTACTTCACTGAGCACGGGCCCTGGGTTAGCTCTAGCTTGTTGTCATGGGTGGAGTCAGCTCTTTCTAATTTTGTCTTCATTCTACATATTCTGGCAATGAACCTGCTTTTCAAGAAATGAGACTGGAACGGGCCAGCTTTTTTTTTTGGTCAAGAAATAGACAGAATAGATTGTGTGAGTGAAGAAGAGGCAAGTACTCAATTACCTTTCGGTGATATGCAACACATGTCTCTGGTGTATAAATAGCATGAAAAGTTAAGCCCTCTTTAGTCTTTCTCCTTCTTCTCTTGTGCTGTGACTGAGTGATGACTGCGGTGACTCCCCTCAAACAAACACCTCTCCCCCCTCCACCCCTGTGCACAGATTCTTCTCCTTGCCTTTCTTTTTTTGCCAAGATAAACCCTGTGTGTAAATTGGATGAGCACTGAGTACATTAAGGGGGAGGGGGTGGAACAAAAATAAGACCCTAATTAATAGTTTTGTAACTAAGGGAAGGAGAGGAGAATAATTTGAGGAATAACAAGAACAGCTTTTCAATCTGTTACTTGCTGTGTGTTTGTGCATGTAGTTGTGCACTAAAATAATTCCAGCTGTTCTTCCTTCTTTTAATAATGGTTCATTGCATTCCCGTTGTGGGGCCGTATTTGGACAAACATTAACCAGATCAAAGCCTAATGGATAGTTCTGATGGCTCTGATTCAGCAAAGCACTTAAGCACAGTGTTTCATTGTAACTTCAATGGGACATGCTTTGACTTCAGCAAGATACAAGCACTGCTCCAGCCAGTGACAGCCGAAATGCCTGTGTGACTTGGCGTGGGTCTGTGTGCTGTGCTTAAAGCTCCAAGGTAAAGCGAGTTCCCATTCCAAAGAAGGATAATGGAGCGTTCTTCCTGCAAGGTATCACTGTTGGACTAAGCACCCCTTTGCTGTCCTTAGTCTTGGCCATTGCCATTGTGGAGTGTTTTAATAGCTGTGCTAGAGCCAGAGTCAGTACTAGAGCCCCAGAGGAGGTTGTGGAAACCGAGAATTCCAGTCAAAGGGAGGAAGGACAGAGGACTAGCATGAAGGAAGAATGGGAACATGCCCATGGAGCAGGGCCTCAGCCTGCTGTAACTGCCAGAAGATCCATCTGTCCCCAGAAGCTGGCAGTGCCTTGCAGCAGGTGCTTAGGAAAAGTTTTAAGAAACAGGAGCAGTGCTGAAGACTCGCTTCCCTGGTGGGAGTCAGTGGCCTGGGGACGTGCTGAGCCAGACACTGCCCGTGGACTGTGACGGTTGTTTTCTGCCAGGAACACAGCGAGGGTCCCTGCAGCCTTCCTGGTGCTGGAACGATTTCATAGGACAGAGTGTCACTGTTGAGCAAGACATGAGGAGAAGAGGCGCTGAAATTATTTTTGCTGAAATCCTCCCGTTGATTCCTCCTTCTTGATGGCATAAAATCTTAAGAGTACAATTTTCTTGTCTCATCCAGGCCAATAAAGTGTAATAAATTATGGCAGCTTCTGGGATTTAAGATACTTTTTATTTTTAGTGGCTGGGCTACACTGCCTTGGAAACTTGGAATTCCCCTTTGTGATTGTCTGGGAGTTATTTATAGTAAGTCCTTACTCTGATGGCAGAGTCTGCATCACAGAGCTGCTGATTTGAAGGGGGTGTAGTTTCATTTAGAAGTTTTGCTTGCTGTGTTTGCCATTTCATGTTTCTGGTTTTTAAGCCGCTGTCACGAGTGAACAGAAGCAGTTGGTGGCACATTGCCACCACACACAGGGCAGACTTGCTTTGCTTGGAGCACTCCCTCTGGAACAGCTTCCTGATGGGAACATCGTTATCAGCATGGCCATCATTATCAGTCTGGCCTCTGATGGGCCAGACTGTCCTGAGGTACAGGGGTGAAAGCCTGGAGAAAATGGAGACATCAGGGGAGGAGAGGGAGGGGAATTTAATTTCCTTTGCCCTGACATTGATGTTGTTGTAAACTCTCTAAAATGGCACCTTCTGGCTCAGAATTAAGCAGCCACGATGACATGTCTCAGTTTGTCCAGACTGGTTTTCTTGTCCAGTTAAAGTGGGAGAGTCTTATGCCTTTAAAGCTTCCTGGCTCCCAGGAGGAAAATGCCAAACTTGTCAGAGAAAACAAACAGTGGCTGTCCTAGCCTGTGTGTGTTCCGATTAACGAATCTATTAGGCTATAAAACCTGGGACCCCCTTGCCCAGAGAAAGAGCATACATTAGGAAGCTGTTGACAGTTCCTAAGTCTGACCCCTTGCGCAGAGCTGGAGACCTATCAGCAGGTCCGAGGGGCTGTTTGTTCCAGGAGGTCTCGGAGAAGTTTTTGACGCTCCGTAAATGCCAGATGCGTTCTTGTTTTAATCTGTAACGTGGGAGGCCGGAGGGAGAAAAAAGGAGGAGCTGCGGCACAGCTGAGTGTTCCTGTTCTTTTAGTGTAATCAAAACGTGTTTGGAGGCACATTACCTTGGGCTGGGATATTGTTGGCTCCCTCAGACTGAGCAGGGCCTGTTTCAGTGGGAAGTTCTTTGGTGGTTTGCTGCTGTTACAGCAAACACCCAGAGCCTTGCAGTTAATGGCATTCCGTGCTTTCGGCTAAAAGCGAAGGAATCGCCTGTGTTGCATTCAGCATTCCTTTCCCAAGGAGAGGCAAACCCTCCGTTCTGACGTTTGAGGACATACAAACCCCATTTTACAAGAAAAGGAGTTAAGCCCTGTGTTCTTGGTGTATTCCCATGAAAGCAATTACCTCTTCCTTATTTCCCCCTGCCCCTTTTCCTTGTGCTGTTGCTCGTTAGGGAGGCAGCTTTTTCTCTGACACTATGGTATTCATCAAGCAGAAATGCAAATACTCCTGCACTCCTTCATCCACTGCTGAGTGATTTTACACAGGGAGTACTGTTGGAACATTTCTCTTACGAGGAAAGGCCGAGAGAGCTGGGGCTGCTCAGCCTCGAGAGGAGCCCCAGCTGAGAGGGGCCCTCAGCCCTGGGTGTCCCTGGCTGCAGGGAGGGCTCAGGGCAGGGCCCGGGCTCTGCTCTGGGGGCCCAGCAATGGCACCAGAGGAATGGGCGGGAACTGATCCCAGGGAGTTCCACCTGCACAGGATGCAGAACTTCTGCCCTGGGCAGTGCCTGAGCCCCAAACAGATTGTCCAGAGAGGCTGTGGAGTCTCCTCCCTGGGGATATTCCAGACCTGGGTGGACACAATCCTGTTCCCTGTGCTCTGGAATGGCCCTGCTGGAGCAGGGAGGACCAGATGACCCACTGTGGTCCCTTCCAGCCTGATCCATTCTGTGACTCAGAATATTTCCATGAGTTTCAGGTCAGCGCTCTGTCCTGGCGGGGTCCCTGGTGCTGTGTCTGCCACGGCTGAAGGAGGCAGTTGCAGAGCAGGCTTTAGCTGCGGTTCCTTCCCAGCCAGCCGTGCACACGACTCCCAGCCCAGCACACAGCCAGCCAGGCTGGTCAAACCTGTGGTCTCCCCAGCCCGTGGTGTTGAGTGAGTCACCCTGCTTTTTGCAATTAGTAATTAAGATAACAAATATGTGTCAGTGAATACTGCAGAAGGTATTGAAGAGTTACCCGTACGTGACTCAACACGCTCGAGACAAATTGCTGCGCTGAACCAAACTTTGCCAAACCACGGAGAAGCTGAGCAGCGGCCCTGCAGTCCCGGTCCCGCGTGTCCCTCGTGGTCACAGGTGGGTCTCGGTGCTCCGCAGCCAGGCGCTGTGGAGCAGGTGGCTTTTACCCTTGATAGAGCACACACCATTTGGGTCAGTCCCCGGGAGAGCTCCGAGCGGGAACGCTGCAATTCACTGTAGCGCTTTTAATTTGCTGGATGAGATCTCTGGTCTCTGGAACACAGGACTTGTTGTGAATCACAGCAGGATATTCTCTTAAAGAGCCCAGCAGAAGGCTGCTGACAGTGTCCCCGGGCGACGCTAATCCGACATCACATTGGTCATGGCTCCTCGGGTTACCCGCGGCCCCGTCGCACAGGAGGCCTGTTAGTGTGGGAATGAGGGACCTCGTGCTGCAGGGACACAGCCAGGGCATTAGGAGGAAGAAAATCTATCCTCTTCCCATCACTTCCTGAAGGGAATGTGTCAGAATGACGCACGTACTCCGGGCTTTATTTGATGAGGGGGCCGAGGGGGAGCGAGAAAGGAATGAGAAGGTCTCAAGGGACGCACGATTTGACTTCACCGGGTCACGATGCTCTGAAAGTTCATTTGGAGTTGTTGAAACTGAAGCAGTGGAGAGCAGTCCTGGCTGGACACACATTTGTCATCTTCGTGACTCAGGAGGGCTCTTGTGGATATTTTAGACAGCCCATGGATTATGGTGGGCTCTTCTCAGCCTCATAAACACGCCTCAGGAATGAGATGGGAGAATCCAAGCAATGGTGGCATATGCTGGGCTTGTGTACATTGTCCCAAGGTGCTTCTGGAGTAAAAGCATCCCTTTCCTTACATTCTGTCCTGCCCAAACTTTCAGGCTAAATTGCAGGCTGTGTCTTGTAAGTCTGTGTCCTCTCCAGTCCGATCTAATATTGACACAAGAAGTGGAGCTTTAATCTTTTGATGAGATCCTCGTGTGCTCTGGTCGTCCATGCTCTGGGGGACACTGAGAATGCTCTTGGGAAATGGGAGATCTCATGATTAGAAACCTTCCAGTGCAGTCTGTACTGACCAAAGTGCAGTCACTCTGCCCAAATCGCTTCAGTTCTTTTCCCGCTCAGGAAATACAGATTTGGGTCAAATGAAGTATCTCAAAAACAGGTGCTGAAATCCATTGGTTAAAGCAGACACCATGTGCCCTACTGCCAGTTTTTGAAACTGGTCAGAACACTGGGGGGAAAAAAAGCAGTTTGGTATTTTTGTTTCAAATGAGAAACTTAGGAATTAACTTCAGTGTTATTTTTAAGTGTTTTTCCTTGGGTCAAATGAAATGTTTTGTTTGAGGCCAAAATGTTATGTCGTTCTGTTTTTCAGTCCACTGAAAAAAAACCCTGAAAAAGTAGTGTTTATTTTGGGCTGCTGCCCAATTAATCTCTCTTCCTTTATTTTTTCCATAATGCAAGCAAAATAAAAAATCAGTTATTTATGCATCTCAAGTTTTAGCTTCTATTTTAACCATCCATCAGATTAACAAATACCACAGTATGGTAATTTTTTTTACTCTTCAGACACAGAGCTGTATTTCTGTGCTTGTAAGAGTTGCACAGGGAAGGAAGAAAGTCCTGAAATCAATGGGCTGTTGGGTTCTGTTTGCTGGGCTGTTGAGTGATTCCCCAACTGAATGGAGAGCCTGGTTGAATGAAGGTGTTAACCTTGATCTTAATATCAGTGTCCCCCTTGCCATCTGAGGAGTCAGCAAATGATTTGTTTTAGCTCTGGAATGATGGTTTAGTCCCGGTGCTGCTTCTCACGGCAAACTATGAGGATAAATGGGAAGAGGCCACTGGTGTCCAGAAAAGAGGATTTGTTTAGAGCGGGAAGGGAAGAACTGAATTAAAATACAAGAAGATCACATAATCTACCACCTCCTGCAACCTCATCTGGTGGCTTAACCTTTGATGCCTACTTTATTTTTCTTCATTTCTGCTGCTGTCCTCAGCATTCTCCCTGTTTTCCCCATGGCTTGAGAGAAAACCCAGCAGCGGAGCTTTACCCTGTGTGCACGTGGCTTCTGCCCCAGCACTGGAGCCCAGTAAAACCACCTCAGCCCTACTGGGCTTTGGTTGTTATGGGATTATTGTTTCACTCGATACCATAACTGGGTTTTGTGCTCCTTTCGTCGGAAAAACTCCTGTGGGCCTGCACACATCACCTGGATGCTCGAGGGGCTGTTCTGGAGGTTGTGCCCAGTTGGGAATGCAGGAACTGACTCAAGTTTAGAGCAGCTTCTTTCCACTCCTCGCTGCATTTACGGGCCACTGCTTGGGCTTGGGAGATCATTTTCTCTCCCTGTGC
This sequence comes from Gymnorhina tibicen, assembly GCA_013399875.1. Classification (NCBI taxonomy): domain Eukaryota; kingdom Metazoa; phylum Chordata; class Aves; order Passeriformes; family Artamidae; genus Gymnorhina; species Gymnorhina tibicen. Next base: position 302,397 of record VXAZ01000620.1, read on the forward strand.
CTCTGCTCAGCTGAACTGTCCTTCATGCAGGAATTTGGGCTCGGCAGCACCTCCGAGCAGGTCTGCAGTTTCAGCGGGTGCCTGTAGGTGCTACCACAATACAAACAATAATCAATCACTGGCCGACACCTCCGAGGCTCTCGCTGAAACCAAACACAATAAAAATGCCTCCCCAGGGGCTGAATCTACCAGGCTGTGTAAACGATTTTTTAGTGAAAGTGGTAGAACCCCCATCTCTTGGGACATTTAAAGCACGCTGCAGAAAGCAGGAGCAATCAGCGTGGTGGGGAATAAGCGTATGTTGGCAGAAGGATCAAATAAAGAGGACTTCATTATTCTGGAGTGCCTGTCCAGCAGAGATCACCATGAGTGAAGGCACAATGACTTAATAGATCTCTCTCAGCTTCTGACTGCTGCTCTCCTCCACTGCAGGTTCTCACAACCAATAAAGAAGGCAAAGAAGGCCTCAGCCAAAATGGAACACGTATTTTTAACCTTCCCACCGAACTTTGATCTTTTCCTAGATTAGTTTTAGGCACAGTTAGGCCAACTCCTGAACTCCTTTGTTCAGGTCATTTGATCCAGCAAAACACAGGGTAAAGGTGGGCATTTGGAGATGCATTAGTAGTGAATTACAGGGAGATAATTGCATTGAATCAGAAGTAAAATATAATGAGAGAGTCCTGGTGAAGAACTGCAGCTGTACAGGTAGGAGAGGTTCCACAGAACTTGTATCTAAACCGCTAACTTGGATTTGATTCTCGTTTGTGTTTTTTCAGTTTCCCCCATTCAGCAGACCATAAATTTTCCAGGTGGGTGAGCGCAGGCAGGAGCGGAGTGAAAGCACCCAACGGAAGGAGACGGGATCATCCTCCAGTCCGCGTTCTGTTCTCGCTCGCCGCACGGACCGACTGCTGCGAGGCTGCTCCATCCTGCCTGCAAACAGTGGCCCCCGCCTCGGAGCCGCCGCTAATCCCTACGAGAGGCATCTTTTCCAGGCAGCCCTGCAGGTGGCACAGCGAGCCTTGTCTTTCCAAGCCACGGGAGCAGTCCTGGCTTCCCTTCCCATCCCTTCACAGGGCAGCGGCAGCAGCTGGGCCGGGGGAGACCTTCAGCACAGAGAAGGAGACTGGCGTGATCCGCTGGCTGCTGAAACGTCCTGTCTGTGCCCGGGCTGCTTCCAGGGCTTTGCTTTAGACGGGGACAGAGAGAAACCAAATATTTTTTTTTTTACTGCATCAAGAGGTGTCTTGAGTGCCCGTATGCTACTTCTAAGCTAAAGTTGAAAAAGAGAATGCATCCAAGCTCCTAAAAATCAAGATAACTCTTGAAATCTTGCTTGCACACTCCGAATGTATTCTCTGTCAGGTGGGTCTCCTTATCAGAAAATCTCTTCTGAAGCTGTTGGAATCAAGTGGAACTATTCGGGAATTGTGGAAAAGGTGGATAGAAAAGGGCCTTGTAGCCTGCAGGGCTGCTGGGAATTCCTGCTTGTTAGTCCTTATTCTCACTTTGCTTCTCTTCATGGCCTTGGGCAAGTCACTTAACTTCTCAATCTCTGGCTCAGTTTCTCTGCCTGTAAAATAAGATAACTATTACTATCACATACCTGTCTGACAGGATTTTCTCCCCTAGTAATAATTAACATTTGTAAAATGTTCTTTGACTATGTTTATTTTTATTATAATACTTCCAGATTATATTACAATACTGACGCTGTTGCTGTTGCCGATTTGAGCTCCTGTACAAGATTACACCGGAAATTAAGTCATTTTTCTAATAAGATATAAAACAACTTGTGGTTGGTGTGGTTAAGCTGAGTTTAAAGCTCGTTTGCAGCATGACAACAGTGTGAAGCAGCTGCAGCATTGCAGGGAATCTAACCCCAGTATCTGTGACAAAATGAACTACATGCACTGAAGATTATCCATGATCTGATCTTACCCCTAGCAGAAAGGTTACTTATTTGAAGTATTTGATAAGTGGGGCTGAAGGTTTGAGGTTTCCTTTGCATTAGCAGAAGGTGTAAAGTGTCCCTGCACACTTGAATATCCAGTTCTGCAGTCCAGACTGAGCTCTAAGGAGCTGGGCTGAGGGTTTGTGAGGACATCTGCAAGCCTGAAGAATCCTTCTTTGCACTTCTCTTTTTTTTTTTAACTACAGAATGGGGTTGGGTTGGGTTGGAAGGGATCTTCAAGATCGTCTCCTTCCTCAAGCAAGAGTTACCTAGAAATAACTTCAGTTTCCCCTCTATATGAAGGGAAGGAAATGAGGCTGAAACCTTGGCGTTATAAAGTTCCTGTTCACCTCCAGCGACTCATCAGCACGAATTCAAAGTCTGATTTTTGTTCACGGACTTTGTGGTTCCAATACCTTTGTCTCTGCCTCTTGGATGCTCTGGTATCAAGATCGATCCCTTCCCCGTCTCCCTCTTTTCTCATCTCATCTGTATCTGTGTAAACTTTCAGTGTCTGTCAAACCCATGGCAGTGAGTTCCACCATTTATCAGGGGTCTGGGTAAGGAGATGCTGGTTTTGCTGTTCTGAGCTCATGTCTGCTACCTCCATCTGAGTGTGGATTGGGCAGACTTTCTGTTTTCACCGTTATGGTGAAGCACGAGGCTGTTCGGGCCTTTCCTGAGCCAAGGGAGGCTTCTCCTCGTGGCACCCCCAGCTGGGTTCTTGAAGACCATCAGGAAAAGTGTAGGGCCTTGTAATCCAAAGTCCATTTCTGTGGGGGGAAAGGCTTAAGTGACTCCTTAAATAGCTGCTTCTCTGCTTGCTGTGCTCTTTAGCACCCACACATGTGACCTGTCCAAATAACAACAGGGAAAGTGTAAGCTAAGCAGGAATCAGATGCAAAGAGGTAGAAGATCAAAAGTGACTCCCTTTAACCTGACAAAGAGGAAATTGTTGACAAAGTTTCGGGCTCGATTGAGCAAATTTTTTTTTAACTCATCTTCTCCCCCCTTCCCGCCCTCTGCTCCCCTGGAGAGAAGTCTGGATGTAACACTATTGCTAGGACTAGGCCTATGATTAAGTTCTGTTTTTCAAAGGTGATCCCAGCATGATTAAAACCAGGTGGCCCCATGGCGCAGCAAGGGAGCCAGATGTGCTCTGCAACTGGATTGCCATTTCCTAGCCCAGCTGCAAACATTTGATTGTCCACTCGCTCTGGGTATTACAGCCGTGACCTTCTCCCTTCCTTACCTCCCCCGTCTCCTGTCTGCTTCCCCCAGTGACATTTGAGAGCAGAGAAGTCCCCTTAGACTTGTTTGTCACTGTTACAAGCATCCCTTTCTCCCTTCACCTCCCCACTCCCAGCCCGGGTTCCGCACTTCCATTATTCACAGATGTTGGAGGGTAGGAGCTGACAGCGTTGGCTTTTACCTCTCTCTTTCCTTTCTTTGGATTCTTTTGCCTCTCCGTGTTCCGGCGTGTGTGCACTGACCCCAAAGCACTCCCAAGTCAACTGGCAGCGTCTGAATCCACTTAGGGGTGAAGGGATAAAGCAATTTTCTTCAAGATGTGGCATAAACTGTTTAGGTTTTGCTGTCTCCGAAGGCCTGTAATGAGAGGGTGGCCCTGTCCCAGAACAAGCCCTGTCTCACCCTGATCTATAAAATTTGGAGTAGGTTAATCTTTTCCCCCAGCACTGGCCTGTCAGCCCGTTTGTGCTGAATTAAGGCTCTAATGCATGGATGGTGTCAATAATTGCCTAGTAAGCCATACTTAAAAAAGAGTCACAATCAATCGTCCCAACATTAGGATGTCATAATGCATCAGTCCTGCATTAGGAAGTTGTAATCCATCAACTTGACATCAGAAGGGACAGTGCATGGTGGGAGTTCGGCTCAGGCCTGGTGCAAGCTGGAACCACTCCACAGGCTTTGCATCAGCTCTGGATTTGGTCTCACAGGGTCACACAGTTTTGTTTTCCCACCTACCCTTTGCAGTTTAATCATGAATTTGATGAATATAGAAACCTCTGGGAAGAGAAGGCCTGCTATGCCATTTCTGAGAGGTCTGGGACAACAGAGAGTTTGAGTTTCTCATCTCTTTCTGTCTAGCAAAGTAACTTCTCTCTTCCTCCGATGCATGAATTAAGTCATCCGTAAATATTCTTGTCCTGACTGGTTTCCACTTTCTCTGGAAATGCCTATTTGTGCTGGTTTGTAGATCAGCCCTTGCTATATTCCATTTTAAGATTCAGCTTCCCCAAATCAAACTTCAGTCTGGTCTGCGCTCCTTTATAGAGCTTTCTCTGTTGTTTTAAATCTGCAAGTCTTCCTGTTTGGGCAAACCCCCTCAGCTGCTCTTTCAGTTTTGTGGCACAAGCCTGAGGATGGGAGGTGGTACTTGCAGCAAGGTCTGAATTCAGCTCAGTGCAGGGGAGGCTGTGGAGTTCCCTGGATACATGGTGTGTGTATTCAGCCTCAGCTTTCAAAGCGTGCAGGCAGAATTGCCTGAGAGCTGTGTCGGGTGTGCAGTTCCAGCACAGGCTCCGAGTGCCTGGAAATCACCTCAGCGCTTGCCTTGTCTCTTACCAGGCATCATAAGGAGCTAATAATGTTGCAGTGTGACAGGTTTTGAATGTACGAAAGAGCCTTTGTCCTCTGTCCTGAGGAAACAAGAACCAAAGCAAGAAGCAAGTGAGATACAAGGAATTACAGGGATCATTTCTTTCCCAGAGGCTGTGGAAAGGCAGCTCCAGAGGCAGCTGTGGGCTGGTCACCCACCTCTTGGTCAGTGCCTGCGGGCAGCTGGCTCTGGTGGTGTTTCCTCAGCTCTTCTGTCTGTCTGGAGATCCTGAGGTGACAACAAACACCTAATTTCACTTGTGTTACCCTTCCTGAGCTGTTGGATGGCTCGTGAGGAGCTGGGTTTGGGTGGCTGCTGTGGGAACAGGCAGCTGTGTGTCCTGCTGCTTGGTGAGGCCTGCCTGGGTGCTGGGAGCTGGGCAAAGCACAAAAGAAAGGCTTGGCTGGAGCCCAGAGTAGAAAAAGGGAGAGGACTCACAGGAGATGAAGCCTTGGGGAGTAATAATTTGATTAAAAATGGGATGTCATTTCCTTTTGAGGGCGAAGGAGGGAGAAGCAATCGTGCTGGAAACGTGAGTGCGGGAAAAGGCGACGCTTTTCCCTGGCTGGTGGCAGTGGGCCAGATGGAACATCCACACGGAACGACCCCAAGGTCAGACACAGCCCGCAGTTCTTGTGTGCACTAGCAGCAGTTGGTTACTTTTTTGAAGACCGTTATCAAAATGGTTGGTTTTCTTTGTCTTTGAGCCCAAAGCTTTGTCACGTGAACCTTTACATTTGCTTGCCTTGAACTTAGTAATTACTGCCTTTGTGTAGAGCAGTTGCTGTGCATAGATGATAAACTGAATAAATACTGATGGTAATTTTGTTTTAGAGTGAGGGACACGTTTTAAAGCGTGGAGTCAGTTAAGTTTTAACTCCTGTCTGAGATTTTTCAAAACTGCCTGAAGCCATTTGGAATTGGTGTCCAACCCCTCAAAAGACTGGAAATCCTTTCCTTTGAGTGCCTTGAGATAGGGCTGAGATTGGCGGAGCAGATGAGAATTAATAATAATAATAATAATATATTTCCAGCACTAAAAGTGCAATTCCCTTGCTCTCAACCCCATTCTGTCACCGTGACAAAAACCCTGCTTTGGTGGCTCAAGGACTTGGGGACATTGGCTGGCAGAGGGAGGCTCTGGTGCTGTGTCCTAGAGAAATCCGTGGATTCCGGTGTCTCATCTATTCCTGTGGCATCGTGTTTCTTAGAGTCTTTCTGGGTGAAACACTGAGATGGTCTCCAGAGAAATGCAGCAGTTTTGCTTCTGAAAGGTCCATGCTGACAAAGCTCAGCTTAAGGGCTGAGCCTGGGGTCAGTTTTAGGCTTAGCCTCTGGCTTTGGCAGGCTCAGTTAATCCTTTGGGAAGGTTTTAGCCACGCACCAACAATGCCAATAGTGACCACTAAATTCAGCTTTATTGGCTGAATTATCTCTGATGCCACGAGAACACCACTCAAAAGTGACCTTCGTAGTTGATCTGGTTCTAATTATAATCCGAGTAGTTTTAAACATTCATTTAAATGTCTTCTTAATTGCAACCTAATTTCTTCAATTGTAGCCCATTCATCAGTTGTTAATCATTTTTTAATTGTGTGGAAAGTTTGAAGGGTTAGTAACAAGTCATTTGTTAGCTAGAGGTCATGAAAAGGGTTATAAAAATTGCTTGGCTAATTTTAAATAATAAATTAACAAATGGATGTGTTCCCAAATTTTAAGGTGTTTCAATATTTGCAATATTGCAAAGTTATTGCAGGTTGGGAAGGATGGATTGTATTTCTTGTACAAATACGGATTTTGGATATGTGTTGGAAGTTAAACTCTGTCGCTCTTGCTTCTCAAGAAAACAGCGAATGACAAAATGAATGTTTTTAATGATGGTTTAATTGGAATTGGATGGAAGTGACTATGAGAATTGTGATGGTAATCTTTTCAGGCATGCACATTACATGAAAGAAACAAAGGGGAAAGAAAACCAGTGCCTTTTTCAAGGTATATTTTTTTAAGTAAGATCTCTTGACTGTTTCTAATAAGAGCAGCTGTGAGCAGGAGTCAGTGGAAGAAGAAAGGATGTGAAGCTGAAATGAAACAGTGTTTGGGATCACATCCGTCACATCCGCGCGTTCGGAGCTGGTGTTTGGTTCGTGCCTGCCTTGCTCTCCTTCTCAGGGATGACCTTGTTCTTCCCACTGCGCTCATTCCAGAAGGGAATCTGGGCACTGGGAGCTGCTAGGGGTGTTTTCTTACAGAAAATCAGAGACTTTCTGCACCTTGGTAGTGTTAGGCTGAGATTCGAGGTGATGTGCAGCCCCGGCTGGAATAAATGTCTCAGCAGTTCCTTCTCTTTGGATACAGGATCGTGGTGTCAGTCTGAGCACTGGGAGTCTGGGAAAATCCCTGCCATGCTGTAAAAGAGTTTACAGGAGTAACAAGAGTCTGAACTGTGCCGAAATAATCCCAAGAGCACCGCACTCCTCACACTGCAAGAGCTGAAAGCAAAATTCCTCTGTACCTTCCACAGGCTGGAAATAGGCAGAGCGATGGCTACAACTGGTTGTGTTTTCCTATGAGAGGTGGGGTGTAGCAAGGCAAGACAAAATCCTGCACCAGACAGCCTTGCCAAGAATTCTGTCTTTTAAAAAGTAGAGGGATTCCTCACTCTTCTTCCTCTCCTAAATACAGACATTCCCCATATCATGATGTTTTCACAAAGGGACTGTTCTGTCCAGATGAAATTTTCCATTTATTTCCCTAGTATTCTCCTTTGCCTCACTTCTCAGCTTAATATTTTGTAACTTTTGCTCCTGGTAAGAAATCTCACCTTCCTCTGCTCCCGCAGCGGCCTCAGGGACGTCTGGGCCGTGATTTAGTGCCAGGTTGCTATCGAAGGTCCCTCCATTCAGCTGTAATTTAGAGCCATTGCTTAAATCCCCCTGAAAGTTCACTTCTGGGAGCTTCCCTCCTTTGTACCCAGCCCGGGAAATAAAAATGCACATCTTCAGAAGAGGTTCCAGTCAGCATCTGGGCAGGAGTGAGGACGGTGATTGGAAATTGAAAGCGGCTCTTTGCCATATATCAAGGAGGTATTTAGGATATATCATCTTTCCTGATGGGATGGGAAAGGAGCTGCAGGCAAAGCTCACGTATGGAGCACTCTCACCGGAAGGAACAGATTACCAGAGGGAAAAACCCTTTAGACAATGCCTATGGAGCAGCCCGAGAATATTCTGTCCTGTTGGGACTCTCTAACCCCCGTGTACGATATCCTTATCCTTTCTTTCCTGCTTTTCCCTCTCCCCACATCCGCCCCCAACACTGGCAGCACTGACAAATTTGTCTCCCCCCGCCAAAAAAAAAAGAGGAAGAGAAGAAGAGAAAAAAGAATCCCAAGGAAGGGATAAAGGCCAGTTTTCCTGACCCCGATGTCTCTCACAAATCACGCTATGGGAGGTGCACTTGGAGGGCTCTGTATGGCAGCCACAAGGCAAAATCCAGTCTGAACTGGGTCCAGCTGGGAAACTGCTAATTTCACAGCTAGAGATGGATCTGATTTTATCAGTTTGAGTGGTTTTTATATCTTGCTTTTTGTATCCCAGCGTGAAACACTTCTTTTTGTCCCTTCTTGTAATTTAAATTGCAGAGAAAGGGTGATTTTCAAATGAAGAGAAAACTTCTCTCACTTCCCTGGACTAACCCTCTGCAGAGGATGGTGATGGAGCTGGAATCCAGGAGTTTGAGTCAGTTTCTGTAAAATTGGTGCTCATTCCACGAAAAGAGGAGTTTTGCTATGGGGACTTTGTGCAGACAGCCGTGGAGCAGACCTGTGGCTGAAATGACCTGTAAAAGACTGCCCCTTACTTTGTTTGCTTGTTTTTTTGAGGTTGACCCAAGTTGCTTCTTCATAATGAAAGCCTCTAAGAGTTGTGTTTGTATTTGTTTTACATTTTTAGAAAAGTGTATTGCTTGTGTGTTGAAAATACCATAAATGCAAATTTACTTCTGTTTTTCTGGAGGTGTGGTTGTCTTTGCCGGGGATACTCGGTGCTCTGGAATCTTAACTGGAGAGACAAGGGAGTTTTTAGGGAAAGTTATTTAGGTCTGATATGTTGATACTAATAGTGTTAAGTATTGACAAAAATCAACCCCAAAAGCAGAAAACACTGAATGTTTGGTTGCTAAGTTTCTTTACTTTTCAAGTTCTTCTTGACTTGATGTCACCATTTCAGTGCCAGTCAGGGAACTCTGCTTGTGGCAAGAGGGGAGCCCCACAGGAGAGCTCAAGGGGAAGGAGCTCTTCGCTAATACCTGTTTGGAGGGGTCATCCCAGCCTAGCCTCAGCCTGGGACTGCGGGGAGAGGAAACTTGGGCAGAAATAAATAGATTTCTTCTACTTGTCAGGTTCTGTACAGAACATTGCAGCTACCTTTTAAATGTGTAGAAGAAAAGTTATTTCTAATGGGGACTTCATCTACAACTATATGGAACAGTGCTCTGATCCAACAGTTCTGAGCAGCCAAAAACGCTTCTCTTGGCTTTCACCTTTGTAACTGTGTGAAAGTGAAATAAAGCCCAAGCCCTTGTGCTGATATCAATCTGTAAAGCTGCAGCATTTGTGTAGCTCTTAAGCATAGTGCTGATTATATATATGGAATGTAATTTAATAATGATCCTAACTTTAATAATTTTTCTTGGTATGCACAGTTTTTCTTCAGTGGGCGATTTTCTTCATCTAACGGAATATAAAACTTGATAAAATTGTTGGGATTTCTCTGCTGTATTCTCATCAAGATACCAGAGCAGTTGGCAATGACATGAACTCACTGTTTTGGAAAAGCTCTTTTCTTTTTCATCCTGCTCTGTCTTAGTGCTTTTGAGACCTATCCTTGCCTACTTGTTCAAATTTCGGTGTTCCAACCCACCAGCCTGTCCCTTACTGCGTGGGTTGGGTTTGTGGATTTGAAATTGAGCCTTCAAAGGAGCACTGGGGCAGGCTCAGGTGAGGCTGTTGTTCCTTCTTCCCCCCACAGTTTCCAGGGTCTGGGAGTGCCCTGGGCTTGAATTTGGCTGTGCAAGTAGTAAGGAGAGCGGTTTTAAAATTCTGGCTATATCCTGGCCGATGTGCTTTAAAAGAGTGAGAGAAGGTAGTGGAGTGGTGAAGGATGAGTGACTCCACATCACGTCTTGGCAGGAATTAATTTCCTACAGTTGCTGAATTGGCGTGATCAGTACCCAGGGTCTGTAATGGACAGGAAACATCCAGAGGGATTAGAGCAGTACTGAGCGGGGTTCTTATCCCAGGAACTCTTTGTACAGGAGAACGTCATTAAAACCTCCTTGTTAATTGTTAGGGAGTGCATTGGTTTGGGATTCCTCCATAAAATTTAATACTGGCTTTACCTCAGAGATAGCTCTCTCTGACCCTCTGCTTGGGGGGTCTCATGATTATATAAGATTTCAGGCATTTAGTGGGATGCATCCTCGTTCCCGTTGTGACTTTTGATTGTGTCTGTCAGCCAGGATTGTTCCAGTGGGCAGTGGCAGCAGTGTCCAAGTGAAGGTGCGCTGTGACCGGAGGGCTCCCCGGGAAGGGCCAAGCTGTGCCTGGCTGCCTTGGCTTTCTCCTCCCGGGATCTCCAGGCTCCTTTACACAGTGCTGCTGCTTGTAGGAAAAAACCTCTCCTGCTTCCAGAGGCAGTAAATGCTAAACAGACCAGAGGGTGATCCATCCCCTTTCTCCCCTGAGCCTTTCCAGGGGAAATTTTCTGGGAATGACTTTAGCAGAGCCTCTTGAAGAGTCATGAAATATCCAGCGATGAGATCACAAGGACTCTCTTTAATAGGATTTCTTTTTTGGGGTCCCAGGAGTAATGTCATGCCAATAATTCACCACTGCAGCTCCCTTTCTGCTTCCTACCAGCAGTAAAGAACCCTAAACAGCTTCCTTTGGAAAAAAGCATCCTGAGTTCAAGGGCCTGATCCAAAAAGCACAGCAGTCAGTAAACACTGATTGCAGTAATCTTTGTACAAATCTGGTGCCAAACCTCTTTGACACCAGCAGCACTCAGAGTTGTGTCTGGTTCAGGTTTCAGTGTGTTTCACCCTTGTCCCTTAGAAAACAGAAACAAAGCAAAAAACCTCAAACCCAGAGAGCCACAAGGAAAATGATATTATGGATTTGGGCCAGATCAGGAAATGTTGAGTTATTCCATCAAATTCGGTAAAGAAAACATATTTATACACACAGCACTGGCTTTGCATAGAGAATTCACATAGTAAATGGGGAAATAGAACCATGTTCAAAATAAAAAACATTTCCTGAACTCACTTAACTTCTCTTGCTGGGGGAGAAATAAAATCTAGGGGAGAGGTAAGCCTTGGAGCCAGAACTTGCAGGTCATTTGAAGGGAATGTGAATAAGGCAAGTGTTTTCCAGACTCCAGACCTGAGGAAGGACCTGTCCTGAGGGGTTTCTGGTTGGAGAATTCAGCTGGACTCCGCAGCAGTCTCTCCCAAGTCCTCCTGTAACCGAGATGCTTCCCAGGGCTCTGTATCACACCCAAATGTGACCTTTCTCAGGGGCCCCTGAGGCCTGGCTGGGTGGGTTGGACTTGCTGGGGCAAACAGGTCCTCCAGCCAGGAGGGGCTTTCGTGCATCTGAGGCAAACAATTGGGCAAAGTGACGTGAAGTGCTTTTTGACACAGTTTAGCCTTTTCCACTTCCAAGCCTGAATCAGAAAGTGCAAAACTCAGAGAATGGGGTTTTGCAGCACTTGAGCATCACGGGATGATCTCATTTGAATGTTTTGTTCTCCCAACAGTGGTATTTGGGAGGGCAGGCCAGAACAGTGGGGGTTCAATCTCTGTGGTGATTTTTGGATGCCTGAGCTGTTCTGCTGAGGACAACTGGTGAATGGGCTGGCACTTGTGTTTCCCTGCCCACAGTGTCTGTCCTTCAGCAAGCCCCCGAAGCCTCCTCTGGCCTGTCATCTCTTCAGACAGATCATAGACATCTCCCCCAGCCCATCCCTCTCTTAAAGGGGATGTTAAGCAGGAACACAGGATTAAAGAAAGCGAAGTTTGCTTGCAGCTGCTCTGTCCTGTCCGTTCCACTCAGCATCAGTGGGATTAAATGCCTTCTTTTGGGTGTCAGGTTCTGTCTGTGCCTAGCACCAAGTTGCCAGCACAGCCCAGTGCCCTGATCACTCTCCCTTCCCAGATTGGTTCCACCTTTATATCCATTTCCTACCCCACTGGCTGGTGTCAGCAGCCTATTTGAAGTCGAATGAATTAGCACCGAAGAAATAACTGATAAAAAATACACATTAGCACCAAGCAAACTACAAAGAAGGAGTTGGCTTCCTGACATGAGCATTCAGTTCCATCTGGGAACTCTCAGTGTCCAGGGACGGGCTATGTTTTGCCACAAATATTTGAGCTTCATTAAAATTTCTTCCCAAAGGAAGGAGCCAGTTCTGACGCACAAATACTATTTTGAGTGGTGAGGCACTCAAAATAAAGGTTTTCCATCATGTAAACTGTCTTTCAGTCAGAATGATCATTGCAAACTTCTCTTTTTTTCCCCTGTGTAAGTATGAAATTTTCCCCAAGTCCATGGACGTGGACAGGACAGAGCAAATGTGTGTCCCAAGCTAATCTTGGGACAGAAACATGCAAATAAAGCAGTGATAATAATGAGAATGGGCAGCTTGTGTCCATGAGCTTTTTGGGAACCAACACAACCCTGGCTGCTATGATGGACTAAAGCCATAGAAAATTCTCTTAGTTTGGGTCATTTGTGAAACATCCTGAGTATTGTTTTCAAAGCAAGGGAACTTTCTAGGAAATCTTTCCTAAGTGTTTTCATCTGTAATCCGATGTTGAGCTGCAGCAGAGCCTGTCTCTGGGATTTAGTGCTGGTCCTCTGTACCTTCATTTGTGTTAAAGCCTTTGGTTCATTTCTAACCTCTAATTTTAGTGGAATGATCTCATTAGGGACCTCAATCTGCTCAAGACAGAGCTCCAAGGGGTCTCACACACTCAGCTATGTGGCACCTCTGTAGGAGAATTCCCTGACCTGCAGGGGGAAAAAATGATTCTGGGAATGGCTGTTTTCCTTGGTTTCAGATGCCTAATTCTCAATTTTCAGGATTCCCAGGAGCATCCCTCCCTGCCAGGACACCAAGCAGTGCTGTTAGCTCTGAATACCTTGGAATCCACGGCAGATAAAAGTGAATTTTTTTTTCTTTTGAGAAGATGTACTTGATATACTTGAAATATTCCTTAAAAACAAAGTGTCCCTCTTGCCAGCACATGAGCTGTGGGTTAAGGTGTCTTGTAACAGGGATTCTCCCATGAACAGAGCCCTATGATTTTTCTGCTGCTGCATTAAAACCCCTCAACCTTGTCTTACTGATATCTTTATCAAATTCTTGTGGAAACATGTTTTTTTTTTTTTTAAACACACACACAGACACAACCCAGCAGTGAAAGCTCTAAGTTAACGCCTCATGTTCTTCTCAGATTTCCAAAGCACTGAGGCCTTGAGAATATGTTTCCAATATCCTCTCATCTCTCTCTGTTAGTGTTTTACTCAGCTCCATGCTGGGGAGGTCCTGACCCCGGCAATCTCCAGGGAAGGGGGTGGGAAGGGGGGTCAGGCCATGGTGGAAACCTGCAGGCCACAGCCTGTGAAATCAGCCCCGTTTCCTCGACTCCTTTAATACATTTAACCTGGAAGAGGCCGTCGCCGGCCAGAGATTAGATTACCAATGTTGGCATGTTTGGCCTAACAAATGGCAAATGGATGACGTGCCAGGCAACAGCTAATCAGTGCTGACACAGATCCATGGGCAGGCCTTTTCCAGGAGGGGATAGTTCATGGCTGCAGCCAACTTTTGTCCTGACGACTGAAAGGAGAGTTGAGAAGGCCACCAGAGTACCTGTCTCTTTGAATCTCAGGGCTCCCAAACTGTGTGTCATTTTTAAAGGTCTTACTGGCCCTCTCAGAGGATGATCTAAATGTCCCGTGCTCCTACAGGCAATAGGACACGAGAGCCTGAACCTTTCTCGTAGCAAACCTGCTCGGTGTGTCTCTCTGTGTATACACCTATATCCTGACTGTCACTAATTCCTGGGCAGAAAGGAAAAGGAATTGTTTCTGCAGTGTTGGTTTGAAAGGATACTGGGGTCACCAGCCTTGCTCAGAGAAATGGTTTTTAAAATAATTTTTGAAATGCCTTTCCATGGTCCTGGCTTTTGGAGTGTTTCTGGCTCCTTTGCTGTGACGTGGCTCTCACAGAAGGGTGGCAGTGGGAGGTGATGGCTGAGGTGCTGCTGGTCTCTCTGGCCCAGCAAGGCTGCTTTGCAGTGCTTGAGTTTAGTGTCAAATTCTCAGTTCTTTGGTTCCTCTAATGTCCAAAAGCTTGCGTTACATCTGTATTTTGCATTCTGCTGTGTATTTTCACCTCTGCTCTTAACTCACTTAGATGTGTGTACCTGTCACTGGTGTCCTCTCCTCCTTTCCTCTGTGGCCCGGCGAGGAAGAACCTTCTGTGAGTGTAATCAACTAAATCAACCTGAGTTTTGGAATGAAGAGCTGTCTAATTGCTAAAACTATCTGTCACAAGATCCCAGGTCCATTCCTAGCTACTATCTTCTGTAGCCTCAGTCGGATTAATTGTCTTTCAGCTTTGCAGTTCTTCGACTCTGAAATTAGATGGAATGTGTTACTGGGTAAGTGAGCTCTGAAGGGGGTGAGGAGGAGGAGGAGGAGGAGCAGGCTCACTCTGCAGCACTGAAACAGTCTAAACAAGGCTGGGGAAAGGAGACTGCAGTGAGGTCCTGTTTGAGAGCTCTGAGTGTTGTTTGGGCAAACCCAGTCTATCTGGAACTCTCTGTGCTAAATCCAAGAGCCTTTGGATGAGATACCTGTCCAGAGGAGGTCCATATGCTGTGCTTTGCCTAAGGAGGGCTGAGGAGTAGGGCATGGAAGCAGATGATGAAGGGGAGAGGAAGAGCACTTTAGCACAGTGGAACATGTCACAGGCTGAAGCTTGGCATCCAGCGAGCAGCAAACAGAGCTGGGTGTCAACTACGAGATTACTGGAGATTCTACTGAGAGAGCGTGTGTTTTGTGTGCCTCACTGAACTGATGGCATTAGATCCAAAGTCTTCCTCTCTGCTTTCCTGTGAGCATTTCGAGCTCGTGGGCTTGATGGCAGGATATCACTCTGGTACCTTTCTTAGAAGGCATCTTCACAGTTATGTTTGATGCTGTTGACAGCCTGGTCAGCTGCCAGTCAACTTTATCTTCAGTGCCTGATTCCACGTGTGAGGATTTCTGTTGCAGATCAGTCCTGTGCACCTAGATGCTTCAGACCTTCACAGACCTTGTCAGGCCAGGATATGTCCCAGAAAATGTTTCCTGGATCCAAAGCTCATAATGCTTAATTTTAGACATAACTTGGTCAAATCAAAGAGAACTGTCTGTATTCCTAACACAGTCGTGGGAGAAAACCAGGCTGTTCTGCAGGGAGTGTTCCTTCTGTCTTGAAATGATCATGACTGAAATCAAGGTGTAGCCCTCTGGAAGCTGTTCTGTCTTTTGCAGAGAAAGGGAACCTAGGTGACTAATTTAGATCTGGGATGCCGTTGTGGGATGTGAATCCCAACTTTTGACAGGGAATCTGTGCCAGAAGTTGAAGACTGAGTACCTCTGGGAATAATGCAAGACCTGCAGGTGCCTTCAGAGCATTGCCAGTAAAATCCTGAGACATCTACCACGTGCTGTGGCAGGAATGGCTGCTGCTTGAAATTGCTTTTCTTCACTTGTTCTTCCAGGTTTTGGATGTTGGCTCATTGTTGGAGAAGGACGTGTTTTGCCTTGGCTCCTTTGCTGTTCCTGGCTACTGGGACGGCCACTGCTTTGTTATGTTTGTACGGACAAGATGCCTTATCCTATTTCATTGCCAGCAGGGCCATCACGTACCAAAAGTGAGATGCGTCTTTCTGAACACAGTTACTGACAGAAGAGCACTGAACATGGCTGCACATTGATGAGGCTCATGCATATGTGAGGCCTGATCCTTTTGTTTTATACTTTATTTACATTCTGGCTTTGGAATGTTGGTTTTAAATCTGTATTTGGCTTGGGGAATACTTTTTTGTTCCGTTTAGTTTTGGTGACTGGAGGGATTAATGGATCTCTGCCTTACGGACATGTGAAGGGAATAGATTTCTGTAGAGGGTGAGTCTTCCTTGCCAAGGTGGTGAGGCCCTGGCACGGGGTGCCCAGAGAAGCTGTGGCTGCCCCTGGATCCCTGGCAGTGCCCAAGGCCAGGTTGGATGGGGCTTGGAGCAGCCTGGGACAGTGGGAGGTGTCCCTGCCCATGGCAGGGGGTGGCACTCGGTGGGTTTTGAGGTCCCTTCCAGTCCAAACCATTCTGGGACTCTTTGATAAGGCTGGCTTGTTTTTGTTCCTGGAGTGATGGTGAACCTGCATTTAAAATGCTCATAGTCCAAGTGAAAACGAGGGAAGCAAGACAGAAAGTTGAGGGTTTTCCCAGGATATATGTTTGCTGCTTTTGTTTTCCTCAGAAATGAAGAGCAAAATAAGGGTGAGGAGGCAAAGGGGGGAAATCTGTGCCTAAGGAGGCTGGAGCTGGGCAAGACAGAGGCTGCACTGCTGTGCGGCTCAGGGAAGTCTCATCAACCTCTGTCTCACGCTGAAAGCTGCTCCTTGGTCATGCGTGCAAAGGGGATGAGATGGAGGCAGAGGAGGACCTGGGGGAAGGAAGAGAAGAGAGTGAAGATACTGAAGGGGGTGGGGAAGATGTGGAAAAAACAAAACAGTTCCAGGGCAGAGGAAGGGAGGGTGGTTCAGTTTAATTAGGAGGGAACACGAGCGAAAGCTCCAAGAGCGCACACGCACGCACACGCGCGTGCACCCACCCTCTGCTCCACACCCTCACCCCCCAGAGAAAAAAAATTCATCACACCGATTTTTTCATGGTCTGGCAGTCAAGTGATAAAATTATCAGATGAGGGTCCCATTCTCCTTTCCTGCAGTCACTTTCGCCAAGTGCACCACGTCTGAAATAATGAAGCAGATTTGATTAAATTTTCGCTGGCTGAAGCAGCCACGCTAATTTGGAGATGGGCTTATTAGTTTAATGACCGATCCAAATAATCAGAATTCATTAGCATTAGTGCCACTATTGTCAGCTCAACGTTAGCCCTGGGCTCCAGTACACAAAGATGCATGGTTATATATTTATATAGGGGGAGGCTGTGTTTACAGAGGGTGAAATGGAGAGGGGGGGGGAGCAAAAGAAAAACTGTATATATGCATTTACATTTTATACTCTTCTTCTTACCCCTTCCTGCATATCCGTGTCCATTGGCGATGCACTGAACGAGGAATCAAAGCAAAACAAGGCTTTGTGAGAGGGTCAGTGTTGCTCTGCCCTGGGCCGTGCAGCCCAGTGCTCGGGGCAGGGGAACTTCAGGGCCCAATTTGCAGATCAAAGCAGTCGAGGTTGTTTTCTTCTATGATGCTGTTGACTTCGACAGCCATTCCTTGGATCTGGAGATGCTTGGGAAGTCCTTAGGGTTTGGAGCTGGGAGAAGCCGCAAGAGAAGCCCGGAGATTTTAAGGTATTTACTCTGCTTCTCTCTAACAAAACGAGTGAGCTGTCACTTGGTGAAAGTCTCTCAGAAAGACTTTGGGCCTCATTTTCTGTCACCGTGAAGGTATGATCTGCTAGTTCCTCTACCAAAATCAGTGAAGCTTACAGAGGGTTGGCTTAAATGAAGAGAAAAGAAATTCAGTTCCCAGAGCTCTGATGGTGGTAGCAACTTAGCTGTCAGCTCCAACTACTGCTCAGTTAAATGCAATAAAACAAGATTAATTTAACGTTAAGGCTGCACAAAATGTCAAAAAATACAAATTATGAACCCTGATGTTTACTCAGGCTGACTGTGTGTCATGTCTGTCTTCTGATAAACATCTTCTCATGGAGAGAATACTATATTAAGTCCTGTACGTAGCAGAAAATGCAGGAATGTGCAAGACAACTTACGCTGTAGGAAAGAAGGAGTGTTGCAATTATTAGCAGTGTTTGCATTTCCTTCCACTGGGATCTTTTAGAATGGTGAAGTTGTGGCACTTTATCTGTTGCTTTTTTGGGTTGTTGGGATTTTTTACCTCTCATTCTTGTTCACATTTATAAAATGTATGTTATAATACCTGGTTAATATGTGTCACCTTAGAACTAAAGCGTGCGGGAAGCCTTCACTTTCCAGAGGATTTCTCCAGGTATGGGTCTAAAACGTGTGAGGCAAATAGTTTAATGAGTGTAGATTTTATTCCTCACAGCAGCACAGCCCAGTCTCTGCTCCTGTGCGTGACCTGCCATGGCTGTGCAGGGTGTTGGGGTGTGGTGGGAGCGCCCTGTGAGAGCCAAACCTGAGAGACCTTGTACCTACAGTCATGTAACTCCTGTTGCAGCACAGGTGTTCCTGAGACAGCATCTAACACGTCTTGCTCATTGGCTTTCCCTCACTTCTCTGCTGCTTTGAACAGAGGTGCTTTGCTTTTCACCTGGAGGGGCATTCCATCACCATTATATTGACAAAGTAAGATGTATTAAAATAATATCCGAGGGACTGGGAATAAATCACTAATATTTGGGGAAGCGGTGTAACACCCATCTGTCCGTGACCTCTGTTTGTATATTGATGTATTGGGGAGAGCACAAAGCACTGGAGTCAGGTGAGTAATAGCAAAGCCAAAAGCATTTACACACCTGAGGATGATTGAGTACAGGGAGCTCCTCACCTGCTGCATTTGAACCCGTCTGAAAGCTCTGCCGTGGGCAGATGCGTTGATTTTAACTTTGCACTTGCAGCTTGGATCCCTGGAACAGGGTCCGCAGCCCTCCGACCTTCTCTGCAGTCGGTGGGCTCTGGAGAGAGCAGCAGAAAGGTCCGTCCCTAAATCCCAGAATTCCTGACTGTTAAATAGGTGTTTAAGGACTGTCCTCCTGCAAGTCTTGTGTCTCAGAGAAGTACATCTTGTGGAGAAAGGTTCTATAAATGTGCAGTTCAGTTGCTTTCATGGAACCATTGGCATCACTTGCATTAATCAAGTATAGGGAACTGAAAAAATTCCAGTTGCCTTTATTAATTTCTGCTTGTCAGTAGTTACACCTCTTGGAAGCATCTTGTGGCATCTCCCTGGCTCTTCACAGCTGCTCTCGGGTTGGGCTGGCAAACAAATAGCTGGAAAATGAATTTCTCCAGGCACATGAGGCTAGGACTGGGCTTTAAATCCCAGCAACATGGTATTGGTGGGCATCTAAAACGGAGGCCATGAAGTGGTTCCCTGTTTTCAGGAGTCTCAGATAAAGAAGGGTTCAGTACTGGTGTTAGGGGTCACTTTTTACTTGTTTCCACTGGGTGTGCTTTAGTTAGTCTTGGATTGATTTGATGAATCCCATCACTGCATCACTGAGTGATTCTTGTCACTCATTAGGCTGTGTCTTTGGCATCTCTTCATGACTACCAGACATGGGAGTGGGATCTTTTAGAAGTCCTGATTCCTGTTTAGCCATCTGAATAAATGAGCAGACTTTTATGTGTCAGCCCTCGTCTGGAAATCTGCCCTTTAAGGGATTCAGTAGATATTTAGTTATTGGAAGTCTGGTGCTGATTTGATGGGTTTGAGTCCTTTAAGAACCCGACTCTTAGCTTATTCAGTAGTCTGACTCCATGTTTCAGTTTTGGATGGAGTTCAGAGTGACAGATGTTAACCTTGAATTGCTTTTTGGTGTCTCAGTTCATGCGGTGTTGGGCGTTGAAGACACTGATCCTGGGTTTTGCTTTGTTATTAACTTGTGGTGCAGGTGAGGATTTATTTCTCCCTGCGATCCGTTGTCCTGCAGAGCTGGAGAGTCTGGCTGAGTCCAGCTTTTACACGGGGCTTGATGCTGTCCTAGGAACCAGTGAGTGACAGTTACTCTGGGTAGATGTGCACTGCATATAAATTCACCATCGTGAAGGTCTGCAAGCCATGCACAAAAAGCCTTTCTTCCTTCCATTAATTTTAGTTGGTATTCCTGAGCACTAACATTAAAAAAAGGATTTGATTCTTCAAACGATGAATGGATCTTGCTGGGTCAGCACTGGCTCCAGCTTCTCCTTGTCACCAGTGAGGCTTTTCTGCTGTCTCAGCTGGCAGAGGGGGGGATGCACGAGGGGCATTTGTCTCCACTTTGGGCATGATGAGAGGAGATACTTGCATGTGCTTCCTGTTTACTAGTTGGGTGTTAGGAACCACATCCAGAAAAATTGGCATCAAGCATGTTCCCTGCATAGTTGAAAGGACTGCTGGCATCTGTGCCCCCTCTCTGTGAGCTCTGTATTTCTAGTACTGTATGGAAGGCACAACTAGCATGAGACTGGTATTGCCAGAAGGTCCAATCAGACTTCAAGTGCCCACTGGAGCTTGGATAGTTAATGGGAATGTCCTTGGCTGATGTACCCACAGGGATTTTGAAGGGGCATAACACTTGTGAGGAATGACATGAAGGAGGACCTTAAGAGACCTGCACTTGAGGATGGGGGCAGTCTAGAGAGAATCCCAGAATCGATTAGGTTGGAAACGACCTCTGAGATTTGAGTCCAACCTATGATCCAACACCACCGTGTCAACCAGACCAGAGCACTGAGTGCCACATCCAGTCTCTCCTTAAACACCTCCAGGGATGGTGACTCCACCACCTCCATAATAGAGTGGAGTCAGGTAATATTTTGTATGAAGGCCCTTGTTAAGGGGCCGGGACACTGAAGGAAAATGAGAGTCTCCCACAACAGGAAATCTGCTAGAATATGGAGCATGAGAAACCAGGTGTCCCAGCAGTGTGAAAGGATGACTGGAGTGTGCAGTTACAGGGATGAGAAAGCCCTTCTGTTCCAGCAGAGGTAAAGCAAAGCTGAAGCTCAGTGTAGGATGTCTGTGTGTCAGTTCTGCTGACTTCACAACCACTGGCAATGAGTCAGCTGGAGCTGACCAGTAAAGTCTTTCCCCGAGCCCTGCCAGCTCTAGTCTGGGCAAATCAGGAACATGTCAGCGTGACGGTATGAGGATGAGTAAGTCTGCAACACCTAAGAGCTGGCACAAGAGAAGTACAGTGTGATTTCCTCCCCAGCTGGCACGGATCTGGGGCCAGCAGCTCGATGCAAGCCAAGCGTGGAACAGAGGGAAATTGTGAGTTAGAGCCTGCTTGCTCCAGTGCAGGGTTTGCACACAGGATGCTGCCAGAGGTGGGGGGTTCCTGTGCTTCTGTAGGAAGAACTTGGAATCCATAAAACACCTACAAGCAAGCAGCTGCTTTGTTGTCTGACACAGCACACAGCGTGATGATGTGTCTGCTTGTAGGTGGAAAGGTTTTCTGGAGAAGTCTAAAAGTTCTTCTTGGTGAGATCAGGGAGCAGCAGGTGTGAGTGTTACCCTGGAACTGCTGCTTACAACGGCCTCTTTTGGTGGCCAAAGCAGCACCAGGACATCAGCCCGGTATTTTCTCCTCTGAACAGTTTCTTGCACTGGAGAACTGGCCTGGGAGGAGCAGCTGGGGAGGGTGGGTTTGGAAGGAGCTTTGCCAAGCTAAATTTCTAGGTTGTGTGCACTTCTCCTTGTTTTGAAATCTTTGTTCTGTTCAGTAATCCCCTCGTTTTCATGTTCTTCATGCTTCCCTGTGAAGAAAGAATTTATTTCCAAGGACGCGCAGGTTGTGCACCAGTAATTAAATAATAATTTCTGGCTTAGCCCTCTGTACACTTCTGATTTAGCTTGTGTGGGGTTTGTTTGATTCAATAGGAAAAGATACTCTGCTACATAAGATTAACGGATTTATAGCACATGTTGCTTCACAGAACACTGTGACAATTACACCATCTGAACAGACTGATCAGCTGCCATTAGAATTAAAATGCACATTTAAGTGGAATGTTATTTACACTATAGACAGCTGAATTCAGAATGCATCAGTGAAGGTTCTTTTCCAGGTTTTTGAAACTGGAAACCAGTGTGTTACATTGCATCATTCCCTGGGAGCGTAAGCAGCCACTCAGGTTGGAAACTACTTGGATTGTGCCCCGTGCTGTGGGATTCCTGCCCATGGAGAACATTCCTCGGGGTGTGTCCGTGCCCTGATTTCACCTGCAGCCCCTCAGAGCCCAAGTGTTCATCTTGCCGTGGCCCACACAGCACCTTGCTCAGCCCTGCACACCTAAAGGCACTCGGGGACTCATAAAACAAGCTGCTTGTTGGGTTGCTAGGGAGTGGCAGCAGGAAAGCTCCCTTTGGAGTGGGATTATGGGATATAAACCAGGCACCTACGCAAACCTCCGCGTTTAATTTCCCTGATTTATTGGTGTGAGCTTCTTGCAGCTTGAGGGATGGAGTATTATCTGCTGTTCCTGTGCAAGGGGAATGCCTCTTGCTCCCTTCTCCGTTGGCAGCCGGAGGAAAAACCCACGGCTGTGGAAGGTGGCAGAGCAGAGCTTTGGGAACAGATTGAACTGCAGAGGTATTGCTGCTCCTTTCCAACTGCCCAGCTAAAAGCTGCCATGGGATACAGTGGGGATTTAGAGGTGTTCTAGTCCCTGATTGCCCCAAACCAGAGAAATTTCCAAGAGGCCCTTTAATCCAGTGGCTGGTGCTTCCAAGCTCCTGATTCTGCTGGAATACTTGGAGGGAGAATTATTGACACTGTGGCTTCCTGGGGTTGGAGGTTCTGCCCCATTCAGAGAATTTGCCCTGCCCTGGAGTACTCCATCCAGGATAAGCGCCAGCAGGAAGGAGTGTCCAGCAGCTGAGACAGCTTCTGCTTCACTTTCACTTGGGCAAGAAGGGAGAAAGGAAATTCACTGGGAATACTTGGAATACAATCCTGCAGTCTCATGGCAGATGCTGACTCCTGGTCAGCTGCAGTGGGCCAGTACAGATCATTCTCTGTGGGTGCCCACTGACAGCCCCAGTGTGTTTCTGACAGGCTGTTACAGCCAGTGGGAAACTGGGAGGGAATTGGTTGTTGCCTGCTTGTCAGGAGTTCCCAGTGGTGCAAAATATAGCTTTGATATTCCTCCATGTCTGTCCCAATTTCCACTTAAAAGGAAAAAAATGGGCTTTTCAGTAAAGAGGTTCCTGACAGGCAATTGTTGTAACACTGGCACAGATTTTTCCTTCTCAAAAAACTGGCTGATTTAAGCAAGCCAAGATTGCAACACTTTTGGAATCTGTTGGTCAGAGGTATGGAGCTGACTTTCTCAGGAGGTTTCTAGTTCTTCTTGGCTGGGGAGCAGATGTGGGCTGCCAAAAGGTAGAGGCGTAAAAATCTTTCCTTTTGAAGTTAATCAAATAATTTGAACATTTCGCACCTCTACCTTAAGACTGTTGGGATTAATCCAGTGGCATATGGTAACCTTGAAAGACCTCCAGCACCCCTATCAGAGCTGTCTCTCTGGTTTTAATATGTATGAATTCTCCTCTGCAATCTTTCCTCATTCCAAATCCCTGTACAGCTCTGGAGGCTTTTTCCGGAGATTCCCCAAAGCAGCGGCAGCCGTGGCCATCCGAGAGGAGCTGAAGGATCAGGGCACTGTGTTCCCAGGGGGACGGGAGAGCCTGAGCAGGGAGCCTGCAGTGACATCCTGGGACTCACAGGTGAAATGGAAAGTTTATTTAACATTTATTTGCAGCCCTTCGTGCTTTTCAAAGGGAGAAAACCTCAAAATTGCTCTGAGAGCGCTGTAGGGAGAAAACCAAGGAATTTGGGAGCTCTTGAGCTACTGGACATGTTCCTGTCCTTCTGAGGAGGCCCCGCTGGCAGTAGTTGGAGCCCAAGGGATGTGGTAGAGCTGGGTGATTCAATGTTGAGGTGCAAACCTGGGAATTGGTGGATTTATCACCGAGTCGTTGTCACTGCTTTGCCACAAACTTTCTGTGTGATCCCATGCAGAGTGCTGAAAGTTCCTGTGATTAGGATTGTGAGTTCTGAAATGTATTTTTTTAAAAGACCATTAAAACCCAAGGCCACTGTGTTGGAGCAGGCCCGCCTGTTGGTACTTGCATGGTAACTTGAGCAGCAACTGGTTTGGCCGTAGTTAAACTTGCCAGACTTTGAGTTCCTCACCTCAGGAACAGGACTAATTGTTTTTCGTCACCTGACAAAAAGCGTTGAGAGGATGAAAGGTTGTGAAGTTGCCTTTAAATTCAGGTGTGGGGAGAATGAAATGATAGAGAAACTGGTTATATCACATGGAATTAGGGAGGTGAACAGAGCTCCTTCATTCATCCATGAGGATATTCTCCACCGTGCTGCAAGGCAGTGAAGGTAAGCCAAAGGTGGGGGGCACAGGCCGTGGGCAGCATCTGAATTACTGCTGTTAGCCAGAATTGTTACATCTGTGAGATTTTTATTGAAAAGACCTTTGAGGTCATCTTGCTCCAACACGGGATTATTGGGATCAGAAGGCACGGAGATTTCCGCCGCTTGGCTTTGCTTTGCCACCCGAATAAAGAGTTTTTGCTGCTCTTGAGGAAGGAGGATTTACCCACGGAGCTCCTGGAGCAGCATGATGGGAAAGGCCAAACAGCAAAGAAGTTAATGTGAAAGAAAAACAGATGCAAATCTTCCTCTAAGAACCAAGCTGATACAGAATTAATGTTTTTTTCTTCCCCTAACTTGGAAAACAGTTCTAGTCATTGTGATTATTCCTTATGGATTTTTTTGTGGCTGGATGGATCCAGAATAAGAAAGTTTCAAAGCTCTTCAAGAAAGTTCCTTGTGGTGCCAGCCACGCTGTATTCCAGATTACGCAGCAGTTAAATTCAGATAAAAATCTCTGCTTGCTTTGATTCAGCAAAGCAATTAACCATGTGCTTTAGATCCACTTGGGATTTCAGCATAACCTTAAAGTTAAGCGTGTACTTAACATTTTGCTGAGCAGGGCCCTGAGTCTTTAACCCTTGCTGGAACCCCTTTCTAATGAGTGTTGGCATAGAACAGGCCTGTTTCTCGATAATGTTTGATTTTTTGCAACCTAGAAGTCTTTCTCTCAGCTTCAGTGGGCTTTGGATGAGGGCCCAAGAATGCAATCCAGAAATAATAATTTACCGTATTTACATTGCATGTAAATTATATATGAAGAAATGAAATGGCATAATGAATCAACCACAGGGGCTTTTCTTCCCCTCTGATACCAGAAGAGAAAAAGCCTGTAGGCAGCTCACAACTTTTCTTACTAATACTCTTGAGCCCTTCTCTTATTAAGTCTTCTGTTTTCTCTGGCAAAGCCTCCCCTAACGTTACCCTCAGTACAACCTCCTTAGTCCATAAATGAGATTTTGATTCTGCTGTTATTAAAAAGTACCACTGAGCACAGGGTTTACTGGTGGGAAAATCCCATTAAGTATTTCTGAAATAGCCTTTAACTACCTGATTTTTAAGATGATAGGCAAAACTTAACACTCCTCACAATTATATGTACAATAGCTGGTGCACTCACCAGTCTGGAGATACGAAGGGAAAAAAAGTAGATATGGAGTCTTGTGTTTTAATGGCTTTGCTGAGTGGAGGGTGTGGAGGGCCCAGATTTTAATATAAATTACTGAAGCTTTGAGCCTGTTCTGTTTTGTGAAAATACAGTGGGATGAGGCAGTCCAGGATCCCTCACAGGTGGAGCAGTGAGTCAAGAGGTATGAGCTGGAGCTCTTAAAACAAGGATCTATTTCGTGTGGAAAAGGCTCCATCACTGGAGATGACAGTCCAGGGGGTTCCCTGTTCCTCTGCACTGCCATGGGGGTGTCACCAGCTTGTCACAAGTGAGTGGTTTAGGTCACTCAGAGCAAAGGTATCAGCAAAAACAAGTTTAACAGTAAGGTGAAAGTGCAGCAGAGTTTGCTGGCCATGTTCACTCTCCTACGTAATAGGTGGTGAAAGCACACAGAGAAAAATCAGACTAAGGTGTAAATCAATCAACCTAGAATTAAAATCAACCTAAAATGATCTGTGTGGAGGCTGGGGATGGAAAAAAGGGTAAGGATGAGAGAGAGTAAGGATAGAAGGGAGTAAGGGAGACCCACTGAGTCACAAGGTTCACTTTGAGTGGCTAGGTACATCAGTGAAGGACTTTCTAGGCAGAGCTGGAGCTGGCACATGGAAACTTAGAGTTTCTAGTCCAGAGACGTTCAACAGAGAATTTGCAATAGTTTGTTTCATTGCTGGAGTCTGTGCCTCCATTTATTCATTCATGGTTGATGTTCTTCCCCCAAGAATCATTGAGTTAGAGAATCCTAGAAAGGGTTGGATTGGGAGGGACCTTAAAGCCATCTCATTCCACCCCCTGCCATGGGCAGGGACACCTCCCACTGTCCCAGGCTGCTCCAAGTCCCTTCCGACCTGGCATCGGACACTGCCAGGGATCCAGGGGCAGCCACAGCTTCTCTGGGCATCTTGGTGTTTTTCCTGCTTTGCTGTCCACCTCTGAGAGGGCTCCTTGTGTTCCCTCCCACTGAATTCAGGGAGTCTCAAAATACTTTCAGGCTGAACTAAGGCTTCAGATCTAACCTCCAGGAGTGGAGTTGAACTGAACCTGTGATTCAAAATCAATTCCTTGAGCCAGGTAAAACATGGCTGCAAAATGCACAGCTCTTCTTCTTTGGCCAGTTGTTATTACTCCATTTGGTGAAACATTAGAGTAAGAGTATATTCATAAATGAACGTAAAAGGATTAATGCATGATGAATAGACTGTGTAAGCATATTACAGGCATGGTTATTATGTGATACAGGTGATCATAAGTCATGGTTAAATGCAACCTATTGACCAACTGGACTCTGTAAAAGTCTGTAACAAGACATTAGCCACTTGTTAACAGAGCTAGTAATCATTTATTGATCTTCCATGCAGTATTTATACATCCGCCACCCTAGCAAGTGTGGAATGCAATTCCAGGATCTGCTTTCAAGTCCCACTTACTCTAATGGGGAACACAAATCTCTCACTTTGGAATGTTGGACTGTCAGAGATTGTCAGGGCTGGCAGGAGGCGAGTGCTGTCCTCAGGTGCACGAGGGTCTGGTGCTGTTCTGCCAGTGGTGTGAGCACTGGGCTGCCTGGGTTGGAGAAAGAAGTAACAGCTTTTGTGAAGGATGTTGATATTTTTGCATTTGGTTTTGTTCAGATTAGAAATGAAATACCCACATTTGGAAAATCATCGCTAACAGGTCTTGAGACCATCAGCAGGGACAGCCCCAGTGATGGGCTCCCTAAGAGAACACAGCTGGGAGCGTTCAGGGCCTCTTGGCTGCAGAAGTCCCAGCCAAGGCTCTCAAAGCTCATGAGAAATGAGGTGGACCAACCCATCCCCACTGAATCTTTGTTTGAAAGAACTCGTAATTCCCAGAAGTGTCTAGCTTGAGTTGTTCTCTCAATCTTTCTTCATCCCATCCAAACACAAGTGAGAAAGCAGAGGGATCCAACTGTCCTGACACAGTGAGATGAGAAGCAAACAAGGTCCTCAAAAGTCAGAGTTAAAATTTTAGAAATCTCTAGTGACCAGAGATTTGGTAATGGCCTCCCCTAGAGAGATGGGTAACTGGTGTTAAGAGAGGGGCAGATTTTCAGAGTGGGTTGGGCAGGGAGAAGGAATAAAAAGGTCAAAGGTGCAGGGAAATGAAAGAGAAAGAAAGAAGGAGAGAAATAAGCAGTGGGGAAAGGGACAGAAGCCGAAGGAATCACCCTTGTCAAAGTGAGGCAGTGCAAGAATAAATGCCTTGGAAAGCCCACAATGCAGTCCTGCAGTGCAGAGTGGCACTGGGGAGGGCCCTGCATTTCTCTCCTTCTGGTGGGTGGAAGGAGTGATTTTATCATGAGTGAGAAAAAATGATGGAACGGCACGTTCATGAAGCAGCAGAGTGAGGAAATGGAAGACACAGAGCCCTGGAGGCTGGGAGAGGATGGCCCTTAATTCCCTGTCTCTCTGTGTTCCTCTGGCTCTGGGCCTCGGAGCACACACAGCCCATCTGATTTAATAAAGGCAGGAAGCAAACGGTGCCGGAGCCATGAGAGACTGCAGAGAGGGGTTGGAGAAGGGTCAAACTCATTTGTCATATGATGGGATGTAGAGTGTGGGGAGGGGGAGATGCTTGGAGGGTTAAGAGGAGTGGAAATAGTTAGAGCGCTGGAAAAATGGATGTTACCACAGCTGACCTGAGTGCTGAGCTGCAGTGTGACTTCTGGGGGTAAGGACAACATCCTGGCCTTTCATCCTCTCCCCTTTCTCACTTTGGGACGGGGTATTATCATTTCATTCTTTACAGCTTATTCAGTGTCCCTGAGAGCTGGCTATATTTAGTGTTTGTAGCACACAGGGACTCGAGTCAGGGGTCCCTGCAGGGCTATTGCTGCTCCAAAACCTCTGTCCTTCACAAGCTGCTCCTAACTGGAGCAGGGACTTCTCAAACTGTGTGTTCCGCATGCAGCAAGACTCCAAAGGAACTTTCAACTTGCGTGCAGAGGGACTTCAAAGGGTCTTTGTTGACCATGGCAAGTGATGAAGCACAAACTGGAGAGATAACAAGGGAGAGAATGCTCAGCCACAGCCCACACATTCATTCCTCCTGCTCAGTGAGAGCCCAAGGAAAGGTTCTGGGATGGCCACTATGTCCAGGGGAGTTTTCCGTGTGTCTCGGGAGCAGGAGCAGCACAGGCAGCTGCCCTGGTGCGAGGCTGGGGGCAAGGTGGCCACTAAATTCCCGGTGAAGGGGTACCTGGGGAATGCCTGTGCTTCAGCAGGAATGGTCACAAGTAGATGTCATTAATGAGCTGCCTGAAGAATTATCCATTAAAAGCACATCAATCGTTCAAGAGGTGCTTTCATTCCAGGAGGAGGTTCAAGAGTTCTAGGTGCTGTGTTGGATCTCAGGAAAACCTTTGCTCGTGGCAACAAATCTGTTTATTTCTAATGTTGTCTTTTTTTGATTGAAAACAAGCTGTTGTTTTGGGGTTTTTTTTAATATGAAACTAAACCCAGGCATTATAGGCGTCAGGTCAGCAAACAACGAAGACGGAGCTGAACTTTCCCTCAGAGATGTTTATTGAAGTTCAAGGGGTTTTTCTCACTCCCTCTTTCTTGCTGTGGAAGGAAATCCTAAAATAGCACAGTCAAAACTTTTTTCTCAGCATGTTTCTGGTTGAGCAAGGAATTAGAATTATTGAGTCATAAAGGGTGGGAAAATGTAATTTTTAAGTGAAAATATTTTCCTAATTTTTCTCCTTCCTAATATTATCTGAAGTTTTAAAGGTATTTGCAAAATTCAGGGTCTTACATATAGCTCCAGCAGCTGACTGAAGCAAGTACTGTTCCCTGAACTCTCCATTTCTGTCCCCAGTTAAATAAGCAAATTGAATTTGGCAAAAACTCAGCCTGTACCAAACATTATAAACTCACCAGCCCTAAAGATAATTTTTTCTTCTTCAGTGCCTGTTGCATCTGCATTGTCTCTAATAAACGAGCTGATGAATGAGAAGGCTCAGGCTGACGGCTGATACAGGATTAGAAAAACTCTGCAGATTGGCACCCTTGGAATGTCTTGTCCTGGGTTTATAACAGCATCTGTAGTTTAATGGGGTGTCTCTCACAGATATGTGATATCTTCTCTCTCAGGGTTCCCTCATTAGAGCTCTGCAGAGAATGACAAAATGCCTTTTGGGGTCTTCTCAGGACCCCAAAACCGCACAGCAGCGAGCACCGGCTGTACCTGGGGTAGGGAAGGGATGAGAGCGACAGAACATACTTCAGGCTGACTGATGGAGGGGAAGGCTGGGTTTTCATACTTACAAGTGCAAGTGATAAATGGTGAATTAATGCTCATTAGCTATGCTGAGCGGTTTAGAGCTGCAGCTGAAATCCTGGGAATGCAGATCCTATCAATTGATGGATTAGTCATAATCTCATACCAGCACTGTAGGACTGGGCTGTTTGAAATGCAACATTTGGGGTGGATTTCATTGCTTGTTTGGCCCGCTGTGTGTTCAAACATGGCCCAAGCAATGGGTTCTGGCTTTCTCCATGCTCCAGAATCTGGTTCCTGCCTCAGGTAGGAGGTGTCTCTGTAGCTGTACAATTAGGATTATGACGATGTAGAGTGAGCACTTGGGTTTGGTGCTTTGACTGGAGTGATATTTTGTCATCCTGCTGCTGGTGATCTTTAGACCAAGCATTTATCCATAAACCATTATACATTTAGCATGGCTTTTCCCTGTCTTCCTGTAACCTACATTCACCTCAGTTTTTCTTTATCAACAATGGCAAAGCTTTTTTAGTCTCTCTACCTTGTTTTAATACATAATTATTTCATTTACCCTTGGGTAAGGCACCTGCAGCATTCTGGGAGCAGATAGATCCCCTGAGCAGCAGTGATTTGTGCTGTACTATCCCCTCCTTTGTAATTAGGGTTTTCTCCCTTCCTCCTAGACCCCCCTGGCCTAACATGTCCTCTTTGCCCAAGTCAGACAAACGTGTTCCTTGGAAGGTCAGTGTAACCTGTAGGAAATTCCTGCTGTCTCTGAGCTGGCTCATTCATCACTAGTCATAACCGTTGTGGAATGTGAGCTCGTAGTCTGTTATCTGGCTACTGCTCGCGATGATGCCTGGAGACGACAGCTTGGTTTTCAAAAGCTGGGTTGACCCTGAGGGGCGAGGAAAACTTGTTTTGACAGAGCAAACATGACACGGAAGCAGCACAAGTGCCAATGTGTGCAGGAACAAGGTGTTATTTTCTCAAGGTGGATATTTTTTTTCCCCCAACTGGGGGAAGCACAGCAGTGTATGGGAAACAAAATATTTAGTGTGTCTTTTCCTTCCCTAAAAATGCAATTAAAGCACAAAGGCTATCCATGTGTATTTTGAATGAGAGAAATAAAGACTGAAGCAGGTTCATCTGGGAAGGGAGAAAGGTGTGTCCTCCTCTCATTCATCTGTCCAACAGCCAGGTTGTGACTTAGTGGTGCTGAGACCCCCCTGCTGTCCTGCCCTTGTCTTCTCTTTCCCCACCTTCCCTTTGGGATGTGCTCTTTCTGAACGGGGACTCGCAGGGGGCTCTGGCCCAGTCCTATAAAGAACAACGATCTCAACTCTTGACCCTGGTGCAGTCATTGTTTCTACATGTTCTGCTTCCCTCAAAGACAGGACAGAACAGATGACTGTGGATATTTTAAAATGTCAGCCTGACATTGTGGCATTAGTATAATTGAAGCCAAGCAGTGCCAGTTAATTCACTTTGCTTTCTACTGTCTGCATGTCTCGCACGCCTTGTTTGTGGGGCTCAAAGTCTTGTGGTTCCGTGACACCCCTGATCCTGCTAAGCCACCGTTTCCAAACTGGAGCAGCCACATGCTTCTCCCATCACTTGTGCGTGGCCTGGCCTGTGTCTGGGAGCTGTGACTGTCACTGCCTGTGTCAGAGAGAAGGAAATGTCTCTGCTGCTCGAGCCGTGGTGTGGTGTGGCTCTTTTTTGGAAAGAGAGCTTCTCCCTGGGAACCAGGACTTGCACTGAACTGGGGAGGAAGAAGGAAAGTGCTGAGGCAAAGCACTCCATGGGTAAGAATAATGTTTGTGAAAACCAGGAGTGGAATTTGCTTCTTAGTAGCCTCTCTCCTTTTTCTTTTTTCCAATGACGTCTGTCACAGATTGGTTTTAAAGTCCCTGGTTCTGCGTGCTGCTAACACACCTGATGGACCTGCATGGTATTTGAGAATGTAAGTCAAAAAGATGATTGCGAGTGTTTTAGCAGCAGCTTAGGTCTAGCAGAAATCTGTGTTTGAAGGCAGAACCTGAAAATATTTAGCTAAGCAGACAAGATCTAGTAAGTCCCTTTCGTAGTCCCTGTACAGTACTACAGGAATCTGAAGATATCTTTCACAACTTCAGTGTGAAGTCGAAAAACACTTGCTGAAGACTGAACAGCATGCTGTGATTGTGATAAGTTAAGATGGTTTATGTTTTAATGCTGACAACTCGCTTCCTCTTCGTGCTGGAACCAGTCCTGACCTCGGAGCAGTGTCAAGGGGAGAAGCAGCATCTTCCCGGGGCTGGTGGGAGAGAAGCAGTGGGAAAGTCCAGCCGTGGGCAGTCCCATGCAGGATGCTCCTCTGTGCAACTCCCAGTGTCCTCCAAGGTTAATTCCACTGCACAGCTGTGCTGCTTGGGGCGATAAGGATGCATTAAATAAAAAGGGATTTCCCTCCTTGGGAATCAAATTAGAGCAGTCCAGATCAGGCCAGTTCTTTTATCTCATTCTCACCCCAACAGGAAGTTTAGACACCAGTCCCCAAAGGTCCTTCTCTGGTCAGAAACATCTGCGAGGCACTGAACTGCAGGAGTGTGGGGATAGTGCTGAGATCCTGGCTGTTGGGAAGATGGACACTGCTACTCAGTGTCTTGGGAGAAAAACGAGGAGGCTGAACATACAAACACTGCAGATTGCTTGGAGTCCTGGATTAATCCCAGGCGTGAGTGGCAGAGTGGTTCCTAGGGAGCAGAGCTGCCAGCAGTAGCACTGTCACTGCAGCACTGTGTTCTCCAGCACGTGGGAGGCCCCCAGTCTTTGACCTCTCTGCAAAGACCTCAAAATAGGGAAGGAAAAGAAAGACTACACTGAAAGAAAACATATTTCTCTTGTAAAGTTTACTGTCTGAGCATGGATCAGACACGACGTGTTCAAGAGAGTTCTTGGTTCAGTGTTATTCCATAGAGAAAAAGCAAAAATAACTGTCAGAAGGTTGAAAATGCAGTATCTTGCTGGTTACTGAGTGGGATTCTCAGCACAGAGCTAACAGAAAAATAATAGGAGCTGATAAAAATGAATGACTGTTGATCTGTAACTTGAGTGAGAGGAGTTGGTGGTCTCAGTCCAATCCTAATTAGATCAGAGCTCACAGCATGGAAAACCAGCAGTGACCTCGCTACTGCAGTGGCTGGAGCTGTAAGAGCTGATGGGGAATGAACTCCCCTGACACAGAACTGCTCCCAAAGTTGGGCTGGGGGGCTCAGCTTCAGCACGAGGCTGTTCCCATCACACAAGCAAAGCAGCTGTACAGCACATCAGCTCTTTGTGTGTTTGCTGGCATCAAGACTTACAAGACTTTATTCTTTTCCCTGTGTCCGACCTCTAAACCCCTCCAGGGACTGGCTGCGTTCACCACGGAATCCTATAGAGCTGTCTGGTAGCTGATGTAGCAGAACTTCCCTCCAGTAAGTGGCATGAAAAGTAGCTCTGATGAGGTGCCTCTCTCAAATTTTTTTCTGTGTGTACTAAAACCACCTTTTAAAGTTGGTTCTGCCCAAGGTCACTTGAATATAGCCAGTGCTATAGAAGCCTCTAATGCTTTTTGCAACAATAATGCCTTCATTGTCTATGCAGCTAAATTGCAATCGGTAGAAATCCAGATGTTTGTCTGAAGGGAGACCATGTTGGAGCATTATTTACCTTACAGCTCACACCAGAGATGCAAACAACAGCAGCACATTTATCCCCATTTTGGCATTAATCCCGTGAGAACAATGGACCAAATTTATCGCTGATAAAACTCCATTGTTTCGGTGGAGTCCCACAAGAAGAGACATTGCCCGGTAGAAAGATGGTTTTGCCCCTTTTCTTGGAGAGGGTGGAAAAAGATTTTGTCTCCTTTGATACCAACACAAATGGTCTTCTAATCTCCACTGGCACACGAGAACAATTATCAGCTTTTCAAACCCAATACATACAGAACAAGACAATAATCGTAAGGTTGCTAAGTGACATCCTTAGATCATTTCCACAGGCTTTTGTTGTCTTCTGTGTCTGGCCAGATTCCTTTGGGCTCATTGATGTTGCTCTCTGTGCATCCCATCATTTATTCTGTTCGACAGCCAGCGTCAAATGCTGAGAAATCCAGCAAAGGAAGGCAGAGGTCAGACTTGTGACATCTTCTGAGCTCCGTGTGTTTGTGTAACCCAGCAGGGTTCATTTCCATCAGGGATGGAAAGAGCAGGATCGCTGCTGCTGGGAGTGAGGGTGGGAGCGTGGCTGGGAAGGGCTGTGTGGAGGCAGCTCTCATTCCGTACTGGTCTCGCTGGTTTCCTGGGAGAGCCCATTCTCTTTATGTTTTGCTGTTAGAAGTCTGTCTGTGAAATAAATGGGGGGAAGGGAAGAGTGAACCTGTAGCATCCCAAAGGGAGACACTTCCCAGTGAGCGACTCTTCGTGAGCTCTTCAGTGGCTGCAGCCCCGGAGGGAAAGGAGGAAAAGCAGTGAGAATGTTTTGGGTGTGTGCTGAAAACCAGATGGAACCGCTGCTCCTTCTCTGCGTGTGGAAAGCTTTTAGGAGCCTGTTTCTGCTCTTCTCCCCAGACTTGGCAGCTGGTGGATTTTCACGGCAGAGGGACCTCAGTCTTTGTGTCCAGTTGAGAACAAATTGTCCTTCTCCTCGCTCCCTGGTTAGTTTTCCTCGGTCTCCATTCTGCCCACAGCATTGTCCACCCTTGGGAAAGTGTGGCTAAAGTGGATTTGTTGCTGGAGGCAGCATTGTGACAGTTCCCTTCCCTTGTCATGGTGTTGTTGGAACTTTCTGGCCTTTTCTGTGCCTTTCAGGGGGAGACCCTCTACAGGAGTTCCTCATAAAGAGTTTCTGGGCTGGTGTGCAGGGGATCCGATTAACTGAGCTAATTGTTCCCCTGATTTCCTAAGTTAAGGCCTGGTGTTAACTAAGTAGTTATTACCTGCTTCTGATTTGGCAAAGAGCACTGAGGTGACTCCTGATTTTTGTCTTGGTTTCCACGCGCATGCTGTGACACTTCCAATTAAACACACGTGCTGGGAACAAGGATGAAACTTTCATTTATGGAAGTGCTGGGAACACATTTGTGAATGCCTGGAGTGTGCTTTGAGACCCAGGGATAAAGGTGCTGGATACATTCAACATACCAAAAATCCCACGAGTAACTCCAAAATACAGATAGTCTGATCATTAGTCTTGTACTCCTCGTGTCCTTATCAGCAGTAGCAAAGGTTTATGTGTGTTACCATCATGGAAAACCAGCACCAGTGAAAGTGGAAAGCTGGACACAGGCTCCCAGTTCATTCCCTGGACTTTGCTATTCCTTCTCGAGGCCCTAAACAGGAGAGGAAGCTGGAGGTTTTCCCTGAAGACAAGCATCCAAGGTGACTAAAATACTGCTCCTCTAGTTAGTTAGTTAGTGAGCTACTTACGGTTTGCTGTCTGTGCTCCTGATCCAGTCAGGGCCCAGCACATGAGGGAATGGCTCTGTGTGAAGTCAGTTCAGAGCTTGTGCACTCTACCAGAACCTCCCTTGCAGACAGTAAATCACTGTCCCCGGCAGGTTGAGGACAGCTTGGAGAGATAACAGCTCTCTGCATCCTGGGGACTCTGGGCCCTGCCTCGATGGAGCCTGGCTGCTGAGTAAACACTCAGGGAAACATTTTTCTTGTCCTACAGAGCTTGCAATCCCAATAGACCAGAGGCAAAGGGGGAGTCTGAAGGAGAACAGAAGCTGCAGCTGTTCAGCCAAGCACGCTTGGACCCCAGTGCAGTTAGGGCCTGCAGTGAGGTGTGTGCGTGTTCAGCTCAGGGCCGCCCTTACCGAGCGTTCCCTGCCCGTGGCAGGCCTGGCGAGAGCCCAGTGCAGCTCTGCTCTGAGCTCACACAGGGAGGTACAAGGGATGGCCTTCTAAAGGGCGGATCTGTCAGGAGAAGGGTGAGATGAAACTGCTTTGCCACGAGCAGTAGATGACCAGGAAAGCGGGAAGGAGCTGTTCCACATTACAGAGCAGCTCCAGACTGGTCATGGCATTAGCTGGGCTGCTCTCACAGCATTTCACCTGCCCTGGAGCCCTGGAGCTCCTTTGTGACCATTCTCGTTTGTTCCAAAATTACTCTGAAAGCTATAAAAGGGGTTTTTTTGTGTAGAACCATTTCTCTGAGCGCACACGGTGGTCGGAAGGCTGATTAAGACAGTCTGAGCATCTCAGCCAGTTACGCAGCCAGAGGTGCTTTCCTGCAACTGCAATTGGAAATCCAGACGATGTGTTCCAGATTTATGGTTTCCACTGGGGTTTGTGCTGCTGATGTTTGTTCTGCTTCACACCACATACTCCATCCCATAATGAACTCTGTCAGGAGAAGACAAAATAAAGCCACTGTCTCTTGGCAAACTCTGCCTGTGCAGTCACCCTTCAGTGCCAGGAGTGAATGCGTGAATGTTCCAGAGTGTGAGGGTAGCTGGGGGCTGCTGAGGTTGGTTTTGGGGAAAGGAGAAGGGCCTTAGGGTGTGTCAGTAAGGGAAGGAGATAAAGGAGCTGGAGGTTACTCACAAAACCAGGTTTTGGCCTGCAGCTGAAGGAAGATTGTGAACAGGTGTTCTTTTCCAGATTTCTTGACCCCTGGATTCTCTTCTGCAGCCGTGTTATTCAGAGAGTGATTTTGTGAGGTCAGAGATTGACTCCAGGTTTTTGTCTTTCTTTGAATACTTAAATGGGCACCAAATGGGCGGAGGACTGTGTTCACCCTCATGATCACAGAGCATCAAGGTGGGCTTTGTTCTTGTTCACAGTGACATAGGCACAGTGTCACCCCGTGACAGGACACGAGGAAATGGAGTGAAGCTACATCAAGGGAAGCTCAGATTGGGCAGTAGGGCAAGGTCCTTCACCCAGGGGTTGATCAGGCCCTGGAACAGGCTCCTGAGGGAAGTGGTCACAGCACCAAGCCTCGAGGAGCAACTGGAAAACGCTCTCAGCCAGGTTTAGCTGTAGGTCCTGCGAGGAGCAAGGAGCTGGACTTGGTGATGCTCATGGGTCTCTTCCAACTTGAGACAGTCTGTGATCCCTGAGTCACTGGGGGTGTGTGGGAAGTGGAGGGAGCGAGGGGAGAGATGCTTCCTGCTGCACAGTGCTCTCCAACAGAGGCATGGAATTTCACCTGCAGAGCGTGGGCACTTAGAAACGCATTGTCCTAAGTAGAGCTGAGGGAACCTGGAGATTGGAAACATTAAAATACCACAGCGAAGGCTGCTCTTGCAGTATTTATGATCAGAGTGAAAGCAGAATGTACCAGAAAGCTTCTGTTGGTGTCTCTTAACTCTTCTCATGAGGTTTCCCATCCTTCATCCTCGAGAGCCTGGGAGAATTTGGATAGACTTCAACTACACACCCAAACTTTGTGTGATTATCTCTACTGAACATCTGACCCCTTTTGAGGTTTGGGCATCTTTGGGCAAATGGAATCTAGCAGAGATAAAATCAGGCTTTATTTTTCATGCCTGAACTTCAAAAGTGCCTGTTTTGGTTAATGAAGCTGTGGCATGCCCGTGGGGGGTTGTGTGCCTCTGGGGTCTCTGAGCAGGGCCAAATCTCTTGCTGAGAGTGGTGCTCCTTGCCAGTGTGCTGCCCACTGTTTTTCACAGCTCCAGCACTAACCATCCCTGTTTTCTATTCAGATAGAAACTTTCTCCTTGCTTTTATTTCCTGGATACCTTATGGGAGTGAATTTTAGCCCACGGTGATGTTTGCAAGCTACTGATTCAGACCCTCTTTTCAGTTGCTGGTCCATTCGTGTTTGTGTTGTGGAGTTCACTACCTCTCACAAGAAAAGCAGCTCCTCTGTTGCTGTAAAATATTGTCATTCCAAAGGCCTCAATGAAGCTATGAGAAATCAGTATGATTTCTGATTTCTAGCTGAGGATTTAGATTCTCCATGGTTTTTTTTAATTCCTCAATTTAAATTAAGTGAAACAGCTAAAGGGAAGCGTTAAACGAGCGTTACTGAGTAGTTAGAAATCGCTTTTATGAGTCTTTCTCATCATTTGTCTGTTATACAAGAGGTCCTAAAAATTTTCTGGATATGTTTATAAATTGTCTCAGTACTTGCAAAATGTCTTTGCTTCTTGAATTACACCAAAGCAAACTTGCTGAGATTGATGGGCCTTTGACCTGCAAGTTGCATAGGTGTTTATATCACGGTGAAGTGGAGGTGAAATCGGACCTTCTTGATCTGGCAACATTTTTGTCTCCACTTTGAACTGGTTTTGTTGGAGGGAAATGACCAGGCAAGGTATTGCCCATTAGCTGGGACTCAGCGAGCCCTCGCTCTGCCTGTGTCTCCTTCTGTGGTAACACAGACAGCCCCAACACCTCTGTACTGCAGGAGAAGCCGAGCACACGTGGGGGAAGAAACCACCGTGTGTGGGGCAGTTTTGTGCTTGCTTACACCCCTGTACCCCCCTGAACCCCTCGGAGCTGTTCTGGAGTGCAGAGGGCCGAGAGCAGCATCCTTCCTGCGCTGGGTAAACACATCGGGGACGGGACACGTGGCAGAGGAGAGGCACGGGCAGAAAAGGGCCTAGACTGACAGACAGACAGGGCTCCATAGACAGCCAGACAACAATTATAAATAGCAGCCTTTTGAGCTCTGTTTGATGTGTTGCCCAAGGCCAGGTGGAAAATCTTTCCGTTGCTGCCTCTTCAGCTAATCGCTTTCCCCTCATTTTTCAATAAAGATTCCAAGTTTGGTCACTTCTTTGGCACATTTGTTTCCCATTAGAATACTTCGTGCTATTTCACTGTGTTATGCTAGATAATTGCTCTAATAACAAACCAAGGGAAAGCTTTTGAACATTTTAGGAAGTAATTTTTTCCCTTATGAAAATTCAGCGAACACTGACAGAGATCTGGGGAACAGCGAAGGAAAGGCAGAGGGAGAGAAAGGGGGAAAGGAGTGTATTGACTTTTATTGATGGTATTTCTGCACTTACATGTAAACCACATGCCAAAACTTTAATTGCAGTCCAACTGAATATTTATATAGCACTTTATCACTTTCAAAGCTTTTTAGTGAGTATTGTTCAGGCGAACATCGTGGTATCCCGTGATTAGGGACACAAGGTTATTGTGTTCTGCTGCTGCTGGAGAAGTGAGACCATGTCTTTTTTGACTGGCAAAACGGTTGCAAAGCAAAGATAGGAATTGAAGAGGTCCTCACTCCGCTAAACTTCCCCACTTCCCATATATCAAGGGCATGATTGCTTCAAGTGCCCCAGTAATTGTCCAGCTCGGCTTCCGCTCACGGCAGAGTGAGTTTTAGCAGAGTAGTGCAGGAGAAAACAATTAGAACATGTTTAGTACTTTCAGTAAACTCCCCCTCTGTGTTTGCATACTGCCAAGATGCCTTTCAGAATTTAGTGTGGTCAGGGGGATAGGGAGATAAATAATACAAGCCGAGGAAAGGAGGCTTCGGGCTGATTTACTGAAGCCTCTTAGCTAAATTCTTTCCACTCAGACTCTGCTACACGTGGAGCTTTTGCTCTGCAATGCCTGTTCATTTCCCATCTTACACAAAGGGCTCCAAGTGCACTCTGGGCTCAGAGTTTCTGGGGTGGAGGTGTGTGAGGTCAGAGACAGATGTTGATGAGGGTGCAGGACACATGCCCTGCCATTAGGCCCTGGCTGGGTTTGTGCTTTCCCATCATTTGGAACTTCAGTCGCCCCGTTTCACAAAGGTGGGAGGATGGCACTTCCCTCCTTTGCAGAGTGTTTTTAAATCTAGTTTGATTGTAAGAGCTGGGTTCATAGCTCTTGGCTCTTCCCAGAACTAACCTCTGCTCTTGTCTTCAAGCAGCAGTCTCGCTTATTTATTGTCTTCCTTTTTTTCAAAGCATCCTGATATTTGTGGAGAGGGGGAAGGAAGTAAGAAAATAATCTTCTGCTAAATTTCACTTACTTGACCTCTGGATTTGGTGCAGATGGCCCAGCTGCAATAGCTCCCCTGCTGTGATTCCGTGGCCTAGGTTCTGGATTTCCCTGTGAGCCATGATTCCTCCCTCCACTGAGCCAGTCCTGCTGAATCCCAAACACCAGCACAGCGACTGCTCCTGCTGGTCCATCTCCCCTGCCTTCCCCAGGGCCTTGTTGGTGTCTGGTTTTGGTTTCTGTCTCTGCTGGCACTGAGTTCTCAGCACAGCAGCTGCTGGGTTACACTGCCTTGATCCTGGTCTGGGAGAAGAAGGAGAGGCAGTAAAGGGTGTGTGTCTCCCCTTTTTCCCCTCTCCTTTCTGGGAAGCTGTTTGCAGGATCCACGGGTAAAAGGGACACTGCAGCTTTCAGCCACTTCTCTTCTGCAAACTCCCGAGCAGCTGACAATCCTTTGATGACAGCCCCAGAGAGTTAATGAACTAAAAGGGCTGTGGGTTATCTGTTCCCAGAGATTGGGGAGCATGAATTAAATGGTCTTTTGGAAGATGGGAAATAATTATTCTTCTGCTTCAAAGCCATGTCCAATTGAATGATGTCGCCAGCCCGAATCAGCAATCACAATCTCTGATGAAGACCCATTAAACAGATTGGGCTGAGTAATGCACAGGAAAAAATGTCAGGAGCATCTTTAATTCTGAGTCTCTCAACCCTACAATGGTCTTTCTTTCTTTTTTTTTATTTTATTTTTTTTTTCTAAAGAAACTCTTTAAGTGCCTCGAGCTTTTCTACCTCAGCACTTCCAAGCTGGAAATAGCTAGGAATGCATTTCTGCACCATCCCTGATGTGCAGGACATGAGTAGCCAAGTTTCCTGGGGTATTGTCTGGGATATCTGAAGGGTATTGTTTAGGATATGTGAAGGAAAGAAACCTTTTGGGAAAAGGCGTGGGCAAGACCAGTTGGCAGCCCCTGCTCTGGGATATTGTTCTCTAGGTCACTTCCTTCTGGCAGGGGATGGGAAGGAGGGGGCTTCCCCAGGGCCAACACTTTCATACGCTTTAAGAGGAGGGAGAGTGTTGAGTGATCTTTACTGAAAGAAAGACACATTCTTCTGTACTTCAGCTATTGCAAAAGTGACATAATGAAGTCAAACATTAGGGCATGATCATTAGGGGAATTCATTAGGAACGCTTGGCTGTACAGTGAATTCAGTTGGAAGTTATGAACTATAACTCCTTAGTGTTATTGGAGAGAGGAAAATCCTATTGCAGTGGTTTGCTTTTTCACCGTAAGAGCTGCAACTTGAGGGATGCTGCACCAAAGGTGAACTGTGCCGCTCGGTGCACGTGCCAGAGAAGCAGCTCCATAGGTTGACTGCAGGTAAACTGAGTGCATGAAGTCCAGCGTCTCCTGCAGAGGACAGCAAGTTACAGAAATAGTAAAAGGAGACTGAGAAAGGCCCTTATTTTGGGGTCTGCATAGTTCCCTAGCGTGGCTCTTACAACCTGTATAATCTGCCTCCCCGTTACACCTCATCTTAAGCCCTCATAGATCAAATCTGTTACATCACGATATTCCCAATACAAATCTGGGAAGGGGCAGTGGCGCATGTGTTTTGCAGAGATGGAGCAAAACCCCAGATGTTTTAGGGCCATACTAAACAACAGCCCTGGACTGTTTTTGGGGATGTAGCTCTGGGGCTGTGGGAGGATGCTGAGAAGGAGCTGTAGCCCCAGCTGGAGCAGCATCGCTCCGAGGCCCTCACCCCTGGCTGGGTTTCACTGCCCAGCTTTGCTCAGCAGCCTGTGGTGTCTCGTCTGGACCAACCTCACTGGCAACAGTGAAGAGACATTGCTGAGGCAATTTACCTTCAAGGAGCCTCCGAAACAGGTCAGATGGTCTGGAAATGCCAGTTTCTTTCCATTTATGATAAAGTGGAGTGGAGTTTATTGTCTTACCTGCAGTGATCCAACAGCAATGGAAAGTACCTAACCTCTAATCTCAGAGGTCAGTCTCATTTTCCTTCTCTTCTGACAGATACCCCCAAATTTCCATCTGTCAAGGATGTAAAGTTTGAAAACATGGCCTGAGTGGTGTTTGCATGATTGTGCAGCCTGTCTGAAACACAAACTCCAAAAAATGCAAACCCGCTGGAGACGAGATAACAGATGTGTGTGGCAGGACCGTGGAGGTTCTCTCTGGAACTTGGCTTGGCTCGGGGGCAGCGAGGGGATCTCCACACACGCTGGTCAAACACCGTGTCCTTAATGCCAGTCATGGATTGTCCACATAAAACCTGGGGGAACGTCACTGGAGTGAAAATGAGTAGGTGCTGAGCTCAGTTGAGCTCAGGAGGGTTCACCCAGGTGTGGAACCCTGTTATGGGCAGACTGCGCACTGTGAACACCACGGTGCTCTCTGTCCTGGGTGTTGAGGAATTATGATTTGATGCCCATTAGCCAAGATTCATTTATTGAAGAACCAAATCCCACTGATGACCCACATATCCATGGATCAGCCCTTGAGACGTCCCACTCAGTGCACTCAGAGGCACTGCAGGTGGGGCCAGCAGCTGATGCAGTGTAGCAGGGAAGGGCTTCACAACAGAAGTGTGTGTAACCTCTGAAAAACACCCTGGGAGAGCACAGAAATCATCTGGGGACTTTGAGTCTGCATCGGCTGCTCCAGTGCTGATGCCTGAAAGGGATCAGAGCCAATTCTCTCTGGAGTGTGATGCGTGTGGGGACGTCCTGTGTCCTCCACGCGGATGTGGGCACGTTCCAGCTCCAGAGCCAGGGTTTGTGGGGGCAGGATGGCAAACAATGCCTGCTTGTTTTGCCCAGCAGGTTGTTAGAACGCCGCTTTGGAGGCTGTGTCACGGTGTTGGAATGTGATTCGGTGTGAAAGACTCGGCTGTGTTTTACAGGGGTGTCGTGCAGGGCCCTGCTCGGGATGGGAGGGGAAGGCTGCAGGGCACGTGTTCCGTGGGCAGGACTCGCACCCTCTCTGCGGAGAGTTTGTTTTCAGCATTTTTTACTCTCTGGTGGGCTTTATCCACTCTGCTCTACCTTGCCCTTGACGTGCAGTAGCTGAAAATCAGATCTGTAGTTAGCTGAGAATGCACCCGTGCCAGAAGAAGTCATTCTGTGACCTCCACTGAGTGTGATGCTCCTGGAATACACCCTGAGACTGGTCTGACTGTAATAATCAGAAAAACACCAAGGGTAAAACAGGGAAAAAATAAATTCCTTGGAAAAAGGTCTTCTGCAAGCAGTTAAATCCAAAGGAACATTTTCTCCTGTGAAAACTGAAATAACAGTTCTTGCTTGTCCTGCTACCAGGTCTTTCCTAGACATTGTCACAGTTGGGTACAGGACACGGGCTGAACCGTGGCCTCCCCCGAAATGACTTCACATGGTTTGAGAAGGAAAGGAGCCAGGGACTGAGGAATGAGTGCCGTGTCCTGCTCTGCTGGGTTGGGCAGGATTTGGTCTTGTGGCCTTCCTGCCAAGAGGAACAGTCGAGGGTTTCGACCAGTTTGCCCACCAGTCATCCTGGCCAGCTCTGTGCAGCTGGGCAAAATTCACTGGGGTGAAATTCCTCAGTGTGGTTGGATGGGAATTTTGGAGACCCTGGAAAATTGCCTTGTGCCAGGCTGGAGTGAAAAATCCTGAAAAATGTCATGTGCTGACAGGCTAAGAGGAAAAAACGTTAAGTTTTCCTCACTTGAAATGTTTTATTTTGTCATCTCTATGTAAAGCTGAGAAAAAGGGAAAAATCAAAATGAAACATTTCAAAATTTAATTAAATTGCCCAGAAAGCTCATTTGAACAGAAAGCAAATGTTCAGTGACTGTTCAAACAGCATGTTTTGCTTATTTGGGTTTTTTTTTCCACAAGTATTTTTTTTTCTTTTTTTTTTCGGAACTTGTGTCTGGAAGTTTAGTGACACCAAACCATTCCTAGAAAAAAGGTTTTCATTTGGATGAATCTTTTCAACAGCAACATATTTTGTGAGAAAATTCCCTGCTGCTTCTGCTCATCAATAAAGTTGATGAGTTTAACCAGCGTCATGGCTGGCTAGGGAAAAAAAGATCCCCCAGTTCGAGAAGTGGATAAATAACTTGGCACAAAGTCCTTCTCTGTTGACTCAGTTTACTTTGTGGACCCAGGCACGATTGTCATAATAAATTAAAGCATGAACATTCCCATTTGTCACTTCACCACTTCCTTTTGCTGCCTTCCAACATGTGGTAAAACCATTAGTTCTGACCGAGAGAAAAGAGCAGAGGAGGGGCAGAGAATGGTGCTGGAATTAAGGGGAGAGAGGAGAGGACTTGCAGGGTGGAGTGGAGGCATTGCTGAAGCAGCTCCAGTTGCATCTTTGCGGGGCATAGTCTTGTCAAAGTCACTGGGGTTTGTCACCTCCCTCTGGAGATAAAAAGGCCGTGGGGGTTCTTCTGGGACTCGCTAACAACACCTTCCACGTGCTTAGGGTGGCCCCAAATCTCAGGGCAGGGGAAGACTCCTCCTGGTCACACCGTGTCCCAGGATTTTAATGAGCCGTGTCCTGCACTCTCACGTGTTCCTCGCTGTCTCCTCCGTTCTGCACAGCTTCTCCTCGTTTTCCTGTGCCATCCTCTGCGGGAATTTCCTAAAGCTAAAGGAGGGTGTGTTCAGATCAGGCCCCTCGTTGACAAGGTGTGAACAGATTAATGGCCATCCCATCCCACCTGGC
Source organism: Gymnorhina tibicen (assembly GCA_013399875.1). Lineage (NCBI taxonomy): Eukaryota > Metazoa > Chordata > Aves > Passeriformes > Artamidae > Gymnorhina > Gymnorhina tibicen. The sequence goes on from VXAZ01000620.1 coordinate 346,521, forward strand.
CCACTGGGCTTTCCGGGGAATCCCCCTCTGAACTGGAGCCTGCAGGAACAGGGTTTCAGCTCTAAAGAGGAGCAGAGGTCACATTCACAAAGGGAGGAGGGTGTGGGGGGCGGTTTATGTGTGCTGGGAAGCTCGGAAGAATGTGAGTCTGGGATTTGAAAGCATCCCACTCCTGAATTATGATTATTTATTGTCATTACAGTGCCTAAAGGCCCAGCCTCGTTGTGCTGAGGACTCTGCAGACACAGAATGAAGACGCAGCTCCTGCCTTGAAGGCGAGTGAGGAAAACCTCCCCAAAGGGGGCTGGGAACAGGTGTGGCACATATCCATCACCCTGATGAAGCTGCTCATGGGGTGTGTGTAAGGGTGGGCAAGTGTAGGAGATACAGCAGGAGAAGGAGAAAGTTGGATGTCAGTTTTCATCTCCCTGGCTCCCCTTCTAAAGTGAAGAAGGGGCTTCACTATTTTTGTGCTAATTATTTTTATTCTCACCTTTCTTCTCCGGTAATGATTATCCACAGGTAAGAAAAGAACTAACAGAGCATTTTTAGTGATTTTGCTAAAAATCTGGATGCTGAAAGATGTGATTTAATAATTTATTCGCTATCTTTAAGCAAGTCACTTCTACTTAGACTTTCCTCAAAGGTAATTCGCTACCTAGACCCCATAATCACTCTTTAAAAGTATAGTGCTTTTTCTCTTTTAGTGCTTCAGTTTTACTTAGTCTGTGTGAATAGGAGAGCAAAGGGATAAAGAAAGGAGCGTTTGCATGAGCAGCAGGTTTAATGAAGCCTGGCTTCCCCGAGGACTTGTATCTTGTGTCTTACAACCCAGCCAGCTCGTGACATCCCCGTCCCTGCTGCGTCCCCACACCCAGGACAGGGCGTGGAATGTGTTATTTGGAGCTTTTGAGTCCTGCTGCTGCTCCTGCCAGGGAAACTGCTGAGTTTTCTATGCCTCTCCTTTGTTGGGAAACTCTTTTGGAACTCCTGCCCCTCGATCAGGTTTGTCCACGGCTGGACTGTGGGCCCCAAAGCTGTGAGATCAGGAGGTCAATCAGCATCACACAAAAGCTGGGATTTTTAGGGGGAGTTGGGTTTACATAGGGATTCGCTTCCCTCCCGGAAACCTGGGGGTAAAAATTGCAAGATATTGAGGAATGCTGTGCTTGTTATGGGTTAATGAAATAATGAAGCTCATAAAAGAGGGGAACAGAGCGTTCTGCACCTCGGTGGGACATGGTGGTTCTTGAGTACTTGAGGCAGAAAGAGGAGCAGGAGAGAGACGTAGAAATTTTTTCTTTCAGTTCTTAGAACAATCACCAACAAGAAGAAACTTGGCTATTCTTAGTTACATCTCGGGGCTCTGCATAATCTTTCCTGCTGAATTATGGAATATGATAGCTTTTATTAAATCCATTACAATTACAGCCTCTCTGCTGCACGGATTTAGAGTATGGAATAACTAGGGTGCATAATTTCAAATAAATATTTAAGATTTTGATGCGTGATACAGTTTTAGACTTTTAGGAGATCGAATCATATTTGGATAGGGCTGTTTTCTTTAAATTCACACAAACTTTCTTATCCAGCTACTTTATAGTGCTGGATACTTTAAGAAAAAGAACTTCATTCTGGGGAAAAGATCAGGACTTGTGCTGTTTTGCTCAAGATTTTGTCTGTGGTGGTGATTTGGGTCTTCTATAAAGTAGCTGAACAAGAAAAGTCATAAACATTTCTTTTTTTTAAAGTTTTGACTAATCTTACGATTAGCATGCAACTGGAAAAATCACTAACAAAAATTTGTCAAAAAAATTAGTGAGTACAACGTTTGGAGAAGGTGATGCTGTTGCAGAAGTTGGATCGTGCCTCTTTGCAGGGAGCCCAGGAGTAAGAGGAGAACGGGAAATCTGAACGTGGCTCTTGCTCTGGCTCTGCGGCGAGTGGCTGCTGGTGGGTTCTCCCTCCCTGCTCTGCAGTGCCTTGGCTTTGTGGTTGCTTCCCAAACCCCAGCAGTGCCAGGAACACCTGATCCCCACAGCAGCAAGCACAGGGACAGTCAGAAACTCCCAGAGCCAGCTGGCAGGGACAGCTCACCTTGCAGGTTGTCCAGGCACGTGGCTCCCGAAGAGCCACAACCTCATCACCTCTTTGAAGAGCAAGGGTGGCAATTTCTGAGCGTGAGGCCGAGAGGGAAACCCGCTGTGGATGACTCTATATTCCTCCTTTGTCTTCCCCACACCTGCTCCCTCTTCTCTTCCGCTCTCCCCGCCCGCCCTCCAAGAAGATGCTCTGGGTGTTGGCTTTGCCTCGGCTGCCAGTGCTCTGCGGGGACGTGTTAATGATGACTGGCAGCTTTTAAAAGCCCTGTTTCAACACCTTGCTGTCACCACACCTCATACTTCAGCAGCTTAGCACATGTTCCAAGGTGTTTAAAGAGCTTCCCTGCAGCCCTTTTCCAGGCACCAACCTCTTGCCAGGAGCAGTAGCGCTCCTGACCGCGCTTTGCTGGCTGCGACCTTGTTGGTGTTTGCCTAAGACATGTAAATGAGCAGCGCGGTCGTTAGCAGAGAAATGTGTAACGTTTTCCATTGTGTGGCAGGCTGGGAGCTGACAAGAGCCCGGCTCGTGTTCCAAAGTCTAAAGCAGTTGGCAGGTTTCTCAGTACCAGTTTTTTATGCCCCCGAGTGGGTCACGGGGCGGCAAAGGGGGTGGGGAGGGAAGGAGAGGGAGGAATGTGTGTGGATGTGCGGGGGGGAGTTGGCGGCAGAGAAGGGCCATTTGCAAGCCACCAGCTCCGAATGTCACTCGCTGGGCCTTGTGGTGGTGCTGAAGGGGCCGTTGGAGCGTTTGATTGACTCGAGGCTTGATGCTGCTTGCCACTTACCAGCACTTGTCTTTGCTCATTAGCAGGGGGATTGTGGGCAAATATTTAGATATTCAAGAGAGAAAATGTTAATCTGTGCAGCGTTCGCTGAATATTTAAATGAGGCAGCAGGCAGTTCTGCTCTGTGTTTGACCTAGACTTCCAGTGCTGAGCGAACGTCTGGCTGAATTTAGAGTCCTGCACCTCCCTGCTCCGGGGCTTCGGGTTGCGTGCTGGAGTCCAGACCTGCTCAGAAAAGGCAGCACGGTCGGCCTGCACAAGCCCTGCGAGGTGTAAATGGCCCAGGAGCCGTGATCTGGCCGGTTTTAGGCACAGAGAAGGGCAGCCCCCATGGAGCTGGAGGGACACTGGCTTGTTGCAGACCCTCTGCTCCAGGTGGGACACGGCCTCGCAGCGCAGGTTGAAGGAAAGGGTGATGGGTAGACTGGGCACTTGTGATAGAAGATGAGGAAGGTAAGAACATTCCCTTGGGGTTTGGACAGGCAGCTCTCCCAAATAACAGTGTTAATGAAGAACTTCAGGTGTTTGGAGATGAGCATGGCGTTAGCCCACCTGTGTCCTTGGAGTATGAGTGCATTCAGGTGGGTTAGTCTGCACGGACACACTCGAAGCAGCTAACTACAGTGTCTTGCACCAAATTATTACCCAGAACTTTTCTCTGTATTTACTCTAAATTTGCCTAATTTCAGTCTTCTTTTTTCATTGCTACCTTCCAGCATTATTCTAGACAACAAACACGGCAGCAGCAAAATCTAATTTGAGAATGTTGCAGTTTTATAGGAGATGAATGTTGAATTAGAAGTTCCTGATGTCAGCACTTGAATCTTGATTATTTTTTATCAGAATCACATTGGGAATGTTCTGTGTAGGATGCATATCCTGTGGGATATTTAACATCTACTGTAGTTCCTTAGAGAAGACTCTAGACCAGGAGTTCTGAGAATTATATTGTTGGATGGGGTTAAAAGACAAATAGATCTGTACACAATTTAATAGAAGATGGACCAAGAGGATTAAATCTGGCAGCTGCTTATTTAAGTGAAACTTTAAAGAAATATAACCTAAAATGAACATGCTACCACCTTTAACAGGGGAGTTCAGAACCTGCCAAGTGCTGAGCATCTACCCTGACCTGGCTGTATTTCTGTGTTTCACACAAGGCAATTCAGTTAACCTGGAATGATTTTCATTTAATTTTATTCAGTTACAGCAAAATTACCAAGGAAATTATTTACTTATTCCTAAATACAGTCACTGGCTACATCCTGACAGGATGAAGTGAAAAACATTTATATGGATTTTATTATTGATGGAGTTCCTAAACACAGTTTATGTTTTCTGCCTCTCTTATTCCAGTAGCTGCTAGTCAATTAAATATTTCTCCAGTAAATCTGAGGCTTAGAGAATCACCTGGGATTTGCAGAACTCCTTTTAGTGGGAATTAAAAGCCGGTTACTGGAGGTTTAGGCACATCTGACAGTTCCAGCCCTCTGTTCACGGCTGTGCCTTCCTACCTGGGATCTCTTCCTGTTTTTCCCTTGGGCATTTTTTCTTTTTGTCTTTATTAGTCTTTTTCTTTCTGTCATAGCATTGCTCTGGGGAGGACAGCCAGTCCTTGTTCCACTCTCCATTTGACCTTCACTCGAGGCAGGGGTCAGGATCGCAAGGCACGGTTTGATTCGCACGGGCCGGTGATCCCCTGGGAACGAGAAGCAGCAGGGAGATCTCACGGGAGCCAGCAGATCACAGCAGTGATTTTAGTCACAGCCACAGCTTTTAATCACACCCCTGCACACGGGCTGGCGGTGACAGGTGGAGATCCCGCGTTTATCCCCTCCGCTTTCCCTGTTTTGGGGTTTTTAGGTTGGCAGAGCTGTTCCACGTGCTCAGGAAATGGCTGCGTGTGTTGGATTTTTGCAATGCCCTCTCTGAGCTGCTCTCCCTGTCAGACTTTTGCGTTGCTGCTCCTCCTGACTCCGGCTGGCACCGTGCTCCGAAAGGCCTGGCCCGTGGCTCCGTGCAGATGTAGGGCACCCGCTGCTCTAGGGAGTGCCAGGGCCGGGCGAGAGCAGCGCGGCCCCGTGCGCCCGCGCTGCCAGCTGCGCTCAGAGCATCGCACCCCGCCACCAGAGCTCCTGCGACTGCTGCTCGCGCCCACACCCTCACGGCCTCCCCTCCTGCTCCCTCTCCTCTGCCTGCGGCCAGCGGCAGCGCAGTGCTGGCACTGGGGGCCGGCAGGAAAAGAACCCTGGAAGAGTCCAACGCCAAACAAATTCCCACCAGCGGAGTGCAGCTCCCACCCAGAAGCATCCCCATCTCTGCGCTACACCAGCCTTTTTCTCCAGTTGCTGAGACACCTTCCGCTAGACCAGGCATTTGAATTTAAATATTGTAGTCTTTTCCACATTTTTCCCTCCAGCTTAAGATCTGTGTCCCAGCTGCTGGTGCCAGACTGAAAATCTTAATTCAGAAAGCAGCTGAGACTCTGCCCAGTCACGGAAAGTTTAATCTCTGTTACTTCTGGAATTCTACCTTTGATGATTAAAACATAAAATTAATTCTCTGATACTTTTTAGAAGCTGGTGTGAAACAGATCCACATATTTAGTTGCTGATACCTGGAGAAGTTTGTCTGATAAAACATTGTCACCAGACTGAGAGCACTGGGGCTGTTCAGCCTGGAGAAGGTTGTGTGGAGATCTCACAGCATCTTCCAGTATCTGAAGGGGCTGTTCCTCCGGAACTGTAGTGACAGGGCAAGGGGGAATGGCTTCAGAGCAAAAGAGAGGAAATTTAGGTCAGATATTAAGAAATTGTTCCTGGGAGGGTGGGCAGGCCCTGGCACAGGGTGCCCAGAGCAGCTGTGGCTGCCCCTGGATCCCTGACAGTGCCCAAGGCCAGGCTGGACAGGGCTGGGAGCAACCTGGGACAGTGGAAGGTGTCCCTGCCATGGCAGGGGTGGAATGAGATGGGCTTTAAGGTGCCTTCCAGCCCAAACCATTCTGTGATTCTGTGATTGATTTGGACGGGCAGTAACATGTGCTAGGACAGATTGAATGTTGGCTTGAAGACCCATTTACAGAGGCAGGATGGATTCTGTGCCGCTGGAACTATTCTTGTTCCCAAAGGAATTTACACTGCCTTTAGCCCTCACTGCTGACTTCCCAATGGGAATTACTACATGGACTTCTACAGAGCCGTGAATGTCAGTCCACGTGGAGACTCTCCTGTCCCCAGGATTGTTCCTCTCCTGGTTTTTCCCCTCATTATGCTGTTGTTGGCTCGTTGATTCTGGGCTTTGCTGTTGTTGGTTTGGTTTTGTTATTTTACGAACAAAAAAAGTAATAATCAAAAAAATGAACCTTCCCTTCATCCCCAACCAAACCCAGAAACCAGAAACAAAGCAGGCAGTTTGTGATCCTTGATTGCATGTGGCAGGAAGAAAATACTGCATTGAGTTTCCAGAGTGAGCCATTGTGAACTTGAAAGAGATGTTGTCGAGTAATTTGATTTTCCCACAAAGTGTTGCAACCTTCCGAGGAGAGGAGAGGAGAGTGTCTTTTTGGTGTGGTGTGTGCCAGGCTCCAGGAAGGAAAACGCTGCTGAGGCAGCGCCAGCTGGCTGCGATCCCAGCCTCCATTCCCAAAGCCAAAGCCGTGGCATCGGCAAGGCTCGGCATGGGAGCGCAAACAAAAGGCTCTCGGTGTCTTGGGCTGCAGGCTCCCACGTGAGGGAGGGGATGGCAGACAAAGCAGGTGAAAAAAATCTTTTCCCAAGTAAAAACTGTTGAAAAAGAAAAGGCCAGCGAAGCAAGGCACATTTTGTTGACAAAATGTGGGGTTCTGTGGAAATCCAAGACTCTGGGGAGCAGTCAGTCTCAGGGAAAGATTTCGGCACAAAAACTCTAAATCCTTAATTTTTACAAGTAGCAAGATGGTAAACGTTGGCAGCGTTGAAACGTATTTTGATAATAATTCTATTTCAGGTTTTTTATGGGATGGTAAATTTCTAATTCTGAGATTGCAAGGCATTTCATTTGTTTGTACTATAGCATTTCATTGTTTGTACTATATTTATTATTATGTCAGTATTAAATCCAGTAAAAACATAACTGTTGATACCAAAACGAAACCTTTGAGCTCTGCTGAACAAGCTGTCGTTCCCTCAGCGTTGCTGGATTTGGGTAATTCTCAATGTTCAGCTTCAGGCTCTGGTTCAGTGCAGTTAGGGAGTTTATTTCTTTGATTGTGAAGATTCCTATGGAAACTGCTTCCAGAGCAGTTGAACCAAGGTCTGCTTTGGAAGCATTTTAACTGCGGAGACACAATTTTGTCTTTCCATGTATTTTAGAAGAAGGAGAGGACCTAGACAATAGTCCATAGAAAACACTTGGGCTGTAGCGTGAGGCTCACACACACGGGGATACAGCCCCATCCACCCTTTGTGGAAGGAAACAACTTCCTGGGAGGGAAGTGCTCTCGTTTTGTCCGGAATCCTTACTGGGAATGCATAGGAGGGATGAAACATGTCCCAGAATTCTGTAAGGTTCTCAGGGGCAGGAGGTACCTCAAGGAGTTAAAGGTGTATTTTGAATCACTGGAGAAGGAAGGGAGGCAGTCAAAGGGAAGAGGAAAATTCCAGGGCAGCTCAATATTCCTTTTCTCCATCTTTCTTCTTTTGCAGTAAATGCTGGCAGGGGTTCCTGCTGCAACTTTTTCAGGTAATAAGGGTGAGGCACTTGGGTGCCAAGAAGTGGGAGTATGGATGGATTAAATGGATCACATCCAAGAGCTATGGAGAAATAAAAGGTCCAAGGTGTGACTTAAACAAGCACCCTCTATGAGGTTTACTAGTGGTTTACTAGAGGTAGTTTCTTCAGGCTCTTCAAGTAATAGTCAAAATTGTAATTTCTAAAAGTTTTTGTTTGGGTTTCTTGGGGTTTTTTTTCATTTTTGCCAAACTTTTTGCAGACAAGAGGAGGCAGGATTGGGACAGACAGGATTGTACTGAGCTGTACAGTTGAGTGCTGTGTGTTGTCTTGGAACTTACCGACTCCTGGGCTATATTTCAGTACCTGGTAACTAAAAATGGCTTTGTGGTCAGAAAGGCATTGATGTTTGCTTCAGAGGTAGTAGGTATTGGCAGATGCCCAATAAGAGGCAGAACAATTATATCATCTGTCAAGGAGACAGGATGGTGGGTTTCGGGCCTGCTGCCTTGTTTTATGATGTAGATGCCCACATCTGTTAATTCTATTCTTAATTACCTGTATCAGTCTGGGTTTGCTGCTTTTGTTTGATGCTGTGTTTTATCTGCAGTTGCCTATTTACTTTTATGTTTTTGGAAAGCAGAAGATGTAAGAGCAGCTCTTGGAGTCAGTCTTGGAGTGCAGTTCCTGGTGACCCTGACCCACATCCAGAGATTGTGCCCAGCAATAATTAGCGTGTCACAAGAACCCCGTGTGAACCTGCTGATCACTCCAACATCCCACAGCAGCTTCCTGTGCTTTCAGGGGAGCTGAGCAGAGAGGAGGAACCAGAGGCCTTCTCTACTCCCTTTTTTTCTCTGCTCTCTGCTCAGGCCATCCAGATCTGTTTGTGAAACAGCCCCTGGTGTTTCATTCCTGCTGCGGTTTTGTTTAGGGTCAGATGTGGCCTGAGCCCCCTGCTCAAGAAGGAGCACCTGCAGAAGGATCGACTCATCCTGTTCTCCCCTTAGTGGTTGCAGGATGTCGGTGCTGACCCGCGTGGGCGTTGTGGTGAGGAGACCCCAGCCCTTTTACCTCGGAAGGCAAAGGGAGCTCCCCCTGCGCGGGCTCGTGCCCCCGTTCCTGCTGGGATCGAGGTGTGCCGCTGCTCCTGGTGTGTCCCTGGGGTTTATGGCCCTGCAGTGACGCAACCCTGCAACGTGAGCCTTGGGAGATAGGATCAGGACAAACGGAGATCTTGGAGCTCAGGCTCCGAGAGGCAGCTGGTGATCCTGATCACCTGAAGGGTGGGGAATGCTGTGCCTGCACACGCCCTCTGAACGAGTGCACACTCTGAAATTTACATTTTCCTTGCAAATTGGCCCTGAAATGGCTCTGAACCCAGTTCAGAATGACGTTGGGTCTCTGGTTCGTGAACTGTTCATGGCTGGGAGTGGATCCACCTGCAGTTCCACTGCAGGGGTAAAAATGTCAGGTCTCCAAGAACTAACCCAGAAATACCTACAACTGTCACAGGAGACATTATCAGCTCTTTGTTTCTTTCCCTTGATTTTTTACTCTTTTTTCATGAATTGCTGAATCTGTTTTGGAAATCCTAATCCCCAGTAAGTCCCAGAAAGGGAGAGGCAGCAGTGCTGGGAGGAGCTGGCAGCGAGCGCCCACATGGCCTGAGAACCGCTGGCCTCGCTGGCCTGCCCCAGCCTGGCATCTGGCACAGCTGGCTCTGCACCAGAGCCCGCTGCCGGGTGGCTCAGGCCGTGCTTGGCGAGGCCTGTGGCTGTCTGCCGGACGTCCAGCAGCCCTGTCTCCGTGTATCCCTGCACTTCCACGTTCCTTTCTCTTCTTGTGTGGACATCTTCTTGTGCCTCTCTCCCCTCTCCCTTCCCTCGGACACCACTGCAGCGTGTGCATTATTCCCAAACGGGAATGATCTTACTCTGACAGTTCCCTGCCAGAGAGAGAAACTTTGTTTTCCTGTTTGTCCTCTCCCCACTTTTCCTCATGCTTCCTTTCCTGCTTTCCTTTATCAATCCCATGCTCCTTTTCCCTGTCTCTCTTGTTCTGAGCACATTACTCCTGTTAAAACTAATGGCTTTTACCTGCTAATGGGAGAACTGTTCTCTCCTGTCCTTTACTCTTTGGCAGCCCCTGAACTTTGCTGTTTCCTGTGGTGTTTGGTAAGTCTGGAAACTCCTTTGGCAAGCACTGGAGCAGCACAGGACTTGCCTGCCCCATGTGTTTGAGTGGATACTCCTAGCTGCTCTCGGATCACCACACCTACACGCTGTCACAGTTCAGTCCTGACGGCCCTGCAGAGCTTTTACTGAACATCCATACAAAGCGAATTTTATGAGCCGTATTATGGGTATGAAGCAGCTTTTATTAGGGAGGGATGTGCCAGGGAAAACCCTGCACTGAAGATTTCTCAGTAGCAATGCACACTGCATCCTATTTTCAGTGGATGTAAGAGGTGGTTCTTCCCTTATTCTACTTCTCATGAAAGCTGAACAAATTTTGCATTTTTTTAATCCCTTCTCTGGGTAGAAGCTCTGGTGAGGCAGGTGACTGAACCTCAGTGGTGTTTGCTCCAAAACATCAAATCAGCAGGTGCTGGATGATCCCTAAACACTGCCCGTGTGCTTTGTGGGAGTAAAGACTGAAGAAAGGAGAAGGAAAAAAGCAGCTCTGTTTCCTTATTGCCGCTGAATTCAGAACGCAACAAAAGGTTTAGTTTGTCAGAGAAAAGCAAGGCCAGCTTTGGCAATGCCTCTGAATGCAAAAATATGTTTCTGTGTTGGTATTTTGTATCATGTATGTGATATATTTTTGTGGAGTTTTGGACTTACTTTATTTACATATATTATAACCTCCCTACTGAGTAAACAAGAGATGCCCAGCTAAGCAAACAAGCCCCAGGGTGATGGGAGAGGGAGAGAGAAAGGAGAGGAATAGCGAGAGGGAGAGGAAAAGAGAGGTGGCAATAGGAAAAGGGTAAACAGACAAGCACTAATTAAGGCCTTCATCACAAGCAGGGAGATGTGCGAGGCTGACAGTCAGTCAAGCAGATAAGGGGAGATGAGTTAAAATCTAGCCCCAGGTTTTGAAGGCCCCGGGGCCCTGGCAGACAAGAGCACAGTGAAGCACAGGAAGCCACTGAAAGGTCATTTGCATGAAATGATGTTCAGGATCTTTGCTTTTGTTGTTGCCCTGATGGCTTTAACCCGTTCCTGGCCCAGGAAACTCGCAGAGATAAGACACTGCACGTGGCTGGAAGGCTTCTCTTGGTGGCCTTTCAGGGAGCACTGCTCCAGGGAGTGTACAGGAAGGGAGAGAGGCCTTGCTTCGCACTGAGGGTGAGGGGAGCTGAAATTCCGTGGCAAGGGATGGCCTCACTCTCCAGCAGAGCATTTAGAGAGAGAAATCATCAGAATAGGAGACTCTGGACATGAAAGGAGCCACAAGCCTGCCAGGCTGAGGGAAGGTGCAGTGACCTGCATTGGTCAAAAACATTCAGGTATTCGAGACTTTGAGTTTTGTGCATCTTTCCAAGAGCTCTGGACACAAATTGGAGTTTCCATTATGGAGCGATGTCAGAACCTATCGTCACTCGCCCTTGCTGTGGTGTCACAAACATGTCCTGACTGTCAGGAGCACTGTGCAGGTGGCTCCTGTCTGCCCCTTCAGCTGCAATCGAAAATACATCCCAAATTTTTTGCTTAGTAAAGAATGGGCAAATTGTAGTTGCAATCTCTTCTCCCTGAGCTGCTGCGGGAAACAAGATCTCGCTCAGCTCTCCGAGGGAATTCTGACACTCTAATTATTGTTATATGTTCTCAATGTGCTGAGGCATTTAGGCAGGTTCTAATTCCTAGTGACACGGCAAGAGAAATGAGCACACAAGTGCTCCCCACTTTGGAACAGGCAGGCAGCCTCGCACGCGTCTTTCCAACCCCACGTGTGTTTAGACATTTGGGAAGTCACAGCCGTTACTCTTCCGCTTTTCCTTCTGGAACAAAAGCTGGTTAGAGCCAAGTCGAGTAGATTAAATGGGGTCTGGGCTATTGGACTTCAGGGTTCTGCTCCAAACCACGGCCACTTCATTAGTGCCTGACCTTCTCCAGCTCATGTCCTTGAGTAATGTACTCCCTGAGTAATGTATCTCCCTGCCACAGCAGGGCAAGAAGCTGTACTTGCCTCCAAGACTGGAGAGGATCGGAACGATTATTTCTGGAATTGTTGGGATGCTCTGGGATCCTTGGGTGGAAGGGTGGGTGAAGGTAAAGCAGTGGTTAACAGTGGAGCAGCTGGTGGTGAGGCTGGATGTTTAAACTCCAGGCTTAAGGCCAAACCGTGTTGGGAAGCCAGTGAGGTCCTGAGAGATGTCAGCCTGTTAAAATGTCAGATCTCACAAGGAAAATCTCACGGAGGATTTCCAGTGGGGTAAGCTCCATGCAGATCACTTCCAGGTACAAACCCCTTTCAGTTTCATATCAGAGCTGGAAGATTCCAATCTGAAGTCCACCTTAGACTGAGGCTGAACAGACCTGGGGTGTTATGGTTGGTAAGTTCTTGGGTTTCCCACTAGAACCAGTGCTGTCCAAACCAACCATTCCCAGTTCAGGTGTGAAGGTTCTGGCTCAAGCCCATCAGTAGCAGATAACCTTGTGTAGTGCTGTGGCCGCAGCTTTCCCAGCATGGTGGTGTTTCTTTCCATTTCTCTGCTTCTAGGACACGAATCATCATGAAAACAGAAACATTTTTTTCTTTAAAAGATGACAAAAAACGTTTCCAAACTTTCCTTCTGTTTCACTTTGCTTATAGCTCACCCTGCATTCCAGTGCGGTGTTAGGACATGCTAGGATCCCTTTTAGGGGAGTATTTTTAAAAGCTCCTGTGTGGAATCAGTGGGGATGATGGCATGTAGGATTACAGGTAATTGTTCTGTGTTATGAGTACAGTGTCATGATTGAGAATGGACTTGTCTAAAGCAGGAGCTACAAGCACGTGGAGGAGTAGCAGGATATAGATAGCCCTTGGCTAACTGCTCATTGCTCCTGCTCTCGGTAGCATTTTAAAAGGCCACTGTCATCAAGTAATTTTTCATCTAATTCACTGTATGTAATAGCTTCTTTAAGAGCCTGGAAATGATTTTATTTGCCCTTTTACTCTGGACAAACAACAGTTTCTTTTTCTTGGCCTAACATTCCATTGGGAAGACAAACCCAAGCCCTGTTCAGGATGTTTTTGCTTCAGATTCCACATAATGCCAGTGCTAGCATCAGCCTAAGAGGAAGAGAGTTCTGAAAGTGTGATTAATCTGTTCAACGTATGACCTTGAAAGCTGAGCAAGTGGAAAGGAAATATTGATTATTAAAGGTGAGGTCTATGGTTTAGAAAGAAACCTTATGTTGGTGTAGTAAGAGAGATCAGTGAATTCATATGTTGAGGGTAGTCATTTGTATGAAAGAAGAGCCCTCGTGCTCATTTACGGAGGAAATGTGTGTTGTTCCATTCTGTGTTTTATGGGAACACGCTGCTGTTGAAAGACAACCCTGTAAAAGTCCTGCACTGTAATATTCTAAACTGATCCTGTACCTCGGGGCAAAACGCACCCTGCGATTGCAGACTTCCCTTCATACCGATAGCAGGGATGGCCAGGGCTGAGGATGTGGAACGGACTCTATAAAGCAAGCGGAGGAAATAGTGTCCTGCTGCTTTCCAGCCATCGGGTTTGGCTGGCCAGAGAGAGTCTCCAAGAGGAGACTTCACCCTCCCGTGCAGGGTGGTCTTGTTCTCCAGGGACCACGCTGGCCTTGCCAGGAAGAGCAGCCGGGCACCCAGCACGGCTCACTGAGTGAACCAGGGGGAACTCCTGGTTCCAGCAGGCTTCAAGTAACCTTGGGAGTGGAACTGAGCAAAACATTTGCCGATGGCAGCAGAAGAAGAAGGAAAAATACCGAGGTATCTTTTTCTGTCCTCTCTTTGCTCTTCAGCTTTAATACTCAATGTGCCTAAAACCCTGCAATCCAGGGTCAGGGAAGAGAATCGGGCAGATTTGTTATGGACCAGGAGTGTGTTAAAAACCACCAAGCTATTTCCAACTCTCCATTTTTCAGTTCTCGTTTTAAGACAAGGCCAGCCTCTGCCACGCCAGCACGGTGTGATCCGTGCCCAGCAGTGTGGCACAGGGTCGGAGAGGTTCACTCCCCGCAGGGAGTAGCTTGTGATTTCCCAAAGCCCAAGCAGGCGATTTTCCTCTCTTTCTCTCTCTCTTTTTTTTCCCCTTTCCGCCTGGGAAGGATGCAGCATCACAGACCTTGTCACCCGGAGCTTAGAGGACAGCAACCATATGCCTTCCGACCTGCCCTTGCTTTTCTAGGAAAGCTTCAGCCTGCCGGGCATTTCCTATCAGAATCGTTAAGGGAGAAGGGCTGGGATGTGGCCCAGGCTGGCGTTCCTCTGGTGCTGAGCAGGGGTGGAGGGAAGGGGGAGGGCGGCAGGGGAGCGTGGCAGGGGGAGGCGGGTGAGGAGCCCGGGCTGCCGAAGAGGAGGAGGAGGGCTGGAGGAGAGGCGAGATCGGCATCTTCATGTGCAGGGGGCTGGCCAGCGCCGGGACGGCCTGATGAGCCCGCGGGCCCCGATCTCTCGGCGTGCGCTGATCGCAGTGATGGGCCTGGCTGGTGGCTCGGACACCAGCGCTCGTTACCGCGCTCCGCAGCGTTCGCGGCGGCGGGGGAAGAAGGGACGGAGGCGGTAAAGAAGCCCTGGAGTCACACGCACGCACAAATCGGAGACGGCAAAGGCAGAGAAACAGCTTTGGCTCCAGGCTATTGATTTTGTTCCCTGACACTCGCTCATTTCCCACTTAGTGCTTCTCGCTGCGGTACCTTCCCGCTCCGGCTCCCGCGCTCTCCGAGGGGGAAGAGTGACCCGGAGCGGCAGCGGCTGAGCAGCTGATGGCTTCATCCAGTGACTTGGAACCATTTTGGAAGCGATCCTGAGTGCTTGCAACAGCGCACAAACACCCCAGCACATCTCTACACTCACCAAGGAGACGCTTCCAGGTGCTTCTCTCACTGATGTGCACACGCAGCCCCTCCGTGTCTGTACCTGGGCTCCTTAGGGGGTCTTCCAAAACCTCCTTTGCTCCCCCAGCCTCTCCATAAGTCTTGTCCTGCTGTCAAGGTGGAAGAATCTGGAGGCAGAGCTATCCAAATAGCCTTCCTAGAGAAGCGATGCTTTTTTGGAGGTTGCACTGTCACTACTAAAGCAGCAGCTTTACCCTCAGTTGCACCGTGGGCCAAAGCACTGGGACAACAACATTGCATGGGCAGCATCAGCCTGCTGTTTTTGCCTTGGTTGTAACTTTATTCCCTGTGAACTGTTGTGGCAACAGCAGTTCTGATCTTTGCCCAGTTTTTTGTTGTTTTTTTTTTTTAGTGTAACCAACTGCCTGAGCCCAAGGGAAGGGAAGGGAGCTGCTGGTGGGCAGGGGAGTGAAAGGACCAGGGCTGTCACTGAATAGCGCCAGAACCAGACTTGGTGGTCAGAGTCTGTGAACCTCTGCAGTGGCTGCCCGTATTTTCTGTCTTGTGAGAATACTGATGATAGCAGACAATTGTCATCACACCAGCAGCTGAAAGTTCAGGGGCACAGAGAAGAGGTGCTGGGTTGATGCTACTTTGCTGTTAGTATAATTTTCCTTTATTTAGCTGCTTCTGCCTGAGTTTCTCCACTCAGCTTGGAAGTTTAGCTCGGCTGGGAGAGTAGGAAGGGGCTTTTGGGTTAATGTAATTTCTTGGTCGCTGTCTCCCTTCCTGGCCTGAACACGCAGATGCACAAAGACACACGGACATAGGCAATTTTCCCCAGCTTTGTATCAGGGGATGTTGGAATGCCATGGCTGGCAGGAGCTACTAACTGGATTAGCTGGTAAATCCATCTGGAGCTCCCAGTGGGAGGGGTGGACAGGTTCAAAATGAATAACAGCTTGTCTGAAGCAGCAAAATGGATTGTTTTATGAAAGAAAAAGGGGGAAATACCCTCTTTCTTCTTGCAGACTTTTGCCTGACACAGGAGGGAGTAGTTTCAAGAAGGGAAGGGAAGAGGATATGGATTTTGAAGAGGGAATGATTCTTGCAGACTTGCTAAATACAGTTGTCCATCCTTTTTCAGGGTATTTATCTGCACTTTGTCTTCCCATTAAAGTGGTTTTTTACCTCCTAAAACTTCATTATGAATTTGAGGCTGTAAGGGGTGATGCAGCTTTTTTTGGTGGTTTCTTCTCATCTTTCTATTGTGCAAGGTTTAACCTGCTTCCAGAACAAGCCTTGGTGCTGCCCCTCAGGCCTCGGCCAGTGGGATTTCAGTGGGATGGAGGGAAAACAGTGGCTTGTTTAATAAGAGCTGTGCTGAGCTCAGCCTCACCTGGGGCTCAGCAACAACCTCACCTCAGATTTACCTGTGCAAAGGGAGCAAACCAGCAGGATCTGAAATTTTGTAGAGGAGGGGCCTTCTTCTGACTATTGATAGCCTTGAGCAAAGCTGCATTTCCTGATATTGCCTAGATAAGTGGCTGAGGAAATAAAATTGCCTTTTCCTCCCCCTGCCCTCATCCTGTTGCATATTTTTCCCCATACAAAGCCAAATAAGCTGGAATGAGAAGGGAAGAGCCTTTTCTTTTTTTTCTTTTCCTGGTTGTTTTATCCACCCACAGTGGTGCCAGTTCTGTTGCAGGATTACAGAATGTGTGTGAGTGCGAGGTGCAGCTTCTGGAAGCACTTTGTTATCAGAGAATCACAAAAAGGCTTGGATTGGAAGGGACCCCGAAGATCATCCACTTCCAGCCTCCCTGCCACGGGCAGGGACACCTTCCACTATCCCAGGTTGCTGCAAGCCCTGTCCAACCTGGCCTTGAGCACTTCCAGTGTTTCGGGTGAGATTCCTGTGGTGGCAGGGGGTGTAGGAGGGGCTGAGGAGAGGAGGGTGAGGTGCTGAGGGAGCCTTCCCTCGGTGCGGGGCTGGGAGTAATACATGGGGTGAAGTGTGTGTGCTCACGTGCAGCCTCTGCCATACAGTGGCCTGTGTTACTTAAAGACTCTTGGGACCAAGGGTAAGGGCTATAATTAATGACAACAACAACAATAACAGCGACAATAAAAATCGTTGCAGTGCCGCTAAGCTGTGACCTAAAAAACCAGAATGGCCGATGAGAAGTCGTGGGTCTGATCTCTCCCCCTCCTCCCTTTCCTCTCCACCCACGTCTCTGTGCTTATTTCTCTCTTTCTTATTTTTCCTTTCTTACTGATACGGTTTTTTTCTGCTCTGGACATATCCTTGAATCCTGGCCATTCCCCCAGCTTATGGGATTCCCATTATACACGCTTGATATTTAACAGCTTTGGCGTCTTCCATAGCTGGGAGTGAAAAGAGAAAAAACAGCTCAAAAACATAACGGAGCAAAATCTGCATACTGAGCCCTGGTTCCATGTCCCTTTACACTGCTTACTGAGATCTTAAAAGCTACGAGCTGTGGCATCTACTCAGACTTCATCAGCCCATCGTGCCCTGATGCTGGCCTGGGAGACGCTGCCAGCTCCCACTCGCTCCGCAGCCACCTCCTCGCACCGGGAGCGCTCGGTGCTCCCGTGGCCGCCCCGCTCCTTCCCAGGCTCCTCCGGTGCCACGGAGCAGGAGGGAGCCAGGGACCGCCTCTGCCTTCGTGGGGGCAGGATGGATTCTCTTTGCTGCAGTCAGAAATGCTGGTAAAGGGCTGAAGTCACCCCGCTGGGTTTGCTCGGTAAGGTGTGGGGCGTGCGGTGCAGAAGGGGTGAGGAGGTGATGGGTGTTTTAAAATTATTGGCATCTTCTTCATATAAAGACATGTTATACCACAAGTGAGTGGAAACACCTTCTCTGAAGTCCTGTCTCCTTACATGCCAACTCCTTTTGCTGCCTTAAGGAGTGCCTTGAAATTCCCTTTTTTTTCGTGAGCTTGTCTTGGGGTTAGGTGGACCTGAGTGAGCAAAGCAGTCACCGTCCCCAGCCTTCTCTCCCACTCACTTTCCAGTTCTTTTTTTTTAATACATGGGGTTTTTTCCTCTCTCTTTCCTTCTTTCTTTGCATTTTTCTTCCTTTTCCCAGTGGATGTGAGTTTTAATGAACAGGAAAGGAGCAGCACAGCATTAGATGTCTGTCATGTAAGAACTGGAAAAGTGTCCTAAGAGTATTTAGATAATCTGTTTGCTGTCCTCCTTTACCTGATAAAATTCAAAGTCAGACCCTCAGCATTTTAGTGTCATTTCTTGTGACTCAGTGGGGACACTGAGACTGACACTTCCAGAGGGCACTTCATGTGCCCAGTCTTAAATATTTATTTTACAAGAAGGTAAATTGCTCATTTACTGAGGCTATGAGGAAAATAGAGAGGATCTAGCTCTGAACCTTGGTTCAGACATCTGAGTTAGACCTGACTCATCCCATGCTTTCATTGCCGGTGTCCTTAGCAGCTTTGGAAGTCTTCTGATGAAGCACCTTCTTTTCTATCTTCAAGCATCTTTCTTTCCTGGCTCCCATCTTTTACACCTCAGATAGGTCAGGCATTTCATTTTCATTGTAAAAGCCGACAGATTTGCATTAAAGTTAACAGTGACACATTTAAAGCTCCTGAAGACAAATGTGCTTAGGGCCTAGTGGTTGGTTACTGAGTGGGAACCATTGCTACCAGTCACTGGTGAGACTTCAGTTTTTGTAGTATGAAGGGTTTTATAAGGTTGTGGCAGCATCCACAGTTTTATTAAACAGACTAAAAGTGCATCAGCATCAAGATATGAGACAGCTGTTAACTGATGGTTCTTAACAGCAAAATTCCCTTAGAGTCAGCCATGATTAGCATGGGGAGGTGTCCTTTGTGGGCCTTGCTGTACATCTCCTTGGCTTTTTTCACTATCTCTGGCCCAGCAGCCCAGAAGGAAATTATCCTCTCGGTTATATTCTCTCTCTCGGTCTCTTTTCCCAAAGGATTTTTTACCTTTGCCTTAAGGGCAAAGCTCTGGATGAAGCCATGTTCATCTAGGGAGGAACTTCACTGCCGTGCTGTCATCTTTGGGTCCTGCTGAGCTTCAGGGTTGGTGTTTGGGGTTTGTTTCATGCCCTCCCCAAGAGCTGACGCTCATTTGGGACTCAGCTGTTTGGAAAGCCACTGCAGACCAGAGCTATCCGGGCTGGAAGATCAGGATCTCAAGTTAACTCTCTCGTCTCCCAGGACAGCTCACAGCATCCTCAGGCAGCTCCTGCCCTGCACTGGTGGAATCTCCTCTTTAGTGGCACCAGGAGGAAGCAGCAGGAAATACAGAATGAGGTTCTTCCACCCAAGCTGCTGCTGGGCTGCTGCCCACTGGGTCTGGAGAATCCCTGTGTCCTCAGGTAAAATCCCTGATTTCCTCACTGGAAGTGGGGCGGGTAAGCCCCCTTTCCTCGGCTGCACCTTTCAGGCTGCTGGATGTTCCCACGTCTCTAACTCTGCACGAGCAGGTCAGCATATTCTTCCAGGGCCATTATCCTGCTGCTCCCACAGCCTTAGGAACACAGCAGGGAGCTGCATCAAGGAAATGCATTAAGACGAATCAGCAAGAGAGAAGGGACCTCTGGGCCAACTCCCTGCTTCTCAATTATTTATACTTCATAATTTCCAGCAAATCACTGGCTGTTTATTGGTGCTCATCTATAATTGAAGAGTTTCCTAGATCACTGGCCAGCTTTGCTTAAGTTGTAGCTGGCCGTGCCTGTGAAAGCTGTTAGGAAAACCCCAGAGGGAAAGGCAGGGTCTCGGGAGTGGCTGGTCATCCACTGAGGATAGGCACTTTTAATTTTTGGCTTTTGTGGGCACCTGGGACTGGGAGCTTTCCAGCATGTGGTTTACCATCTCCATTTGACCACATCACGTCGGGACTGCGGGCTGCAGCACCAGGAGGACCTCGATCAGGAGGTGTTCCAAGGATTCTCCCTGTCCAAGCCCTTGCTCGTACAGTGTGCTGCTTGTTCTGCCAAAAAAAGAAAAAAAAAGTGTAAGGTTTTGATGTTCTTGAAATTCTTGAAGAGGCCATGAAAAAGGAGCTACTGTTCTGAATTGAGATGAAAAGCCAATGCCTTGAAAACTTTAGAGAGGTTAAAGTCTAAAGGAAAAAAACAAACTCAAGTGCATACTTGTGCAGGGAACAGAGTTGGCTTTGCATGCTTGGGATGGCTCCTTCATCAGGCCTGGCTCCAATAACATTTCAACCTCATTTTCCTCTTTTAACGTCTAAGTTAAATTGTTTTGGCTGAAGCAGTTGAACATTTCTGTTTTAAAACACCAAAATGGGATATTTTGAAAAGTTTTTTATAATATTGTTTTCAAATTAAAAGATTATCTGGAACCAGCTACTTCAGACTGAACAACTTCACACTGGAGCAGCTAGGAAATTCTAATGAAAAAATGTTGAAATGTTCCCAGCCAGCTCTATCCATCACTTCCTTTCACTACTACCCAATAAAAATAGCTCCCACATACCGCTGCAGTCAGGAGTGCCATGTTACAGAAGAAGAAATAACTAAGCCAACAAAATGACTCACATTCCAAAGATAATATACAAGGTAGGGCCTGGCCAACTGGTTCGGTTCAAATTAGAACCAGCCTCAGCCCTCCTGCCCGAGACAAACTGATCACAAAATATGATCTGTTGTTGTTTTTTGATGTTTGCTCGTTGTGTTTTCGCCCGCTTCTATTCATGATCCCACTTCAGTGGAAGTGGACGTGCCTGTAATTCTGCAGAGACTGCAATTGCTCCTCATTTTTAGCCTAACTAAAAGCAGGAAGCAGTAGGGCTGTGGCAAGGGCATTTGTTCTTGGAAAGAGGGGTTTTAGCTCCGTTTCAGCATTTGGTTAAAGTAGATCTAGAGCCTTGCACAGCTGAAGTTTTGCTCTGCTGGTTTCTGGTTTTGAAGCGATCTGTATTGAAGTGGCAGAGGTGGAACCTCCCAAAAGCAGGCAGTTCAATTCTGGGAGAAGTGGCACGCATGAGCATAAAGAGCTGCAGCACTGTGTTCCCACATGCCCTTAGAGCCTGAAATATCCCTCTTAATTTTAAACATATAAATCAAAGGCATAAAACTTTTAATTTTATTGTTGTTGTGAGGTACTGAACTAATACCCTGAAGTTTTTAGCTCGTTAATTCTGTCGATCTTCACAAAAGCACTCGTTCCAGCAGAGTGAGTCCTTCGTGTAAGTACAACTTCTCAGCCAGGTTGGTAGTGCTTTTCAGAGCAGCTCATGGTTTAGGGTGAATGCCTTTTAAAGCAATCTATAAATCTTTATGATCTTTGTTTTTCTTTCTCGTGCATGCATACTTGGCAAGCATTTCCAGTTTGCATCACTGAATATTTGATTCACCTATGTACAATGGGTGAGATTTGTCCACGTCTGAAAAGGCAACATCAAGCCTTTGCACCTTTTAAATCTTCAAAATAGGACTGAAGCAGGACATTATGGTTTGCCAGACCGTTGCACTGCCTTCCCCTGAACTGAGTTTCAGCCAGGCAGAATGAAGGGGGTGAGGCTGGAGAAAGAATGGCTGTGACCTTGCAAAGTGCTGTGAAAGACAAAAGTGTTTTGGGGGCTGCAGTGCTGATTATTACCTTCTTTCCTGTGTGGCTTTGGTGCTTTAGATTCTGCTTGGACAATTGCATCCCTGGGGCAGCCTGTTACCAAAATCTGGAAGCTTAGGCGAAAGTAAATTAATGTTAAAGGTCTACAGAGCCCAGATTCTGGGGAAGGGGTTTGAGTTCAGGAGATGTGGTTTAGATGAGCAGTGTGGGCAGAGTGAGAGGCTGCAAGAACAGCTGAAAATGGTAACTTGGTGTGGAAAGGGGAGATTTTTCTGGACATGGATTTGTCTGCTGGAGGGGTCTCTGTACTAGTGGGAGTTCCCAAAGGGAGACTGAACAAAATCGTGGATGGTGTGGAAGGCATGGCCACGGTCCAACTCGGCCTTGGACACTTCCAGGGATCCAGGGGCAGCCACAGCTTCTCTGGGAACCTGGGCCAGGGCCTCCCCACCCTCCCAGGGAACAATTTGTTCCATATATGTAACCTAAATTTCCCCTTTTCCGGTTTGAGGCCATTCCCTTGTCCTGAGGACTGTTGTATTTCAGAGCGCTGGAGCTGCCCAAAGTCCCGAGGCGCTGCCGCGTGCGTGTGAGGAACGACAGGGACGGTGCAGGTGAGGATGGGACAGCCTGAAACTGGGACTGGACTCTTTTCCTTGGATCTGAATAAATAAATGCAGCCGGGGCGGGGGCACGAGGCATTTCACAGGAGACTTGACAAAAAGGTTCTTGTGCCATATACCTTCGACTCGGTGTGGCTTTGGAGCAGCCCGGAGCTGCCAGTGTTTGTGGTGCTCGGTGGTGTTTAGTGCTGGGCTGTTTCTGAAGATCTTTGCTGTGTGTTAACTTAGTGGTTTCTGGGGACACTCGGAGGAGTAGAGGAAAACAAGCTGGGAATTCAAGTGGGTGATGGGAATGCTGCAAGGGTTGTTGTAGCTGAGTCCCTCTTCCCAGCTCTGTGGTGCACTAGTGACTGTCCAAGTCCTGGGGAAGTCCATGGAGCAGGATGCTTTGGAAATGCATATCCCTGAAGTATCCAGTAGCATTTTCCTTCGCCCAAGTACTGGGGAACTTCTTAACACTGTTGTCAAACATCCCTGGTAAATGTAGTGATTATTGGGCTGATCTGCACCAGGAAATAAATAAATAAAAGCCATAAGAAGAGAAAATGCACCCTCCCAAGATAGCTTTTATGTAGCTAGAAAAGTGAGGTGGTTTCCTGTTCTAAATATTTAACATGATGTTTATGATATGTCCTCTGGGGGAAGAGATGCTTGAAAGCTAATGTTTATGAAGTAAGTCTGGAGGGATGGAAAGGGGAGGCAGGGCACACTAACTAGGGAAAAAAAAGGAGGAAAATAAAAAAGAACCTCAGGAGATGTCCTGATTTATGGCTTTACTTGCTGGAGAAAAATCTCTGTTTTGTTAAAAAGGTTGCAACTGAAGGAAAGCAACTTCAACTCTGCTCCTTTTGAAACCAGAAACCTGTTCCCTCAGTCCAGACAGGATCTGAGCCTGGGCCAGCAGGAATCTTTTACTGGCTGCTGCCTTTGTGCTTTGGAGCCCCGCAGAAGGGTTTGTGTCTCCACGTCACGTGAGGCTGGAATGATGGGCTGATGGTTAAGAAGCTGAGCTACTTTTCAGAAAGGAGGGGTGAGTTCAGTTTCCTACTCTGCCAGAGGCTTCTAGTGTGATATTTGGGTGTTTAATCTTCCTTTGTCTCTGTTCCCTGTCTGGGAATAGCAACAATTTCCTGATTCAACTGGGACATTGAAAATAAATCACTTTATTGTTAAATAGTTAAAAAATAAAGGCCTGCATAGCCATTATTTCGGGAGGGGTGACTGAACTCCTTGTGAAGCACACTTGGAATGGATGGCAGTTTTCAACCCAGTTTATTAAAACCAATTCTTGGCTTGTTTTACCTGACTAATTCTGTGTGTGAACTGCAGCCACCCAGGACCAGCTTCAGAGGTCCAGGGAAAGGTCTGGAGCCCCAGGAGCGGCTGAGGGAGCTGGGAAAGGGGCTCAGCCTGGAGAAAAGGAGGCTCAGGGGGGCCCTTGTGGCTCTGCACAACTCCCTGATAGGAGGGGGCAGCCGGGGGGGTCGGGCTCTGCTCCCAGGGAACAGGGACAGGAGGAGAGGGAACGGCCTCGGGCTGGGCCAGGAGAGATTGGACTCTGGGAGGAATTTCCTCATGGAGTGGGTTGTTAAGCACTGGCAGCCCAGGGAGGTGGTGGAGTGCCATCCCTGGAGGCATTTAACAGCCGTGTGGATGTGGCACTTGGGGACATGGCTCAGTGGTGGCCTTGCCAGTGCTGGGGAACTGTTGATGTTCTTAGAGGGCTTTTCCAGCCTTAACGGCTCTGCGACTCCCGCGTGGCTTTGCCATCCCCGCCACAGGACGTGGAGCCTTTGGGGAAAGCTGGAGCTCAGAGAGGTGGAACAGCAAATGTTCCCACTGCTCCAAGCTTCAGCGGGGTGAGTTCCTGCCGTTTCCTTTCCCAGCTGGGTCTGATGTAGGCGGGTGTAAAAGGGAGGCTGCTGTGAAAGGGGTCAGTGCAGCTCCTGCCCCTGGTGCTGTGTCTGCTGGGCCCTTGGTGTTCCCTTGGTGTTCCCTTGGATCCCGGCATCGAGGAGCCTCGAAGGCGAACACGAGAAATTTCCAACATAATCTTGTCCCGGATGAAACTCCCTGTGGGTTTAGCACTGAACTTTGAAGGTCTCGAAGAAGTCAGAGGCCAGGTAGAAAAATCCCGTGTCTTAATCAATATTTTAAGTTTCTTCTCTGCGTTGTGCTCAGCCGGGCTGGGAGGCAGGCCGTTTGTTTCAATTATTAAATACAGATTTATGACCTGTTGTTTTTGTTGGAAATGCAACCGGGCTTGGGACCAGTTTTCTCCTTGCAAATAACTGTGGCTGCAGTCAGTTCGTGCAGGTAGAAACGTGTCGGTCGTGTTTATGAATTCCCAGTTTCCTACTGGTTTTCTCTCTATCCTTGTGACTCTGACCTCTCTCCTCAAAGTGTAACAGTCCCACGTCCCTTTTCCTGGGATTGCTGTGTTTTGCACAGGACTAATCTGCATTTGCTGGCTTTTCTTTGGCATGCTCTCAGCAAGCTCTGGCAGGACTTCCCAGCAGAGAAAATCCCTGCTCTGTGACAGTCCTGGGCAGCCCTGGTTTGATGACAGCCGGGGCCGGTGGCTCCAGCATGGGAACAGTTGCACTGGTGTTGATGATAACAGTGTGCTTCTCGCTCGGTTCCCTGCGCTGCTGTGACACCTGCACTGCAGGAACAAGCGTGGAGAGTTTCCTTTTGTGTAGCTGGTCCTGCAGGACTGCCATTGAATACAACCATTTTGGTAACAGTTGAAACAGGGATGATCGAAAAGATGTTTGAAGTGAGGGAGAGTTCAGGTGTTTTGGGTGAAATTTATCTAACAGAAAAAGCTGATAATGTGTGATGTGGTAACACATTAAAAAAGCAGGGAGACAAGTCTGCTACTCCTTCCCAGTAATCAGTGGGGCTGCCGGAGGAGCTGGGAAGAAGGTTCTTTCTTTAAAGGTTCTTTTTCTTGTGGATAATACACAGAAAAGGCTGTTGTACATACCTGGCATTTAATTTTTTTTAATACTCCCCTTTGCCCTAAAGTTGTGAATCTCTGAAACTCCAGCATGAGAAATTAGTAAACATAAGAAAAACCCAGCAAACCCTTCCCCTCCCCACACCCCTGCCCATACCCACCCCTCCAAAACTTCATGTATTACCTGAGCATCTGGAGCACTGAGCTGAGGGAAACATGGTTTCTAAAGTTTTTTTTTAACCAAAAAATCCCTAACTCTAATCTATAACCCCCTTCAGACCTGCCTCTAGGGAGAAACCCACCAATTACTATTTACTTTACCAACCTAGAGTGATTTGTGGACGTATGGAAGAATTATTTACGGTTTCATGCAGGAAAAACTTTCAGCTCCCTATTTGCCCTTGTAAGTAATGAGTTGCCTCAGGGGATCAAAGGTCAGATTTTGGTTTTAATGCCCACCTCCTTTTAAAAAATAAATAAAGCAATCTATGTGAAAAGAAGAAGGAGGGAAAAAAAAACCCCTAACAGTCTGAAAAGGCTCTGACTCCTGCTCTGCTTTGATGTTTTAGGTCTGGAAGGGATCATAAATTTGCTGGTGTGAGATAGAGTGATAATAAATGTAGCTTTTAACTGCTGGGTTTTTAGCTCACACAGCATCCATTATCACTGGCAACTGCAAAGGGAATGTACTTTTCTTTCTTGTTGCACTTTAGAAAGATAAATATTCACCCCACTATCCACTGATGTCCCAAAAGCTCCCATGAAGCCTCTCCTCGTGGTCATTCCCCAGCACCTTTGGTTATTGGCCCAACCGGTTCAGGGGTGTTGCTAAGAGTCCGGAGGGTTGGGCTGCCACTTGGTTCAGCATTCCCAGCTCTTTACTGCATGGATACTTTTGCAGTAGTTTGGGGTGAGCAGGGGATAGCCAGGGAACAGCTGGGACCAGGAAATTTGTTTGGGGTTCCAAGCTGGAGAAGTCTCAAGGTTCCCAGAAGAGCTGGAAGCAAACAGCCGGTTGGTTTTAGGACTTGTGCATCTCCGTTGTCCTGTTGGCCTTCTGTGAAACTCATCCCTGGAGCCCTTCCTTCCTCCCTCCTCGTCCTGACAAACCAAGGGACACGGTGCCCTGTCAGCACCTTTGTGCCAGCCCCAGAGTGTGTTAAGCTCAGACAAGAGGCACTTCTGGAAATTCCTTTAAAAGTCTGATGGATACTTTGTGCCAGCGTGGAGCGCAGCTTCCAACCCAACAGCCTTAGTCATGTCATGAGATTCTGAAACAACCTTGTTAATAAATGATTTGAGCCACTTAGATGTCTATTAATGTCTTTTTGCTGAATGCCAGCAACCTCATATTCCAACAATTTCCACAAGCACTTATTGATCATGTATAGATTTGGAATGAATTTTGCCAAATCAGTTTATTTTCCCTATATATCTCTTTCTCTCTGCTTTGCTGTGTGGAGTAAACACTTCAAGTATTGTTTCTGTTTTCCCTAGATCAGCAATTAGGTCATTTTTACCCAGCTCACATCCATTATGGATCACTTCTGTTAGAAATATCATTTATTATTATTTTTCCAAGTTCAAACATAGATTTCTTTCTTTGGTCTGCTGCAAAACTTAATGATTTCCTATATATTCTGTCAGGCCTCCAATCTAAATGAGAATGTCATCCACTCAAAAATCAGAAACTGTTAGAAAACTCTGGGAGTAGAACAAATGCTGGACAGCACTTTGAAGTAAATAACATTCAGAGGGTGTATTAAAAAACACTGACTGGATCTTTGCTAACAGCTCGATGCAATTAATACTGTTATTTATGGTAGCTCTTGCTCTTAGTTCCTCTTTTTATGTCTTTATTGAAATTGCATTTATCAGAGGATAGCTTTTCTTACTTGGCCATTCTCTTCCAATCATGGAAATAACCCTCTTCTCACAGATTAGAAGAATGTGAGGTCAGTGGGATGTGTTGCGTAGGCTGAATTCTCCCGCGAAGCAAGCCAGGCCCTTTGAATCCATTTCTTTATAACTTCCAGAAAAGTGGTGGCAGTTAATTACCGTGGCTTTGGAGCAATTAGCTGCTAATTTGAATATATCTGGGCGTGGCTTCTGACTAACCTAATCCAGCCAGGGTTTTCCTTTAAGGATCAGCTTTACTTCTGACTTTATCTTTGGGGCAGACCACATTTTTATCGAGTACATCACCTTGGGTTTCTCTTCCTGTGTCCTTGAGTATATCCAAGAATCAGTTTGGAATATTGTCTGACTTCATCACGTGGACTTTGGCTGCTTGCCTTGGCCACGCTTTTGCTCCTCTCTGGCTCCATGCAGGTGGCCATACCTGGCACTCTGAGGTGGTGTTGAGCCTTACAGGGTAAGCCCCAAAGTTCTGTGGGACAGATGGGATATGTTACCTCGGGACACACCTGTGCCATTGGCTCAGCCAAGAGCCTGGAGGATTATCTAGGCTAGACCTCATTTCCTGGCTGCTAAAATTAACTGAGATGTATCCTGCTCGTCGTTACAAATTTCTATAGTCCTAGAAATGTTTTTATGGAAAATTATATCTTGACCATCTGATTTTGTTGAAAGAATCTTCTTCAAATGGGCCGTTTTTATCAGTTCATTGTCAGCTCTCTTTTTCAATTACCCCTTCTCAGACTGTCCCAGCTTCCTGGGGTACCACATAAGAAAAGGTACGTGGTTGTCAAACAGAAAATAGACCACTCATCCCAGGAGTAATCTACAGTAAAAAGGAAACCTGGATTTCGGTGACCACCTGGAACTGAGTCTGGGAAGATATCTCAGCATAATGTGAACTTGAGCCAGACTCCAGTGGTTGTAGGGCTGGGCTCTAGCTAAGGTCGGTTCTGGGACTAAAAACATCTGCTTCCCTGGGCCGGATGTTGTCCATACTCCTTGGAATAGGACAGCTACACGTGGGAGATGTTGGCCAAGTTCTGGAACCGGCTCTGCTTGTAAACCCTCTCAGGAAGCTCCTGCTGGTGTCTGGCAATGCTGAACGCTCAGGTGGGAGGAACTGAGGAGGGCTGTGCTGAAATGACACCTCAGTGGTTGGGGTTGGGCAGTAAAATACGGAGAACATGAGGAACTGGAACTGGGTATCCTCAGGTAATCTGCAGTTGCCTTTTGAGAGGTGTTTGTATCCATACCTGTGCATCCCAGCTGGAAGCTGGATAACACTGCTCAACAGAGTGAATACGAGGAATCATTATTCCTCTGGAGCCATGATGGTCTAAGGATATGAAGGGCAGGTTTTATGGGCAGAAGATGATTTCTTTTTCTTTCCTGTTATTAAACCCAGTGGAATATTTAGAAATGCAATCAAAGTTTTGGTCTCATCTCTCTTGAGTCATTTCCTACTTCAGGCAGACTCACCAAAGCTGGATACCTGCACGTGTGCATGTGTTGTCCCAAAAAGGTTTGGAGAAGAATTCTGAGGATAAAACCCAAAGAATTCCTGACCAACCTTAGGAATGTCACGCTAACACTCTGTTTCCTTTTGTTATCAGTGACTGATACCTATTCCCTCCATGAGCAAAATAATCTCTGCGGTGTGTTGGATCGTTTTAAACTGGGCAGCAGGGATAAGGAGATCTGAACATCAAAGCAGTGGTGTGGCAGGGCTTATCTGCAGAGCAAAGGTGCAATGAGCACACACCAATGCATTTGCTGTTATCCTCAAGGTCTGATAATCTGCACCACGCTGAAATGCTGTTGGATTTCAGCAGTCAAATAGAGACAGATAGAAAAAAACTTCACCATTTAGCTAATCAGGATTACACCCAGCTAATGGAGAGAGGTTGTTGTCCCCTCTTCCCTATCATCCTGGTCGATTCCAATTGATCCGAGTTCTGCTGAGCGAGAGCAGTCCTTCAAAGTTTATTCTGGTGTCAATTTTTATAGTTTCCCCCGCTGATCAATAGAATGCATAATCATTAAGGCAAAGTTTGTGAAAGCTAATCCTTCAATAGGAGTTTTATGAATGGCTCGGAGTGGGCTCGAAGCATTTGGATGTAAGTGGAACCTTTAATCAGGTGAGTGACAGCAGACAGTCAATAGGATTTGCTGAGATTGGATTCTGATTTTCTATACAGCTCTGCAGAGTGAGCAGCAGAGAGGGGAGTGGGGATGGCCAGAGGAACAGACACCGGCTAAAATGGAAATTTCTCCTCTTTTATTATTTATAAAATGTATTTCCAATATTTTTAAGAAACACTTTGCAGTTGCGTATCATTTTTCACCTGGAGAGCTCAGATGGGGACATTTGCTGATTAAACACTGCATCATCTTCTTGTGAAGGTGAATAACAATTAGTGCTGCTTTATGCTGCGAGAGCTTTCTGCACCAGGTTTTCCAAGTGCAACACCTTTGGAACTTCTCAGCAAGGTGAGAGAAAGCAGAGGCTGATGGGGTAGGACAGTGGCAGAGGAAAAGGAACCATGGAAGCAGAATTGCTGTGGGTTTGCCCACTTGGCATGTGGTTTAACTGTGGGTTTGTTTTTTCCTTTTTTGACACATCCTAGTCTTTCTGGAAGGACTGATCTGAATTGTGTAAACTAAGAAGAAGAGTAAGGAATTATCTAAAACGGGGAACTGGAAAATCAGAGGATGAGTGGGATGAGCTGTTGTGCTGA
Organism: Gymnorhina tibicen; assembly: GCA_013399875.1. Classification (NCBI taxonomy): domain Eukaryota; kingdom Metazoa; phylum Chordata; class Aves; order Passeriformes; family Artamidae; genus Gymnorhina; species Gymnorhina tibicen. Next base: position 376,003 of record VXAZ01000620.1, read on the forward strand.
GCTCATCACTACCAAAAAGCCCTTGGTGACAGCATTAATATCTCTCCTTCTTTGCCATTTCAAGTGCAGTGAAATGAGCAGATCAAACCTGCCAGCAGGATACCTTTCCTAGCAGCAAGAAGTATTTTTGCTTGGGCAAATAACTTCTTTCGCTGAAGGATCTGCCTTAGCGTGCCAGGATGAGAAGAAAACAGCCCAGGGAGAATCTGTTTGCAGTTGGTCTGCTGATGAATGAAGGGCTGGCCTTGCAGCTGGACACTGAGCATTCCTTACCTGTGAGGCTGGGCAGTGCTTTGAGGCAGGAAACCAAAACTGCTGACGAGCAAAGCTGGGCTTTTCATTTGCAGTTTCCAAGAAGAACAGAGTAACAGATATGAATCATGTAAACAGTGGTCAGTGAATTCCTTTGCAGCTGGCAGATTGAGGGGTTGCTAAGAGTGTTTGAAAGGGAGTCTAAAGTTTCAGTGCCTGCTCTAAACTGATCCAGCTCCACTGGTTTCCCGTGCTTTGCATCGGCTGAACACAGCCCTCTCATCATCTGGCTTTTCCCTCTGATGGTTTAACAAATGTTTAGAAAGCAGATCCTCATTTGAGGGGTTGAACAAAGTTGTCTTGAGCTCCATCAGCTGAGCTCCTGGTGCTGCACCTGCAGGTGGGCTCAGGGGGGAGGGCTGAGGGACCAGCCCATGGCCCTCTGTGCATGAGGCTTGTGTGTGTCGTGCTCCTCATCTTCTGCTGTTGTCCCACTGGGAACTTGGTAAAAGTAGGAGGTTTTTATTTTAGCTGAATCTGTTTTCTTTATTTATTGCTGTTTCATAGTCCTTGGGGCGTTTTGTCATCATGATTGCACAGCAGCATGAGTGGAGAGATAAGAAATAGAGAAATTGTCCTTATGGCAGCACCTTCAGGAGTTCAGGGGTCAGACCTATATGGGAAATTCACCACCACTTGCTAAGAGAATAGAACATACCAGATAAACTCAGGGACTGTGAGGATATTGGCTCCATGTGCTGGTCCTCACCTGGAGAAATGGACTGAAATGCTGTTGGGTTTCCAGGTACAGGCAGGGCTACGAGAGCTGTGATGGGGCAGCACCTTCACTTCCCCATGGTGAGCTTTGGGGGGAAGTGTGTGATGAGTGAAAGCCCTCTTGCCTCACACAGGAGTCACCACCCAGTGACTGTTGGTAGTTTCCCATCTAGACCTGGATCTGAACCTTGATTCTTGACCCCACTACTAAAAGAGTGGGGTTTGGCATTCTGTGTGAAACACTTGCAAGCCTCTACCCTGAACTGCTTTTGAGTGACAAAGAGAGAGATGGGGGCAGCTCTGAACTTGGAAATTATTCATTACTGAGATGTATTTCAAAGCTTTTGGTCTGACGAGTGCTGACCTTTGATCTGGTAAATGAGAACTTCACCCTATGGAGGTGAGGGAGGGGAGGAGAAGAGAGGATTAATAAATAGGGGAAGGGGACGATGACTTGGGGAAGGTCGATGGGACCTGAGAGCTGAGTGTGTTGCATCAAGCTCAGGTGGAAGGAGATGCTGAGGGGGCTTAGGAAAGTACAAGACCTTGTAGACTGTGAAAGTGCTTTAAGTTCCATTCCTCCCCCATGCCCTCGTCTGCCTTCTCCTGGAAGCACCGGTTTGCTTTGCCAGAGTGGCTGGGGAGGACGCTGGCACCCAGGGTCAGCGTTGGAATTGTCCCACTCAGCCTGGGCTGTCCCAGCATCAAACTGGAGCACAGATATGTGTTATGGGCAGCTGTGGCTGCAGAGGTTTTGCTTCCCGGGCAGATGGTGGCTGTGGGGAAGTCACCGGGCCTTGCCTTGTTAACCTGGAGTGTAGCTGGGCTGTCCTGGAGCCCACGGAGCCCCCGAGAGTCAGAGAGCAGGACACAACATCAAAGGTGCTTTCCCAGAGTTATTCCTCCAAGAAATCAGGGAGTTTTATGAGTCTTAGCTCACCCCAATGCTGTGTTAATGACACATCAGTTTTCCCTTCTGTCATTGCTTTCCTTCTGGCTGACCGAGTTGTTTTCCTGCTCTGCCAAATGCTCCATGTTCTGCTTGGCCCTTCCAGAGGCTGCTGGTGCTGCTCACCAGCACTGCTGGGATGCCTTTCCGTGAGTGATGACCCTGTTCCCAGCCTTCCCCCCACCCCCTCCCCCTGCCTCCCACTACGGTAAATATTTTAGTACTCATTGAAATCAATTGAGCCTCATCAATTGGAAATAGAGTGTAAATCACTGGGACTTTTGCATTCACCCCAGAAATCAATTTTCACACATTAGGGCTATTAGCTTATTGAGAAGTGTGTGATAAATGGCTGTGGGCCACGGTGCAGCCACACCTGCCAGCTCTGCATTTTGCATCTCAAGTAGGCTCAGAGCAGGGGGATGCCAGGGGGAGGCAGATCTGAGTGTGGGATAGGAGCCACGAGGCTCACGAGCCAGACAATCCGTGCCTGGAGATCAATAACACCGCGAGCACTAACTCATCCTCGCCGGGGCTGGAGGCGGCTCGCGGCCAAAGCTGTGGTTAGGCAGCTAATTTTTATTCTCTCACAAAGATGAGTGTAATTTGGGGAGGAAAGGTGAAACGTAGATTACAAACATTTAATAAAACTAATGCAGCAGTTTAAAAAAGAAGCTTTTGTGTGAGTCAATATCCTCCTTCCTCACAGCAGCTGCAGGTAGGGTGTAGAAGTCCTCCTCCTTCCGTCATCCCAGAGCTCCAGGGAAGGAGAATGCACAGTTCATTTCCAGCAGTGACACAGGGATAACTGGGATTTCTAGTCTCTGTAATTCCTTCCTATCCCCTTGATTTCTAAGAGTGGCTGCTAATTAGCTTCTTGCTGAACGAGTCTGGGAGAGGCGAGGGATCTGGTGCCCTTGGCCAGTGCCCAGCAGGTCCTTCTGTGGCCATCTGGAAGAGCTTGGTCTGTATTTCTGTATTCAGAACATAACTCATTCTTCTCAGTTACCAGTGCCAGTCCAAACCATGGGTGACTCCGGGGCCTTGGAGGCTCTCCAGGGCTGCACTCCGTGTTCACGTGCTGTGGAGTTTGGCATTTTACACATGCGAGCCACCCCTGGAGCTGTGGCAGTCATGCATAAGTAGGGCAGTCTCTTTGGCTGGAGATCTTATCCTGGTCCTTCTCCTGAAAACTTCTCCTAAAAAAGCATATGTTTCCCAGTGTTGGATATTTGTCTGTACAGCAGGAAAAAAGTGATCCTGGAGCACTGGATGGATTGTGCAGTGTCAGGAGCAATTGATTTTCTTGCTGTGCAGGGGATGCTGGGCTCGTGTACCCCTGTCATTCTAGGAATAAAACCCTGAGTTACTTTAGGGACACAGGAGATCAATGCCATCAGAGGTTCTTTCCCAAGGCGAGCAATGTGGGCTTAGAGGCAAAGCTCCTTCCTGAGAACATCTGCGAGGGAGGGACTCGGATGCTTCTCAGCCTGTCCACTTTGGAAGCCCAGGCCAGTGGGGGGTTTCCTTGCCCTGTGGCCTGGCTTGTTTTAGTGAAAGTGCTGCTGGATGGATGTGAATCGCGTCAGGAGCATCCCAAGAACAACAGGCAGCAGGAGAACCAGCACAGAGAACAGAGATTTCCAGTAGGAAGTCCTTGGCTAACACTTGGAGGTAGCTTTGATCCACCCCTAGGATCCACTGGTTTGGTGTTGATGCTTTATCACCCCATGTGTCTCTTCCCTTCTTGCTTGTTTGCTTTGAAGGACCAAACTGAGGGGCTGAGAGTCCTGCCTCCCTTTGGGATGATCTTTCCAGGCCAGCTGGGAGCAGGAAGCAGTGAGCTGCTCCCCAAAGAGTGCCAGCGAGGTTTGGCAGCTCTCACAGCAGCACAGACAGCTGGCTTTAAGTATTCACACCTAAAAGCTCCTGGGTTTCATTCAGCCACATTGCTGGAACATTTTCCAGTTGCTCCATCCAAAATTTTGCCTTTCTTCTTCCTTACAAGTTTCGTATGGAGCAGCACCCCCCGTGCTGTGCAGACCTGTTGGGTGAGGTTATTCCCAGGCTCTGGAGTTTGAGGCCGGCCGGCTGCGATCAGGACTCCCGGGCAGGGGCTGCATTGCTTCTCTGACAGTCCTGGGCTCTCACCCTCAGCTAATTACTTTGATCCTTTACACTTTGTAAAAATTCTTACAACACAAAATAAGTCCCCCCTGGCTTTAACCTTGTGACCTGCCCGGCCCTTGTAAAAGGGAGGGAGAAAACGCAGCCGTGCACGCCCAAACACTCGCACCCACCCCTGTGCCTGCATCCACATCCCCACAAACTGCCTAAAGCCTGGGGCTTTAATAGTTTCCTCCCAGGACTCCCACAAAAAGGCAAATAAAACTCCTTTTACAAGATAGCAGAGCAGCATGAAGGATCAACTTCACCAACAACAAGTTCTTTCTTCAGTTCATTTGTTTTAAACCTCCTTTTCTTGCAGATTTTGATCCTCTGAGTGCCTCTCCCCTTCCATCGCCGTCCCTCTTGCCTGCCCCGCTGCCAGCAGTTTAATGGCTAAAACAAGCAGGGTATTTTTTCAGGATCTGCTTGTTCACAGGGAGTAAGCTGTGTGTGAACACATACTTTTAAATTCCCTTTTCACAAACAGGGAACATCTCTTCTTTCTTCTTCGCAGGACCCAGCTAAGAAAAGGCACGCAGAGGCAGGAGAGGGAAAACCATCATATTTGTGGAGGGCAGTTAAATAGAGCGGGGATCTGTGAGGTAGCTGAGGAGAGATACAATACAGGTCTATAAAATCGTAAGTGGTCTGGAAAAATAGAGAGGTTGTTACTCTTTTACCTTGGTTAGTACAAAAAGCAGATTCAGTTCTTCACATAACGTGTATGTCCCTTTCCCTGAGCTGGGGGAAGCATTTCAGAGAATGGTAACTTGGTGAACAGGCATAAAGAAATCTAATGTATGGTTTAGATTAAGGATGGGGAAACAAATTTGTATCTAGCTCCCTTACTGGCTGACTTGTATTTATAAAACTTACAGACACTTAATAATCTCGAGACTTCTTTCTCTCTGACATATTTGGTGAAGAATGCTCAACATTTTCTGAAGTTGCCATAAACCAGAATGTAGTGCAAGCTGCACACACATCAGGATTCAGGAGCCTTGCCTCTTTAGGAAAACAGGGGAAAAAAGTAAAACCCTTAATTTGCCAACAAAACCCACATTTGGATGCCTTTATCATTTCCTCAGTTAAGCCAAAACCAAACTGTTTGAAAGGTTTTAGGCTTTCATTTATTTCTCCCTTCTTTCTAGTATTTTTTATTTCCCATGCTTGAGTTAGAACTGGTAAAAGAAGGAGTTCAGGAATAAAATCCTGCAGAGTCTGTTCTTCTTAACAGATCACCTGGATGTGACAGGCAAAAAAATCTCTAGACTCAGCTGGAACCAAAGGTGTCATTTCATGTTCTCTGGGAGCCAGGAAATGGGTTCTGGGAACACTGAGGGGAAAAGCACCCCAGCCTTTTGGTGAAAGGTCTGCAGCGTCTGTGCTGTTCTGTTTTGCGGGACATCGAGGCCTTGGATCCAAGGCTCAAGGCAGGGAGAGAAACTTCCATGCTGTTGCTGAGGATGGCTGTGGAGGCAATACCTACACAGAAACACGATGTGTGTGCTCTCTAATGACAAAAAACCCTTGCACTGTGAATGTGGGCAGTTCCTCCACGTCCATTTGGCAGTTCTAACCCCGAATTAAAACAGAGGCTCCTTTTAGCTCCCCACATGAAGTGCCTGGGCATCTTTTCTCCTCTTGCAGCCCTCAGGGGGAGGCACAGCCACAGTCTCCAGTTCAGATCTGTGGAAGCCGTTCAGCAGATAGGGGCATGATTAGGAAATGTGTGTGCTGAAGCAAAGGTGCATTTTGCTGATTGCTTGGGCGTTAACGCTTTGGCATCAAAAGTGTCACTGGGAGATTATGAAGAATCAAGGGGGAATCTTGGGAGGATTTTCACACTCATCCCCTGCCCTTATTTGAAGAGGATAATTATTTGTATGGGGAGCTGCCTGGACTGGGATCTCACTTGTTTGTCCATGTTTGTACAGCACAGCAGAGCCCTCGCTGCTTGCTTGGGAGTCTTTGGGATTCTTGCACTGTGCTTTGCCGATGCTCGGGGAAGAATCTATTCCTGTAACAGAAAAAGAAAAATCCTCCCCGGTGCCCCTTCCCCTCTGAGAGATTCTTTGTGGGTTTTCTCAATCCCTCCAGGCCTGTGAGCCTGATTTTATCCCATCGAGGGGGACTTGAACTCCCCAGTGCTGAGGTTTTTCTCTGTTTTTGTCTGGGTCAGCGTCCCGCACGCGAGAGCCTGAGTGGAGCCACCTCCAGACTCAGGCTCCGTAGGGTGCTGACCGTGCCAGAGCTCTGACCACAGCCGAATTCTAGTCCAGGGCTCCGAGCTGGTCTCTCTTTCCCCAAGTTGCCTGCTTGTACTAAATACTGGGGCAGCTCTCTAAAATACTGAAGGAACAAAGCATGCAAGGCAGTAAAATGAGGCAATTAAACCTATAAAACCAGGGTTTACAAGGGAATTTATAGTGTCAGAGGCTTTTTATAGCTTTTTTAGATTAGTTTAAATAAAAAAGGGGGAGAGAGAAAGAGAGAAAGAGAGAGGGAGAAAAAGAGGACCTGAAACTTGAGGAGACTTAAAAGTTCAGAGAGAGGCTTTTAGGAAGAACAGAGGGGTAATAATTAGAGGCACATTTTCCATTTCACTGTCTTTGCAAATTGAAATTAAAGAAGGGAGAGGGGGGGAAGCATGCACAGAACAACAGGCCTGTTGTCCCTCTTCCTCCTGGTAGCATTTGATTTTTCTGTTTCTGTTCTTTTGCTTTCTGGCCGGGTGAGAGCATCTCGTCACCTGGGCAAAGAGACTAAAGGGAAAGAGTAATCTCAGGCCAGGTGAAGTTTAGGTTTGGTTATTTTCCCCTCCTGCTGTGCCTGCTCACTGGTTCAGTGTGCCTTGCAGATCTGGGAGCTCATGTTCAAGAGATGAAATGGAGCCAGCACCTGATTAAAGCAAATTTGGCCAGGGGAGACAATAGACCCTGTGTTTTAAGGGGCTTTTCGTGTTTTAGTTCCTCCAGCTTCCCTTGGCATTCCATGAACACAACGTGCACACACCAGGAGATGAGATTGCCTTGGGAGTGTCTAATCAGAGCCTTCCTTGCCTTTTGTCTGCTTCTGTGTGAACTAAGGCAAAGGCGATTCACATCTCCCCAGTCCTGCATTGTTGTAGTCCCCGAGCCACCAGCTGGGATGGCTGGGGAACCAGGGGTCTCAGCAGCTCAGTGGTGGGTGAATTCAGAGATCTAACACCACCCACAAGCCAGCTGGCCAGGATCCCCTCACCTGGTCTTGTGACCTGTGTGAGGAGGGTCCCCCTGGTTGGTCAGCAGCCAGACGGTCACTCTAACCTTGGGTCACACCACATTGGCCCTCAGCTGTTGTCCCTCCCCTGTCTGTGTCCCTTGATAAAGAACTTGGTGGGCGGGGCCCACCCTCATTGCTACCTGGCCAGCCTGCGTGCCGGTCAGAATAAACATCGGATCCCTCGCAAGAGCCATCTCTGGACTCTTTACTTCTGATACCGCTCGAGCTAGCAAGCTCTGTGTGGGCTTGGCCGCGTGCCTCCATCGCACGGTGAGAGAGAAGCTGTATGCGAGGTGCCCGGACACCGCCAGGAGTTCCTGAGCCAGGAATTCTTAGGGAAAAGCAACAGTTTCCTCCACCAGCCAGGCCACACAGCGACACTGCATCCTTCTCTGTGGAAGCACCTCCTTTATTCAGGCCTGGTTTCCTCCCCAGCAGTAGAGCACGCAGTGCTTTCAAAGGGGTGACAATGAGCCAGCATTGCTGGGCCCCTCTTTCCTCCAGCTCTGTGTCCCGTGCAGTTCCTCTGAGCAGATCCTTGAAAAGGCCAAAGTCTGCTGTCCTGAGCTCCAGGGCTGTGATTCTGCTTTTTGCTTTGTTGTCTTCCATCAGTTTTGGTCCCTTGAGGAGTGGCCCCAGAGCCTGTGCTCTGTGATGGCAGGAGAAAATAGTCTCACCTCATATTTGTAGCCATTTTTTCCTTACGTGAAGAGGAAATATCTGCTGGAAATCTTGTCATCATCTCTCTCTCATTTATACCATTAGGAAAATTACACTTTCCATGGTGTTTGTAGGATCTTGCCCAATCCAGGGAGCTTGGAGTCTGGAATACTTTGCTTCATTCCTTCTCTTTACACTCTTCTCTTTTTCCTGGATCTAATAGTTTACTTTGGTAGAGTGTAGATCCTGGTTGGTTGCTAGAATATGCAATTAGTAAATTACTAATTAACCATAGTAATTCATCATCCTGCTGCTGTGCAGTCTTTTATGTAAACCTGTCTGTTCTCTAAGGCAATATAGGTAAAGGGCCCATCCTTTGAAAAATAAACTTACAGGAAATAGGAGCCAGCAGCCCGTGCTCCAGATCAGCTTGAGCACCTGAGTGGGGCATTTCTGCTGCTGGAGAGGGTGACAGAGAGAAGGGTTCCACCACCCTCGGGTGGCTTCTGCAGCAAAGGGGAGTTTGCTCATGGCAATCCTCAGCTCATCTGAGCTAAATCCTTCCATTCGTACCAATATAAACTCCAGGGTGAAGGGTGAGCAGGAGACACAGAACCTGAGAGGAGTGAGGATGTGTGACAGCGAGAGAGAAGGTGGAGGAACAGGAGTAAATTCAGATCCAGTATGGGCACAAACAGCTCCAAAGTGTTTCTCTGACCGACTTGCAAAAGGCACGAGCAGTTCTGAACTGCATCTCCACATGCTTTCCTGCCTGAAAGAAGGTTAAAAATGAAGCACAACGAGGCAAAATTACCCATTCCTGATCCCATTGACATGGGGGTAATTATCTTCATTGTGGATGTTACCATTTTACAGTGAGATTAGAGTCAAGCCCAGCATTCTTGCAGCAGCGCTTGAGTTTTTAAAGTCTGCAAATGTGTGTTATTGCAGTCACATGATAAATAGTTCTGAAATCAATAGAGAAAGCTATTAAAAATGTGGGGTTTGTCTCTGAGTGGCATGGTACATTAAGATACATGTATCATCCTACAGTCTCTTTCCCTCTCTCTCCATATGTGTGTGCAGGGGCGGAAATTTTAGAGTACTCAAGGTTGGTCAAACTGTCCCCAATGGAAAATACAACACTGACCTCAAATAGCATCACATTTTAGGGCAGTGATGAGTGACTTCTAAAATGCTACCGTTAAGTATATATTTAAAGAGAAATCACTAGAGGAAGAGTGAGTCTGACTTTCCTGATCCTCAAGTTCTGTTTGAGAAATGGTGATGAGAGGGAGCTCTGGCTGGGCAGAGCTCACTGTTTGGGTCATCCCAGTCCAGTACTGCTCTGGCATTCCTGTTGTGATTTCCCACCTGGCATTTATTTTTTGCAGTGTGAAGAGCTGCTCAAGGAAAAAGTGAGCCTGGAATGACTTGTTTGCATCTTCTATGTTATCGAATGCATCAAGAAACAAAGAGCTGGCTGCGTGAAGCTCTCAGAAAAACAGGATTAAAAAAAAGCCTCACATTTGCTGGTTGCTAAATACAACTTTGAGTAAGCACTGGAGTCAAACAAACAACTTTTATGAGTGAGAAGATCCGTTTGCTGTCACTGATCTTATAGATCTTTCTGTTCTCTGATACTTCAGTATTTTAAATAACATCTAATGGGCCAGAACGTCCAAAGCAATCGATGTTATTCGAGCTCCACAGCCCTCGCTGCAGGTGTGGGCTGTCCCGGCACGGCCGGCTTGGAGCCAGAGCCCCGCTCCTTTCAATCCGTGTCAGCACTTTGCAGCTTGCTCAGGACCTGGCCCTGGAGAAAAGTCTTGGCCAGCAAATAATCTTGGTCTGCTCTAAAAAAAGCTCCTTCGTTGATCCCATCGGGATGCAGAACCACCGTGCTGCTTCAGTGCTTGGAGGAGAGACTGCTCCTAAACCTGAGCCTGCCCAGAGCTCAGGGGAGAGGTGACCACGCTCCAGGAGAACGAAAAGGAGCCAGCAGGGAGAATTAAGCCTGTACTTCGTGCCTCTTTAGCCTTCCCTGCACGGTTTGCAGTGGCAGTGCTCGCAGGGCTCGCTGCTGGGAGCACAGCTCCTCCTGGCAGGAGCTCCCGAGCCGGGCTGGCTGGGCTCCCACGGGCAGCATCGACCCCGAGCAGCATCCCAGAGCCAGACAGGTACCTGGCTGTGCCCATGCCTGGCAGTCTGTCTGTCCCCGCTCCTGTCTGTACCTGGCTGTGCCCATGCCTGGCAGTCTGTCTGTCCCCACTCCTGTCTGTACCTGGCTGTGCCACTGCCTGGCAGTCTGTCTGTCCCCACTCCGGTGTGTACCTGGCTGTGCCCATGCCTGGCAGTGTGTCTGTCCCCGCTCCTGTCTGTACCTGGCTGTGCCCATGCCTGGCAGTCTGTCTGTCCCCACTCCGGTGTGTACCTGGCTGTGCCGCTGCCTGGCAGTCTGTCTGTCCCCACTCCGGTGTGTACCTGGCTGTGCCACTGCCTGGCAGTCTGTCTGTCCCCACTCCTGTCTGTACCTGGCTGTGCCCATGCCTGGCAGTGTGTCTGTCCCCACTCCTGTCTGCACCTGGCTGTGCCACTGCCTGGCAGTCTGTCTGTCCCCACTCCTGTCTGTACCTGGCTGTGCCCATGCCTGGCAGTCTGTCTGTCCCCACTCCGGTGTGTACCTGCCTGTGCCACTGCCTGGCAGTGTGTCTGTCCCCACTCCTGTCTGTACCTGGCTGTGCCACTGCCTGGCAGTCTGTCTGTTCCCGCTCCTGTCTGTACCTGGCTGTGCCCATGCCTGGCAGTCTGTCTGTCCCCGCTCCTGGCCAGGACAGTCGTGGTTGGCCTGAGAGCCTCACGGTCTGTCTCTGCCTCTCTCCCTTTCGTTTCCTTGGCTCCGTAAGTTAGCTCAAATGTCTCTAAAGAGCACAGTTTGAATGATGGAGTTTATAATTCCGTCTCGGGACTTGCGATGACTCGAGCTTGGTTCTTGTGGTTTATGATGTCACCGGGCCCCATCGATGGAGTCGAAGCCCCATTATTCACTGTTGCCCTGTTATTTATTCTGTGCAATAAATGGCTGCAGTTTAATCACCAGAGTAAATTGCTGAAGCATCTTGGTGGAAATTGTGATGTTACTGTAGTGGTTTCCATGGCAACAGCCATTCCATCGGGGAGGCTGATGCAGAGGGAGCCAGGAACGCTGAGCCCTGAGCACCCAGGGGGACAGGAGAGAGCACCAGCCAGAGAGGGGAACCTGGGGAACAAGTCCAGACACGCCCTCAGAGGAGAAAAACCCATTAATTGCTGCTGGATATCACACGGAGTCTCTGGAAAATGGGGGTGCAGATCCCGACTCACCAGCCTTGACAGCCTTTAAATCAGAGAGATTATTAGGGAAAAGTCCCAACTCCTCTGTACAGATGGAAAACAAAACTATCTTTCCTGAACAGTTTTATTTTGTTTAGGCTTTTTTGTTGGTTTTTTTTCTTGGTCCAGTTCAGGTAGGAAAAAAGGACTGAGGACACTTGAACCGAGTGGTTCAGAACTTCCTACAATTAAGGTTTGTGTTTGGTTTTAGTGTGGGCAACAGAAAGAGCAGATTTATCTGCATTGTCTCAGTTCTTCTTGCCTTGTATCTCTTTCCTTAAAAGGCCTGGTAGGATCCTGGATTTTAGTGGTGGTGGGGCATAATGTTCCTTGATAGTACATAAAGTTCCTTCTTTTTGGCAAAATACATTTGCCAACCCATATAATGCCTGATGGTTGTGGATATGCAGTTGGCATTGGAATAAACATAGGGCTGGGACGTCTATCATAATAGAACACTATTATAACGTAATTATTATTTATTGTTTCTTACTGAAGGGATATTTATGAGATGGTTTTGCTTTTCAAAGCTTAAGTTTCTAGTCAAGCCCCAGATTTTGTGGATTTCTGTTTCTTCTTCTCCCCCAAAAAAGTAAAATCAAAACTTTAACTAAAACCTCTCCATTTTCTGATTTTAAGAAAAAGGCAAGACACTTCTACTCTCCCTTCTCCTTTATTCCTCCCCACTTTCTATATTCATAAATTTTTCTCCATGGGAAAAAAATAAGTAAAAGTCTTCTCTGTCCGTCCTCTTTCAACACCCTGGGAATGCTTGCAGTGCTCAGCTCTTCTTTCCTCATTTCCTCAGCTGAGCAGCCCCGGAGAAGTACCCCGGCACATGGTATCAGTGCCCTGACAGTCTGCTGCTTATGGGAAATGTCATTTTACAATGTAACTTTTTTTTTTTTACCTCCAACTTTATGATTTTCTACAAGGATTCATTGTTTTAAGCCACGGAACCAACATGTGTTTCTTGAGATATCACTTACCTTTAGTAGCAGTTGAGTTTTGGTCACCAGGCTGGGCTGTCTCTGGATTCCTGCATTTGTTCTGTTCTGGTAACCTGATACAGCCCAGCCAGGGAAGAACAGAAAGAAAAGCCTTTTAATTTATGGTAGGTCTCAGTTCTAATCATGTAGTTGTGTAGACTTTGGCTTTATCGTGAATCATTTTTAATGACAGTTGAGGAGAAAAGAATTGAAAAGCAAATCTTACCTTTCTCATCACTGACAGCTTTTCATAGCAGATCAGACTTTTTTATGGCACAGCCTTGCAGTGAGGGTATGATGCAAGGGAAGGGCCGGACCCAAGGGCTGCCCAGCAGGAGAGCACGGAGCCTTTTCCTGCCTAGCACAAGCCAGGCCTTCACAGCAGCAATTTCTGAGCTCTCTGTAAACAGAGAGCAGTTTTTCACCTTGTGGATTCCTAAACATTGTCCGTGGAGTCTCTCATAAGGAAACTTGTCTTTCCTTGTAGGAGACTTGACTTTCTTGGTCACCTTTCAGAAGGCCCTTAGAAGTTCTCCAGGAGCGTCCCTGGAGAAAAGGGTGGGAAAAGTTGATGGCAAAAGCCCTCATGGACTTGAATGTAGCCAGAAAGTCACTGCTTCCCTGCAGTGAGCCTGGTGACATCGTGTGTGATCAGTCAGGGGCCTGGGGGTCACCAGCTACAGCCCCAAGGCTGCCAGAGCTCCAGGAGCATTTGGACAACGCCCTTGGGCACAGGGTGGGATTGCTGGGGTGTCTGTGCAGGGGTTGGACTGGGTGTTCCCTGCGGGTCCCGTCCCACTCAGGATATTCTGTGATTCTGTCCTGGTGTACGATCCCATTTGCTTTGCAGTCTATCCTGTTGGTCAGAAAAGAAAATTATCTGAGGAAATTGCTGGTTTGGCACCATCTTGCCGAGTGAGCTGATTTCAAGGGTCACCCTCCTTCAGCAGAGCCCGTGGCTGTGCTCTGCGGAATCCCAAAGCAGGAGTTTAGAGCCGATCCCTGAGCAGGGGCAGGAGGAGGCGCTGCCGGGGCTGCTGAGCTGGTGCCCAGCGGGGTTAACAGGGAGATGCTCTCTCTGTAATTGGATACTGGCAGGATCCTGCAGCGCATCTCCACGGCCACTTCCCATCAGCACTAATGTGGCTTTCTGAAAGCTCATCCCTTTTCCTGGCATGGCCCCTCTTCACCGGGGCACTTGTTAACTCCCCCACCTTTGTGTGCTCTGACCTGCTGTGCTCTGGGTGTGCCAGGACCCTGTGCCAGGACCCTGTGCCAGGCTGGAGCTTTTCAGCGCTCCTGAAACAAACCCAAGACATTTCTTGGAGGCCGAGGGAGCAAAGAGAAGCCCGCGGAGCATAAATCCCGCATCACCGTGGCCTTCAAATGGCTTCTGTCATCCTTGTGTTTCCTCCATGACCTCCAACTTTCTCCTGTATGGAAACGTTTCCAACTTAGGTTGGCTACACACTGCGTTCTTTCTGACACATTTTGACAAATTCAGTTTGATTTTGCCCTGGAGGTCTTTCTAGGCTTAATTTTATGGTTGTGGAAGGTCATCAAAAGGGTAGTGCTATTTAAAGACCAAATTGTGTCACATTTACTCACAGGACTGGTAACTCTTCTTCTTGAAGATGTCCATTCATTTCAGTGGAACTACACCCGGAGTAAATGGCACTCGTTGTAAGCAGAGGCTCTGGGGCCTGTCTCACTCCTCTCACTGGGCTACTCAGAGAGTAAAAGTCAAGTCCTTGGCCTCAGCATTGGCTTTCCAGCCCATTGTTCCGAGGTGGTTTTCTGGCCCCCTCTAGTGACTGCCCACATGGGTTTATGCGGGAGATCCAACTTTTCTGTGATCAGAAACAGCCATTTCCACCCTGAGAGTAAATGGCTTCAATTTCTGAAGTGGCATTTCAAATCCTGACATGCCGAGTTTGTTCCCCTTTGCTCACAACGTTCTCAGGAGCATCCCATTTCCAGCATGGTGGGGCTTCTTGCAGTGTTAGAAGGTGCTCACAGTGGCTGAGGAAGAGTCAAACCACACAGCTGTTGGTGTGGTGGCATGGCCATGGTTACACTCCCACAGCCCAAAGGTTCGCCTTCTTTAGGGAAGGAAGGGTTTGGTGTTACAGCTGCACTACCATGCATTGAATCATGGAATTATCCAGGTTGGAAAAGCCCTCTGAGATCATCGAGTCCAACCACTGCAGACCCACCACCAACCTGTGTCCCCAAGTGCCACATCGTTGCATTCTTTGAACACTTCCAGGGATGGTGATTCCAGCACTGCCCTGATCAGCCTGTTCAGTCTCTGACCACCCTTTCAAGGAAGAAATTTTCCACAGTATCCTGAACCTCGTCTGGAACAACTTGAAGCTGTTCCCTCTCCTCCTGTTCCCTGGGAGCAGAGCCCGACCCCCCCGGCTGCCCCCTCCTGTCAGAGAGTTGTGCAGAGCCACAAGGGCCCCCCTGAGCCTCCTTTTCTCCAGGCTGAGCCCCTTTCCCGGCTCCCTCAGCTCCACGGTCTGGGATTTATGACCTTCTACTGAATTACAGTGAAACCTGGGGTGACACTTGGAGTTGATACTGAGAAGGCATTTTTCAAAGCCTTTCTTTTTCTTATTCTTTTCATACTACTGGAACCACAAAAGGGAATCTCATTTAAAATATGAATTAGAAACTTTATACTTCTTATGGCTCTGTATCCTGGAGAAGCAGATACTTATCACATGCCTGTGTCCTTGGGGGAGTGTGCAAGGAGCTTTTGGAATAGGTTTTCTACTTTTCGACTAATGTGGAGTGGGGCAATTACTTATTCCAAGAAGCTGGAGCCAGGCTGACAGCCTGGGGGCAGACCTGAAAGCACTGCAACACTTTAGGCTTTAGATGCTCTGAGATCTTTTAGAAACAACTGCCTTGATCTTTTAGTGCCCTGGTAAATCATTTATTCTGATCACCTGCTTACAAATTCCTCCTCACCGGTCCTGTGGGGTGGAATGAGCTGGGAATACAGCTCCCAGAGCTCCAGCAGGTGAACTTCAGCTGGGCCCCCAGAGCACCTGGCAAAGCTCCTCACCTGGGAGCAGCCTCAGTCAAGGCAGAGCTGAAATTCAAATTCC
This sequence comes from Gymnorhina tibicen, assembly GCA_013399875.1. Lineage (NCBI taxonomy): Eukaryota > Metazoa > Chordata > Aves > Passeriformes > Artamidae > Gymnorhina > Gymnorhina tibicen. The sequence continues at coordinate 391,554 of VXAZ01000620.1, forward strand.
TCTGACAAACGGTGTCTGGAGCTGAAGGTTTTGGATGGGATTTTTCCTCTCAGGTTGCAGGCTGCAGTCAGGACACGCTGCCATCCCTCCTCCCACGGTGTGCCTTGCTGCTCCTTGACAATCTGTTTCAATTCCCCTTCACTCCAGCATGAGCAGGGTCCCCCAGGTTACCCAGTGATTCATCTCTGTGGAATTTGGGAGTGCTGCTTCTCTGCTCCTACCCAGATTGGCAAGAGGGTTATTAATGCATCAGAGATTAACCAGAACCTCTTTTGGTGAAGATTTAGGCTAAGAGCACTTGATGCCAAATGTTATTTTACGTGTGCATTCTGACACCACACCTCACTACTGCACGTCCCGTTCCTCTGTGTGCGTGGGTTTGAACACCTTTTCCAACTACAATCACATTAGAGGATCCCTGATGCTTTGGGAATGTACACGGAGAATGACTTCAAGTGGAAGCGTGTTTGGATTGTCCTATTTCTATTTCTGAAGCCCTCTGAAGGAAGCTCGCTCTCTCTTCTCACCCCATCGCTTCCGATGGGGCCGAGTCATTGCATTCCGTGTGCGCACAGTGACACCTCAGAGAGACTTGGACTGTTCTCTTGTCTCACTTCCACTCTCTTCCAGGCTGGATGCACACCCTGGAGGTATGTGGTTTGTCTCAAGATATAAGACTTCCCCCCTCAGAAACTACATTACTTCAACAAGCCACAAAGGGCTGGCAAGAGGGAGAAGGATGCTCGTGATAGTGCAGCTTTCCCCTGGGATCTCTTCTGTGGGCTCCGTGCAGCTGGAAACAGACCCTGCCGCTCCTGGATCCCGTGTGTGCACAGGCACACGTCCCCTCGTGCAGCATTTCACTGATGTGCGGGTGCAAACATTCACAGATGCACAAATACCTTCCCTTTGTTGTCCTCCTGCGCAAATGTAGAGGCAGGAATTCTCTGGGTGCACGCGGTCATCGCTCCCTGCAGACGCCAGCCTGCTCTGGCACCCGGCTGCAGCGGTGCCCCAGGACGCCTGCGCCTTCTCCCCGGGGATGGATGGATACAGGTTCATTTACACACCCTGCCAGGGTGTTGCAGCAGTTGGTGGGAGAGTTGGGTAAATGGAGCCTGAAGGGACCTCTGGAGGTTTAGTCCAACCGCTGTCCCAGGCAGGCTCACCCTGAGTTCAGGGAAGGTTGCTCAGGGCTGTGTCCAGTCAGATGTTTAAAACCTTCTGAGTCAGAGATGTGATAGCCCAGTTTTTTTCCTTATGTTCAGGCAGAACCTTCACTCCTTCAATGTTTGTCCTTTCTTTTGACCTTTAATTTGTCTTTCACTGCTGTGCCACAACACCTGAGCAAAGAGCCTGGGCTGTTTCCCTATACCTGCCATGGTATCAAGAAGACTGCTGTAGCTATTCCTAAAACTTGAACAGGGTGGATGAACTCCCTTCCCTCAGGGTATCTCCACGGGTCTGTGCTCCAGGCCCCTGACCATCCTCTTGGTGGCTCCCTGTTGGATTTGTTCAGGTTTATCAGCATTTTCCATGTGCTTGTGAGTGAGTTCACCCCTGGGTATGGGCCAGCTGGGGTCTAACAGCTCCCAGAGGGATAATTGTGTCCCTTGACCTGCTGGGACAGGTGAGTTTGCTGTGAGCTCTCGTTGCTGCCAGGTGCCTGTCAGGTGCCCTTGGCTGGAATTGGACCAATAACAAAATAGTAAATAAGAAAACTAAACACAGAGCTTCGCTTCTTACCAGTCAGGGGTCACATTTAATGGATCTCAGATCTCAAGTAGTTCCATGACTCTCTTCAGGAGATCACAATAGTTGATCCAGCTTCGGGAGAACGGGGTGCATCAGATGAACTACCAGAGTTCCTACATGTGTTTTATCTTTGCTCCTTTGTTTGGCCTTGAAGATCCACTGAACATTTTACCTTTCCTGTATATGGAAGGATTCTGCCATTTGAAATCTCCTTTTCCAGTAGCCAGTGTCCACACAGGTCACAACCACAACTGCCTAGCTCACAGGTTTAAGATCTTGCAGTACTTGATTTGGGGAAGAACTTCAGACTCTGTAGAGACTCCTACCTGCCTATTACCTTGCAAGCCATGAACTGAAGGGAAAGGGTATATTTTTTCAGAATCGCAGAATGGTTTTGGTTGGAAGGGGCCTTAAAGTTCATCTTGTTCCAACCTCATGGGCATGGCACCTTCCACTGTCCCAGGCTGCTCCCAGCCCCAATGTCCAGCCTGGCCTTGGACACTGCCAGGGATCCAGGGGCAGCCACAGCTTCTCTGGGCACCCTGTGCCAAGGCCTGCCCACCCTCCCAGGGAACAATTCCTTCCCAATATCCCATCCAGCCCTGCCCTCCCCACCTTGTGCTGTCACTCCATGCATTGTCCCAAGTCTCTTTCTTGGAGCCCCTTTTGGTACTGGAAGGCTGCTACAAGGTCTTCCCAGAGCCTTCTGTTCTCCAGGCTGAAAACACTATCCGTGTTCATGGATAGGGTTGCAGGCTGTGTACACCTGTGTCAGGATGTGCCTCTGTCATTGTCCAGTTTGTCCAAACTGTCACACGAGTGCATTTTGGAATGAGCACTGGCTAATTTGGGAAGTGACACATGCTTTACTTTCAGGGGCAAATCCAAATTTTCCTGCTGAAGCCAAAAGTGTAAGCAGCGCAGTTCCCACTGAGCACGTTGCCTCTGAGTGACAGTTTGAGTGCGGGGGGAGACTGGGTTTGGCCGAGCTCTCTGCTGCTCTGAAAAGAGCAGTCGATGCCCTTGACTAGCAAGTGCCACATGAGTGATAATGGCCAGAGGCCTGGTCACTCCTCTCAGCCAGCCCCTCTGGGTTTGGGTCTGGCCAGCAGAAGCCAGACAAGCATCCTTAGGAAATTTTTGTTGGTGCTCTATAGGAACTTAAATTTTAAGCCTCTCATGTGTCTCAGATACAGAGCACAGAATAAACCGTGACCCTGGGGACGTCTGCAGGTTCCCGGGTTGCTGTTTGTGCTGTGGATCTTGGTGTAGGGTGAGGATGGGTTATGCTGCTGTTGGCAGGGGGAAAATCTGGGAGAGCTGAGGCTGCTCACACGTCTGTGTGGGTGCAGCTGTTGCTGAACGCTCGCGTTCGCGTCGGAGCTGTCTGGGGCAGGAAGGTGCGTGTGGCACCGCCGAGGTGTGTGTTATTCTCACATCCCTGCCGGCTGCAAACAATGTCATGTCCCTACCTGGACTGCAACGTGACGTACGCCTCAAAAACAGCAGCAACAACAGCTCCAGAGCCACGGGAGAAGGCAGAGCTGCTCTTTCTGCTCATCAGTTAGGAAACCTTGCCAGCCCCGGCAAAGCATGCCGGGACCCAAACCGGCTTTTGGACTGGGACTCGGAGAGTGAGAGAGAAGCAGTGATTTGTTTGCCATTGCCCTCAAGCCAGGAAATCCAGACCTCAAGCATTTCCCAGGCCACAGCACACTGGAGTGGAGAGAGAGTGTCAGGGAATGGCTCACACATCCCGACAGGAGCGCACGCACACGCGCGCGCACACGCGCGGAGCCGGCGCCGGGGAAGGGGGATCGTTCCAGCACCACTGCGGTTAAGATGCTGAGACAATCTCGAGTTTTCAGGCCATAGCTGTCAGGATGCTTTGGTATATTCATCACCCCCCACTCCATGGTGATAAAAATTTACACAGCCAACGAAACGAAGATTAATTTCATGTGAAAAGCTGACAGAATGGCCCATGTCATTGCTTTATTTGTGCCAGCACTCAGTAACTCGGTGCAAGTTCCATTGAGGTGGCAGACACCCCGTCCCCTTGAGCCATCTCGTCTCCTCTCTAATGATGCCACCGTTTTGACAAAACCAAGCAACACAGCCGGTATGTGCGAATTTGGAATTAATTTTCTTCAGAAAGGTCAAGTATGTTAATGAGCTTTTGGCTGCCTGCGTTTTCTCTCTTGGGTTTTTTCCCCTGTTAATGGGGAAAGAAGGGGAAAAAAAGAAAAGGGAGAAATAATTACAGAAATAAAAATGAAGGAAAGAGGAAAAGAAGGAAGCTGTGAGGATTTGGAAGAGGCAGGATTCAGTGTAGCTTTTCATGGGTTTTCCTTTTCCAGGGCTGAGGCGGACTAATCGTATCAGCTCAAGCCTGTGCAGTTTGCTTGGAGCTGTTGAGCGAGGCCAGGGATGTCATGGATCGTGGAGTTGGTGTAACCTGGCACGGAGGAGGTGGATGGCACCTCCTTTGCACTCGGGGACTGACGGCAGCCCTGTGTGTTGGCAGCTGCCTTCGTTTTCCATCCCGGAATGGCTGAGCTCGGCTCAGCGCAGGGCTCTGTGTGCTGGGGGAGCAGAGAGCAAAGGGAGGTGAAGGAGAGAAGGAGTTCGTGGGCTCCAGCTCTTGTGGCTATTAGTGAAAGGAAGCTGGAAGAGAGCTCAGCTGCTCTGGGAAAAATCCAGGGCCCACTAATTCATCCAGCTTAGGAACAGGACAAATAGGCAGTTTCCAGAGAAATTGTCCTCCCATGCGACTGGCACAAGAAGCTTGAACTAAGTGTGATGCCAGCCACCTCTCATCCCCGTGCTCCCCAAACTCCTGCCTTTATTTGAGCCAGTTAAAATTTGCCACTGTCTGGCATCCTGGTGACAGGAGCTGCCTGGATTTCTCCAGGGGTTGGGTGGTGATCAGTGGAAGGAAAGGTGGTGAAAACAGCAGATGCTGTGTCAGGGCATGAGGGAGTGAAGCTGGACTTCATCAGACATGAGCCACACTCACCTGGGTAGGACATTTAGGGTAGGATTCATCTCACCTAATTTTAGTTTTCTTAAATGAAGTATCCAGACTAAATTAATTGTCTAAGTTTCCCTTCTTGTTAATGGAGAACAGTAAGGAGGAACACGTATCCCACCTAATTTGAGATGAGAGAAATTCCATTCTGGCAAGGACTTTCTTTCTCATTGAATATAAAGTGAACTTAAACAATTAGTTTGGACTGAATCCCTCCCTTTAAGCGGCTTAAAATTATGGGGCGTGATTTCATCCTCATTCTCTTCTCCCTGCTCCCATTCTGGCTCTTATTTCCCTATACAGTCTAATTCAGCAGGCAGAGGAAATCCAGTGGGGCTCACAGCGCGTGTATTGGCAGGGTTGGATCAATGCTCTCACTCCGGCCTGCCCAGGCTGGCTCCAAGCTTATCCACTCCTGTGGCAATCCGTGCTCTGGCTGTGATGTGGTCCTGCCTGCCTTGCCTTGCTGGAGTCAGCCCAGCACATGGGTTCTGGGCATTGTCCAAAAAGGCCAGAGGCTTTGGAGGGTACCTTTTGCCATCCTGGCCACGAAGAGGAGAAATGATGTGGGATGTAACGGCGCCAGTGCCATGTGTGACATATTTCAGGGTGTCCTTAGGGAGGAATTTTCCTCCGTTTCACACCTCTCTCAGCTGTGTGGTGTGGGTCCCTGTGCGTGTTGGATCCTTGTGTGTTCCCCACATGAGTCACTCCTGGCTGGGGCACGGATTTCAAAAGCACACAAGTGACCAAACTTAATGATTTTCAGCTGACTCCGAGCATTGTCCTAAACATGGAATTCCTTCCCATGAAGCACTGTGCTGCCCACGCTCTCCCCCTCGTTCCCAGGCTCTGGGGTGTGCGTGGAGGCACGTCCTGCTCTGCTCGCCCTGCTGCGAGGTAGAGGGGTACTGGGGGCAGTGAGAGGAGCTTGTGGGCTGTCTTTCTCATTTGCTTGCACAAATGGTTCAGAACATTCATGGGCATCACCAGCACCTGAGTATTTCTCTGTAGAAGTTGTTGTGTTGCTAAGTGGTTACTTCATTCCTCCTTGGAGGAAGTTTCTGTGACGGAAGGGAATTATTTGCTAAGCCCCGCTAAGATCTTTGTATAAATTTAACAATAAGTATTAATCTGTGCACGGGACAAAGCGGGACAAGAGATAATTAAAATATTACAGTGACAAGTTATATTTTGAGTTGTCAGTTCTAGCAACAGAACATATGAAGTGTATGCACAGAGACCGCCTCATTCATGGCCGTGGTGAAGTGGGGAATCCCTGTCCTGTAGTTGCCTGGGATGTCAGGATAAAGTCTATAAGGACTTGAATTCTGAGGGAAATTCTCACCCAGCAGCTCCCTGGGGCTTTGGCTGAACTGTGGGATACTCGGCGTTGCCCAACTCTCGTGTCAAGGACCGTCTCCTCTCTTCCCAGCTGTGAGATGTGGCTGTGCACCCCTTCTGAGTCCTCCCCTCCCACGCTCTGCTTTCCACAGGAAGGAATCCTGGGCATGTGAGTCAGGGAGCTGTAGCACGCCCTGGCTGTGTCACCAGTGGGATGATTCAGGACTGAGACAGCACAGCACACCTACCCCGTGATCTGCACGGAGCCCCTGGGACACTCAAAGCCACATTTTCTCAACGTGCCAAGCTCTTGAGAAAACCCAACCACTTGTTTTGGTGCATAAATAGAAACACAACCCCTAAGAGCAGAAATGGAATCTAGGAGATGCTCAGGGCAGTGAGTCTGTTGTCCCCTCCTAGGATGCTGTCCCTTCATGCCTGTGTTGCAGGGGTTGTTTGTGCCAGCCTCTCTCAGCCTCTGCTTCTTCTTCTCCTGCTGTTTTTCCCCTGTGTGAGAGCACTGGCGCCTACGGTGGAAGGTCACCACCGAGGTTACTCAGCCAGCTCCAAGGATTAAAACTTCCTGCTCTGCTCCGAAGAGCTGCCAAGTCCCCCCTCCCCGCTGCTCACCACAAACCCAGTGCCTGTTTGTCTCCTCTCTCTCCTTCCCATCCCTCCTCCTACCATGAAATGCAGATCTCTCTCCAGCAGACAGAGTGGGAGGTCGAGGCACCCCAGCAACCTCCAGCTGCATTTGCTGCAGGACCAAAAGCAGTGTGGCCCCAGGGTGATGTTCTTGATGCCACTTACGAGTGTTGCCAGGTGAACTGTCCCCATCTGTCCCTCCGGAGTCTGGGCCGGGTTCCCATCAGGATCTGACCCAATAGTTGGGCTCACAAGAAACTTTTGTTTCCACTGGAAAATGCCATCAAGTTTTTCTACCAGCAGGCTGAGGGGATCCATGGATAACTGGGAGGGGATTCTTGAAAAATAACTAAGGAGAATGTGATTTTTGTCATTAGATGGGAATTGGCACAAGGACCTGTCGCTTCCTTATGAAAATGGTGGAGGGGTACAGAAACCTCTGCCCTGGGCATCAGCCTGTCCCAGAGGAAGCTGCCACTGTCCCAAGGACTGTGTGCTGATGGGGGAGCAGCCCAAGAGGAGGGAGCTGCCTTTGGTGGGCACGAGGAGAGCCTTATTCACAGGAGCAGAGCATGAACCAGAAGAGAGGAGGAAATAGAACAGGATCCTGTGAGAGGGAGATGAGATAAATACGGTGAGAATGGGGGGAAGGTGCGATGGCTGCTCACTATTTTTGTAAAGGCGGGGTGCTGCTTCAAAAAGCACCGCAGAGATCAACCACATTCAAGTAAAAACATCATTTTCTTTAAGAATAATATAGAAGCCCTATGTGCTAATGGTTCAACAGGATGAGGAAAAGCTGCCTGCTCCACCCTAGTATGTGCTGAGGTCAGGTGAAACCACCACCACCCTCAGGCTGGCTTTGGACACCGTGAGGGGGGTGCTTGAGTTGGCGAGGATCCTGCTCTCAGACTAGAAGAGAAACAGCTGCTTTTTGGGATTTTAGCCTCTCCAGCCATGGCTGAGTCCCTTTAGCTCCTTCTCTTTGCTCCTAACCTGCTTTCTTAAAGATCCCTCAGGAGACCTCCACTGTTGTTCAGGTGCTGGGGTCACCAGCCAGGAGCTTCTGTCTTTTTCCCAGGAACCGTGAGGCTGCAGTAAACGTGCCTCGAGGAGTTCTTTGTGAGCATCACACCTGAATTTGGCCCACTCTCTGCCAGTGTATGCTAAATGGAGACCACAGAGACCTCATTTAATGACTGGGTTTGTGTAGGTGTAGAGCTCTTTGAGGTCTCCATAAACATGGGTGTTTATTCATTTAGATTTCATTTTGATTTTCTTTTCAGATGAATTCATTAGCAGGGAGAAAGCCAAAGCCTCACTGTTAAAAATCCAGCTCTAGGTTTTGTTTTGTTTTAAGAAATGAAAGAAGTATAAATTGACTAATTTCTAATTGTGATCTCGGTGCTGGTCCTTCAGGGTGCCTCCACGTGTGTTCTGGGGGCTCATAGGTAAGGAAAAGCTGAGAAAAGCATTGAAAGAGAGGGACTGGGGGCAGCTCCTGCCTTGTTAGATGGCACCCTGTGCTAGCTGCTCCTTCGGTTGTTAGGAATATCACATTCCAGGGATGCATTGCTGTGGTTAAGGGGTGAAGTGAGACAAATGAGAGGACAGAGGTTACACACATGAGCTGCAGGGATGTCCCCGTGTAGGTGCTGGGTGGAAAATCAGATGGAGTGTGTTCGCTCCTGCCCTGGGGCTAAGAGCAGCAAAGGGAGAGAGCAGGGGATTTATCTAGCTGGAGTCTAATATTCCTTTGGCTGCAGCACTTCCCGACTATCGGCTGGCGCTTTCACTCACACGCATCTGTGATTGATGGGCAGAGAGTATAAACACCTCATTAGTGCCATAATTCACTGGTTAGGACTAGGCTGGGCTGGGGGAGGGAGGGGGGAAAAAAGAGTTGAGAAAGTTTAATAAAGAAAAAAAAAATGGAAGAAGGAGAAGAACGGATGTAAAGGCCACACAAATCATTCCAGGGAGTTATCTGACCTGCTTTGAAAACTTTAATTGCTGATAATGGACAACCTGTTGGGTGGTATTTTATTAACACTAATAGATTTTTACGGGATATTTCTCACATTGCTCTCCCAGAGCCTGAAGAATACATTAAATATTAAAAGTTAATGCTCTTGGTTGCAGTTTCAAGGATGCCCCACCGATAACGAGCTTTCCCGCAAGTTAGAAACGGGGAGCAAACATGAGCTGCCTCCGCCACTTACGGCCTCTGCAATAATAATGAGGAGAATACTTGCAGCCCGTGTGCACCTTGCAGCTGAGCTTCTCAAGCCTGGCCTAAATGCCCTGTAAAGGCAGTGCCCAGCCCAGAGCTGGTGGTAGCAGTATCTAATCTCCAATCCTGGGCTGACAAGACTTGCATTCCAGAGTCCCACGCTGGAAGCAAATGCTCATAAACCCCCATATGCTACTTTACATTGCAGTTATTCAAAGCAGAGGCTGAACCGACTACCCATTCCTGTTTCTCGGGAGAACTCAGGTCTGAAATGGAGGATATTTTTCTTTAATATGCCAAATGGTTTTATGAAAGAGCTGCTTCCACACTAATTTGTTGCAGAAATGACTCAGCTACCTGGAACAGAAATGGAAATGTCTCTGACTGTAGGCAGCAAGAGGGGTTTTGGAGGAAGCTCTTGACATCCCAAAGTCCTGCACACAGCGCCGAACCCTCAAAGTATGGAAAAAAAGATCAGTTCTGTACTGTAAAAAGATGGGTTCAAGCAGCCAACGCAGGGAAAGTTAGCTGGAGGGAAAGAGAATTTGAAACAGGATAAGCAGTAAAGCTTGAGGTGAGTCAGAGCCCTTGTGTTAGAACTGAAAAGTCCTAATGCATCTAAGATCTGTGCTCACCGAGGAAACCCGGACTTTAGTGCCTCCTTCGGACGCACCAGCACTGTCAGCAGCCACGGCCTGGGCCTGGAAAGCCAAGTGAAGTTTTGGGCCCAGCCTGGGGTGTCTCTTTTGAGTCATGTCCTCTTCCCTTGCGGCAGCAACAGCCTTGGCTTTGGATCTCGCTCTGACCGCTGTTTGTGCAGCCACCTCCTTGTGCCAAACCAGGCTGGACTGGACGGCCCCGTCCGTGTTCCCTGGGATGGCCCCGGTGCAATCTCGGTGAGCAGTGCAGCTTTCCAGGCCTGCTTGGCTGACAGAGCTTCCCAGGCGTTCCTGTGCAGCTGGGCCTCACCGGGGCCTGTGTTCCAGCTGCCAGGCTGGAGGCAGCCCACAGGAAGATGGGATACGGGGAAGGAATTGTTCCCTGGGAGGGTGGGCAGGTCCTGGCACAGGGTGCCCAGAGCAGCTGCGGCTGCCCCATCCCTGGAAATGTTCCAGGTGTGTCCCTGCCCATGGAAGGGGATGAGGTCCCTCCATCGCTTGTCCAAAGTCCCTCTCCAGCTCTCCTGGAGCCCCTTTAGCCACTGGAAGAGCCTCTAAGTTCTCCCCAGACCCTTCCCTTGTCCAGGCTGAACAATCCCAATTCTCTCAGTGAATCTGAGTCCTGGCTGGATTCAGGAGGAAGTTGCTTACAGGGCAATGGGAAGGAAGGGCCGGGGGACTTGGAGCAGTATTTGTTTGCAAAGGGGTAAATGCTGTGGCTCCCATAGTCCAGGATGTGCCTGGTTGCTGGACTGCTGTTCAGCAATGAAAAGGTCTCAGTTACTTACCGGGAATTGAGTGCTTGGTCACTTCTCCCCCTGCCAGCCCATCCCATCTCCCGTCTCCCCTCCAACAACGACAGCTTTTCCTTATTGACCCCACAGGCTGACGAAAAACCTTTCTACTTAAACGTGTATTGACCTCAGTCTTGCTGCCCAGTGAATTATGTCACAGCTGGCAATCTGAAAGTCATCAATCAGGGCTCAGACCCCGGGAGCTGTCTCTTGGTGACACGGATCCAGGCCTTCATCGATGAAGGTTGGACCAGGTGCCTTCGTGTCTCTGGCAACCAGGAGGGGAACACCCTTTGTATGGTTTTTTTCTGTCATCATCCCATAGGCCCTGTGATTTTTTCCTTTCCTTTGATTTGTTTTTTATTTCCCTTCCCCATCTGTCTTTGCACTGTGTATAAAATTTCCTTCCTTGCCTCAACCTCCCTTCAAAGGGAAAGAAAAAGAAACTGTCAAAGGTGACATCTTGGATGATCCTAATTCTTAGGTAGTGTGAATTTTACCAGTCTTTCTTTCCCCCTTTACTATTTGATTTTTGTGTTGATTTGTTGTTGTTGTTGTTGTTGTTTTCCCTGATGTGATTTTATGATCTGGACAAATGCACTGGACAAATGAGAAATTTAATGATACTGGAAATATTTCTCCCATGTTTTGTAATGCAAAGTAATTCCAATAGATCTTTTGCCCCATGACTTGGGATGTGCTGGCTTGTTGTCACTTTGTGGATGAGGGATGGGGAATACTCCATGAAATGTGAAGCACCACCACAAATTCAATCAGCCCTTCTGTCTCTGTACAAGGATTGATGGAGCAGGAAGGAGCGAACTCAGTCCATGGCAGTTTGTGAAAGGAAGATCTGTGCTGTACTCGACTGAAACAGTAAAACTGCCGTGAGTTTTCAGGATTGCCTGCTCTTTTGGAGGAGAAGGGAGGCATAGCTTGATCTTCCTCTTCTAACAAACAAGAGCAAGGCTTGAGTGTCTCACACGTTGCATGGGTGGCAGGGCCAGAAAAGGAGGGATATTTGCTTGCTTTCCCACCTCTCAAAATAGGGCTACATAAGCAATTCTTGACTTTATTCTCTCTACACTGGAATACTCTGCTAACAAAGCTGGGAAAGAAAAAGAGCTTTTTTTTTAGTTCTTCAAAAAGCAGTAGAAATATCACCTTGGTGCCAGACCCATTTCTTGTTGGAGATCTTGTAAGCCTGATTTGGTACCTGTGGCACATTCCTTCGATGCGCCACGTGAATTCTTCAGCTCAGGAATGTCTTGAGTTGGGGCTGTGTTACCTTTTTCTCCGTGCCTTGACTTTAGGAAATGCAGGCAGATAAGTCTGGTGATAGCTCTGACAATGTGCCTGATGCTGTGGCCAGAGCTGGCAAGGCTGAGGTGAGGCCGGGGCTGCTGTTGGCTCTCAGCGTCCCCAGGGAGGCTGGAGGGGCCTCGGCACCTCCAGTGCTCTGGATGGAGATCAGACCCCAAGATAACAAGGTGATGACAAGCACTTTCAGAAATCCTGACACACAGACAGATAAAAGAAATGCAGTAATAGCATGTAGAAATAAATCCTTCTCGTTCTGCTTTTGATCTTCTGAGTTTCTTAAATATAAGAATTTTCTCGTATAAGTCTCTTACATCATCCATAAGCTCGTGGCCTGCATTTTAACAGCCTTACAGAATATTACTAAAAGAAATGGATTCAGGCATTTGTTTTAAAGACACCAGACTAGGCACTATCTGTATTTAGATTAAAATCCTCCCCCACAATGTTTGCAGTCTAATGTTTGTGGTACTGGTATGTGCAGCACTGCCCAAAGACTGGAACTGGCTGGAAATTCCCTCATCTGCATAAATGCAAATGACTAAAAAGTTGGACTGGTGGGAGAAAAATTAGTAGATTGTGGATTTTGTTCTTACTTTATTGATGTAAATTGCAGGTATGTGTAATGATATTTGCGATTTTAAAGTAGGCTGTGTCCCTTCAAAGAAAATGTGAGCTCATAAATCCTGGGAGATTAGAGATCCAGAGGCCCGATGTGGCAACGGCTCCGGGTTTATGGCATTCCTCAAGACAGCCAGGATAGGATGTTCTGTGACCTGGCTTTTATGAAGATCAAAAGGCTTGAAACTGTTGAGAATAAGATTTTCACATCATGCAGGGGGAGACACCAAGCTGTCAAATGGGAGGAGGCTCTTTGAAGTGTGGAGATAAGGAGCCTCCTAACCTTCAGTCAGGTATGAAAGCCATTTCCAGCGGCACGGGAGCGTGTCCTTCCACTGGACTCTTCGTGGAACAGCCCAGCTGGGCTCATTCAGGTGAACACCTGGCAGTGCCTCAGCCACAGGCAGTGTTTGAAGAGGATTGAAAGGACTAGGAAAATGTAAAAATGAATGTATTGGGGAGATGGGAATTATATGTGTTAAAATCTCTGGGACCAATGAGCCTGAGTCCAGCAGAGCTCCCACTCTGGGAGCTGGAATAACAAGGTGCTCCTACATGGATTATCAGTGTGTGAGCAAGGAGGAGCAGGTGGGAGTGCTCCCAGAGAGCTTCTGGCTGGGAGAAGGCTGCAGAGAGATAGAAAGTAGCCTCACACCTCTGTGTTCTGGCCTGGAAGCTGAGCCCGTGCAGGGACAGCAACTCGCTGCTGCTGTAGGCCAGGGAGAGCTGGTCACTGGCAGGGAAGAGCTGTGGGAGAAGCGTTTGTGGAGCACAGCACCGCTTTTCCGAGCGTCCCGGAGCTCCCCATCCAGCACAAACACTGACATGTTTGTTCATTCCCTTCTCAGATTCCTCAGAGGGGTTGGCATTGGCAGCTGGATCATCGTGGTGCCTTGAGAAAGCACTTCTGCACAGTATTTCTCATGTAAGCAAGAGCTCTTAGCACTGAAAATCTTCCCAAAAAAGGATTCCCCTGAGCTGGTAAGAATAATTTCTGGTCACATTTATAGAAGTTTAAATGGCATCTAGACAAGATAAATATCCTTGATGTTTTGTCATCTTTGTGCTGATGAACTAAGGATATATTTGCTTTTGTATAATGACTTTCTAAGAGAAAACAGCTAAACTGGACAGAATAAAAATAAAATTTCATGACAGATGCTGTTGATACATGTGTTTCCTCTGTAATAAGCTCAGTCCTTGGCTGACAATAAAATAGTAATTGTCCTTAGCCAACATCTTGAAAGCTGAAGGTGAAAACAGAGTGGTAGGAATCACATGGCTTTATAATTCATGTCCAAGCATTGAATTCACAACAAAATTTCATTTAAAATCTTGTCCTAATTATCACAGCTCACATTGATACTCTCTAGGAACTGTTGTACGTAGAACTGGTCATAAATACTTTGATAATCTAGTTCGCATTGGAAAATGCCATTTCCTGTTGGAAATGGTTGAGGAAATCACAATGCTTTGGTTCTTTTATGTCTTCTTCAGAGAAGAAGAGCCTGACTCAGTTGTAGCCATAGGGTTTATTTAGGTGTTGTTTTTCTTTTCCAGTTTTTTTGCTTCTTTTTCTCGTCGTGTTTAGTTGTGTATTAGATATTTCCAATGTATTCCAGTGAGTCCAGAATGAAATTGTGGAGGGAATATTGAGATTTTGATGGTTCTCTTCCAAAGCAAAACATACTTAAAGAAAGAATGAAATTGTACCAAATGGAACTTCCGTTCTTTGCCTCATCCCAGCAGTGCTGTTACACTCAGGCTGACCCGTGCATGGGTTACAAATATTAGAGCAGCGGGATTGCAGAGGGAGCTCCTCATTTCTCTGAGCAGTGTTTGCTTCTTGTTTACTCCTGACTGTCCAGGTTTGCTTTGTCATGCTTCCTAAAGCAGCAGTTTCCCCAGGAGCAGAGCAGAGCAGAGCAGACAGAAGTATGTTGTTGTCACCCTTGCACTCAGCAGTGTAAGGAATAGGATCCTGCTCTAGCGGGCCCACAGGTCTGGTTCACAGGGAAATTGCTGTGTCCCTGTATCCTTTAATTGCAGAGTTCAAACCAAAGCATGGAGACACATCAGCTGTTACATTGTCATCTACTCTGGAGTCAGCCCAGTGTGAACCCCGGGTGCCTGGAGCTGGTCCAGCCGAGTGGCAGGAACAGGGCTGAGAGTCCTGGTAAACACCACAGGATTCCTGGGATTTGCAGGGCATCTGTTCTGCTGCCCTTGCAGTCCCTTGGGCTGCTCTGGAGGAGCTCCTGGTGATTTTATTAGGGCCTGGCACAAGGGAGGTAGGGGCTTCTCGGTGTGCTCCCAGCAGAAAAGCTGCTGTGGGCTTTGAAATCTGAAGTGCAGCCAATTCCAGCTGAGGGATGTGACAGTCACCTTTTGCTGGGAAGTTGCCATCTGAACAATGACAGTGTGGTTTGAAGAGACAGGGAGCAGTGGGAAGGAGAAGTGTCTGTCCTGGCTGGGATTGGGCTCTGGGAGAGAGCAGCCCAGGCCTTTGGCCTTTCCTAAGCCTTCACCTCAACACCCACAGTTGGACTTGTTTCGAGGGGACACGTGTTCATCCCAAATTTTCTACTTTGGCAAGCTCGGTTTGGCTGGGCCATCTGGCCATGCTTCTGCTCCTTTGAAAGCTTTGCCTGATTAACCAGTCCTGGGAGCTCGAGAAGGAAAGTCGCAGGAGGGGAACAGGAAGGGGGCTTGCTAAGAGATGTGCAATTCCCTAATTAAATAATATCCTAAGAGGAGCTCGCAGCTTGTAACAACCAGGGAGATTCTGCTGCTAATATTCACTGCAAAGCTGCTCTTCCCAGGGCCGTGCTTCCATCCCCAAACCCAGCTGTGCCGTGCATGTGCTGCGCAGCTCTCCCAAAGCCCTGTCACGGAGGCTGAGAGTTGGAATATATTCATCCAAATTACAACATCTCATCTTTTGTTTTCAATTTGTTGGGACAGACAGCTCCTCTGTTACTATTCATGATTTGCCACTCCTGTAAGAGCCCAGCTGAAGTCATTGCACTGAGTCTGAGCTGGTTTGGTCTGAGAAATGCTTGAATTAAGAGCACAGTGAATGTGGAGAGGAGCGGAGGAGGAGAGGGAGGTCGGTACCTGCTGGGTCCCTTGTACAGCTGGGGAGCTGAGGCCTGGCAATGGAAAAATTTGCTGTCAGTCTAAAAAGGAGGTGATGGCAGGATCAAGACATCAACTCAGCTCTTCTCCATTCAAGACAGAAACACCGTTTTTGACCAGTATTTTTGATGACAGATGAAATACCCAGCCGGAGAAGTGGTTGGTTTTAAGATCAGTGATATTTATGAACCAAGTCCTGCTGTCCTTGGGTTTGCTCCTGCATAGGCATATTGGAGGTGAGGGCTGCTCTTTTCCCACCCAGGAACCCCAGTGCATCTCAGACATCTCAGATTCACTGTTTGTGAGGCTTCTGCTGGGACTCTTCATGCGGGTCCAACCACAGATACTGCTCCAACGAGGTGAAATCCTGGTAGAGGGTCTGAAGCATCCCATGAGGACAAAACCATGGCCAAAAAGGCATATCTAGGGATACCAGGCATGGATAAAGCTCTAACAGAATTAGACAGTTATTCAAACTCTTCAGTTACAGGTTTAGAGTAATCCTGACTTTTGGGCACCCTACCTGAGATCCATTAGGGCTGATATTCAGGAGTCCCATGGGCGCTGAGGTCTGAGGGGTTTTTTGGGTCTGGTTGTTGTGAAACTTGTGGTCTTATAGTGGGCCTTGTATTTTTATCTTATCCTGGCAAAACAAGTGTTCCAACAGACTTCAGGAATTTACCATGTGCTTTGTTCTGGCCTAAAATATGATCTGCCCCAGCCGTGAATACAAAACCCAACAGTCCTTTGGATTTATCTAAGTAATGGCCTTACCTGGAGAGTGAGAAAATTCGCAGTTACGTTGTGCTCTCGTAAGGAATAGCAATCGTTAAAATCTGGGGGCAGGCAGGCCTGTCTGTAATTAGTGAAAGGGGCTGGGTTACTTCCGAGCCGGGTTAAACCAAAGCTGGCAACAAGGCATGGCTTACATTTCCCTATGGGCACAGATTTGGGATGAAGGGAACCAGCACCCTGCTTGGGGTGACAGCCTGGTGTAACACACTGGTGACCAGGAGGCAGAAATAAACAGCAGTAGTAGTTGACTTTTTCCCGAAACAGTAAGGAAATACTCAGATAAACAGATGCATGACCCCAAACACCAACATCAACTTCTCTTCTTCACTCTGCTCTCAATTTATTGTGAGGATGTGGCACAAGTGTCTTTACAAATCTGGTACAAGCCACAGATATTTTCATCTGTCCGGCACTGCGGTGTAGTAAGAAGCAGTACAAATGCTGTTTGCTCTTTGCTAAAGGAAAGAGTGAGGTGGAAAAGCCCAAATGCGAGATGAAACACCCCTGTGGAGGCTACACCACATTCCACGAGGCTGTCCATACCCATCTCCCAAGGGTTAGGACTGTGCTATTGCAATTCTTCATGAGGTCTTTCTTACACAAGCTACAAACCTTGTAGCATCTCTGATTCCCTTGGTCCATGCTAGGAGCAGATGTTGGGAGAGGATCCAGGCCTGTGTATTACACTTAGAAGAGGCCAAATATATAAATCCCCCTTCTTTCTACAGCTATAATATACAGTGTATGCACCTTATTATCAGAGAGAGATCCAGAGCACAGGGTAGAGTATAACCAGGATAAAGCAGAGCCTTGGGAGATTTCTTCTTGTCCAGAAAAGCTGAAAGAATTTTATTTGGAAAGCCAGACTTGGGAGGAAAAGGACAGGGGCGACAAAGGAGGAACCACTTTAAGTGTAAAAATGTCTGAAGGGAGTAGGGAAGTGCGAGGTTTCAAGGTGATGTGAGCAAGTGTCACGTGCAAGGATAAGAGAGCCTGGATTTAGGCTAGAGACGAGCCAGCAGGCAAGGAATTTGCTCCAGACAGAGTCCTTCCCAGATCTGCGTGCTGCTACAGCTAACAGTCGTGTCAATAGGGTTTAAAAGGTGCTTCAGAGGAATTGGGAAGCAAAGACAAATAAGGTGGGTGGCTGAGAGAGGAATGGAAAGTCCAGTGGTTACTGAGTGAGGCTTGAGTGTGATGAGAATCCTGGCTGTGCTCCAGTACAAGATTTCCTATCACATTAATTATAGTGCAACGGGCTCCAGGGCTTTCTGTGATACAGACGTGGTGTATCAAAAACGTTACACAGACACCAGCCGTGGGGTAAGAGATAAACTTGCTGTGGTGTCTCCCAGCCTTCCACAAAGATGCCCTCAAAGATGAAGCCTGAGATTCCTTGGTGCTGTTCCCTCTGTGCACGTGGGCAGGAAGTGAGTGATCTACAGGGAACAAGGAATAATCAGCTCTGGGAAATGTCACGTTCCTCCCAAAAATTGACTCCATCCTCTTCTCCTTAATTAAAATACATATGCTCTTGTAACATTTTTGTACAACACTTTTGTAACACTGGAAGGTGTTACTTGAGAAGTGTTTCTTGCTTTGAAAATACGGAAATATGGTTACTTAAACCTACATGAAGATACTGGGAATGGTGTGGTGCTGTCACTGTTTATTGTGGGCAGAACTCCTGGCAGGTCTCTCATGAAATTGTATCTGTTCAAACCAGGAAAAGTGAGGTGAAGACTTTGTCTCTCTCCCCTCCAACTCTCTCTTTTCCCCTCCATCTGGGTGCACTGGCTGGCAAATGCCCTTGAGACTATGGAGGGACAGGAAATCAGTGTGGAAGAAGTGAGGTCTGGGAAAGAGAAGTCACAGCAGATGCAATTCCACCCTGAACAGCAGAGAAACAAAAGCAAAAGCCGGACAGACGAACAGAAAAGGAACGAGCGAGGAGCTGCCCCAGCACGGTCTTGTAGTGAAGAAGGAGAGCAAGGAGAGCCTGATGCTGAGTTTTCCAGTCCTGACTGTGCCACAGTTGCTTTCTGTCACCTGGATATGAGGTAAATGAGGTAGAGCATCTCCAAATAATGCCTAAGTCACCTTGCTGGCTTCTGCAGAGGGGGAGATATGGGTGTAAGAAGCACCCGTCCCTGGGAGAGGGTGTCATGCAATGTAGGGAGCCAGGAGTGCCTTAGGCCTGGGGTGTGAAGACTGTAAGGGACAGTTGGGGCAGGAATGAGGTTGGGTTTAAAGTCTCCTTTACCACTAAAGTGTGGAGGTGTAACCTGAGGAGGACAGGAAACCACCAGAGTCCTGGTCATTGTGTCCACACCACTGTTGTTCTCCTTTGTGACAGAGGTGAAGACTAAAGCTTTGTGCTGGCCAAGGAATTCCTTAAATCAGGAATTAGTCTTAGGAGACTGATTACAGAGGCTTTTTTTCTAACCAAAGTACATAGAAGAGATGAAAATCGGGTCCTTTCTGGAGTACCCACCTGCCCTCCCACCTGGTGATGCATTGGCTGGAAGACTTGGAGCATCTTCTACTTGTGCCTCCTCTCATGTGACCAAAGCAGTGTTAAGCCTCCTGTCCCTCTCTCCCCCCCAAAAAAGTGCATTATGGGATTCTCTTGCCTGCCTCTCCCTCCTCTCTGCAGAGCTGTGTGTTTGAAATGATATCTATTTCTCTTTGTGACAGCACACCGTGACTGCCGCCTTGACGTTGTGCCGAGCTGACATCCCAACCGGTCTGACACTGATGCCTTTGGGCAGAAATCAGAGCCGGTTTGCTCCACGGCTCCGTGCAGCCACGGCGCCCGTAGCGCCTCGCAGAGCCCCCAGTGCCCTGCTGGGGAAGTGGAGCGAGCACGTGGGCCCCAGATGAACTCCGGGAAGAGCGCAGGCATCACCCGCACTCATCCTCCTGCCCGTTTTCAGCTTTAAGTGTTCACGTTCACATGGGTTTATTTATTTTTATTTCCCCCCCCTTTTCTCTCCCTTTTTCCCTTGCCTGTGAGAGGGTTGGTTTCCTGTTTCTCCCCCGGCTGCAGAGTCCTTGGGGAGCTGGGTTTCCGTGAGCTGGAAAAGGAGCGCACAAGCGTCTGATCAGCCCTTATTAGTGTTGAGAAAGATCTAATGGGTCCTGGCTTCTGGGACCATTACCTGTCATTTACTTTTATTAAGTCTGTGATGAGAAAGTTTAAAATTAAAGGCTTTGTAAATTGGATTGCAGTTCTAAAGGAAGGCACCGACCAGGAAGGCAGTGCCCGGGCTTGCAGATGGACCACTGGGAACAACACCAGACCGGGGCGTTTCTCTTCAGCTGCTTTGACAAAGGTCCTGTGCCAGGGCGGGGGGGAACAAGCCTTGGGGTATCTAGAAACCTTCAGCCATGTGAACCATGTAATCCCTCCTTTGCCAGGCTACTCAGGTTCAGACCTCCTGTTCAGGAGGAAGGGTGGTCTTCTGGTTGAGCCATTACCTGGGCTGGGGGCTCTGTTCCGGCTGAAATGATCCCAGGCAGGTCATGTCATCTCCCCGTGGTTCGTTTCCTGGTTTATAAGGAGAAGGACCTTGTGTTAGTATTGATTTTGTTGCTTACCTGTTGCCTGGTTTGGGCACTCAGCCCTTTGGCCCAGGTACTGTCTTTAACTCTTGTGCTTGCAACAGAAGCTCCAACTCCTTTGGGTCTCCCAGGCAAAAATAAAGACTTTTGTTAAGTCTGTAGGAGAGAGCAGGTAAAAGGGATGAGCCACCTAGTTAAGATAAACATCTGATTCTTAGAGGTTGTAACGTTGTTGTGTTCTCTGCTTTTGAGATTTAATCTTTGAATTAACCACCCAAACACACTTGTGAGTGAAACACCCCAACTGCACTAAAGCAGTGCAGCTAATTATGGTGTGATAAGGGACGCTCAGGGGCCAACCCCAACCAAGAGCTGCTGTCACTTCTGTTTTCTCAGCTGAATAAAAGTCTTGTGGTGACATTGCTCTGATGAGAAGCAGCATGAACTGGTGGTTGTAAGTACAGTCTGGGAATCAGAATTCCTGGTTATTGTGTCTCAGTTTGTCTTTGACTGGAGTGACATGGGAGAGGTCACCTGAGGTCAGGATTTTAGGTTGCCTCCTGCCCATCCTTGCATTGTTAAATACACAATTTGTGCTTACACGACTTTGCATGAAGATTTGAGGTCCACACTGTCTCTGAGAGGCAGAGCACAGAGCTCCACCAAAGCACAGGGCTTAGTCAGTTAGTAGGAAATTGCAAAATTAAGTGTTTGTCTCCTGAAGTGAGAATGAAACAGAGATTCCCTTGAAGCTCTTGGTTTCTTGGAAAAGTTTACCTCAGGTTCTCCCTGCATGGCTTGGCAGTTTTCATCTCCCTGTGTTTTGCCTGTGTTGTTATCATTATTGTTATTGTTACTATTATTATTACATCATATTATATTTACTTTTAACAGAAATAAGATTTGTGAAGATTTGGAAGGGATGCTCTCTGCCCATCCCCTCTAACACTCCTTCAGCCAAGCTCCAGATGTGAGTCCCCACTTTTAGGAAGATTCCTCTGTTTTTAAAGAACCATGACTGAGAGTAGAGGCTCACACTGTACAAACCTGCACCTTTCACCTTCTTTCCCAGAGAAATTCCAAACCACACAGGCAGGAAGTGGGGAAATATACCCAGAGGAAACTGGCACAAGGAAGGATGGCTAAGGAGGGACAGGGAGTCAGCACTTGGACACCCTGGGCCCAGAATTCCTGCCAGGGGAGGCTAAGTGTGTGTTAACTCCAGGTCATTCTTCCTTGTCTGTCCATAGGCACAGCAGCTCCCTGACTTCAGCTAATTGCCAGGTTCCCTTGAAGGAGGAGTGATGCCTCTCCCAAGTTTCTCTGCTAGGGATGTGAGGAGCTGATCTCTGAGCTATTCAGTGGTTTCTTACATCATTTCTGTGTTCCCAGCCGTGCCACTCGACCACAAGGCTTTCAGAAGGTAATCTGGGAGATTTTATCAAATGTAAAGTGTTCCTAGACATTACTGGCGCCATGACGTAATGATCCAAGGTTTTTGTTCTTTAAATTCCACTGAAAAACCACGGGCCTCAAAAAATTGTTACAGGGGAGCTGATGAGTTTTAAGAAGGAGGCTGAGCTCTTGTGCTGGACTGAGCCATTCAGGGGGCAGTGGTGGGAGAAAAGGTTTCTGTAGGTCCTGTGTTGCTGGCCTCCTAAGGTCTGGACTGAACCTCTGAGGAGGGCAACAGCCTCTTCACATCAGCCACTCCCTGGTTTCTGCTGCCGGGTGGGAAGTGCTGTCAAAGGAGAAGGCAGCAGGGCCAGGCTGCTTTGTGCCTCACTGCTCCCGATTTCCCACAATCACGGAATAAGCTGAGCTGGAACGTTGGGAGCTTTGGTATTTGTTGCAATCGTGGCTGTTGCCATTTTTGTGAAGACAATTCCAGCCCGAAATCTTTCTCAAAAAGACCAAACTCGTGGTCCCCTCAAGTAAGAGAGCTCTCTCAGATCCTCCATGCTGGGGCTGAGGACCTGGTTTACAGGATCTCAGTGCTTTGAAAGGCCTTTAAACCCTTCTGGAGGGACAGCGATTCCTGAGTGACACCAGGTCTCCCTGGCATGGGTATATCTGCCAGACCAAGGTGAGACTGTCCGTGCTTTGATAAAGCTTTGGATTTCAGTACCTGTTGAAATCCCCTGAACAAACGGTGCCATTAATTATGGGGCCTGGCTTTGATGAATGGCGCACAGGGGACAACATTTCATTTTGTCTGGGGGCGGTAGGTGGGATGGGGCGTTTCGGAGTGTTCAGTGATGCAGGAGAGGTCCTGGGTGTTGCCTGATCAAGGGGAAGTTGCTTCCTCTCTCCAGAGTGCTGTAAAGTCAGTGTCAAGTCACTGTGGCATCTGGGTTATGTCACCTGCTGAGGGGGCTACCCTTTATACGTCAGATTTGCTCAGACAAAAGCCAATTCAGCCCTTTATCTAGAAAGCTTTTAGAATTTCTCTAAGGGTTACAAATAATTTTGTCCTAAATGGCTTCTGCCTGCCCCATCCCCGGGCCACTGAGCAGAGCAACGAGTTTGGGGTTCAGATGAGACACATGAGATGGGGGAAGGCCATGGGAGAGAGCCCCAGGATCCTACCACCCTGTTTTCCCCATATCCTTTTGAAACTCCCAAACCAAAAGTTGTTCATATGACAACATTGTAAGAAAGGCTTGTTCCTGAAGTGGTGGGAAATTTTTTTTACAGCTTTGATTTAGTTTCTTATTTGTGTAGATCGTTCTGTTTTGGTGCTGGGAGGTCATGTTCACGCCAAAAAGCTGAATGAATTTTGGGGGCACCTGAAAGTTTTGTTGTGTACAGACAGCTCTACTTGTCATTTCAGTCTAATTAACTGCAGCCATCTGAGAACATCCCTGGTGGGTTTTCACAAAGGGTTTCTGGACAGGATAAGGCAGTGTTAGAAGACTCCTTCTGGGACAAGAGGACTGCTTTCAGGACTGCTGGGTGATAGCTTTGTGAGCTGATGGGGTTTGGTGGAAAACAAGACCATTCAAAAGGGAAGGGAAAAAGAAGGAAAGTCAAGGACAGTGCCATCAAAACTAAGGATAATGGGAGGAGAATATTCACTCCTTTTAAAGCTCCCAGAATGACAAGGAGCAAATGGGAGTGCGTGATGTTCCCTTGTGGTCAAGAGGAATCTCAGCAAAGACAGAAGGCGTGATTCTTTTTAACTGAGTTTGGTTTACACTGGAGATGTTTACATGATTCACTCGTCCACGTTCCAGTTTAGTGATTCACTTCAGGATAGACTGAATCACGCCTTGGAAATTTCTTACTGCTGACTTCAAAGGTTTTCTGATGATACTGGCTCAGGTGAAGAGATCTGTGCTGCATCCATCTGCCTGGGTCAGAATTAGACACAAGAACAGGCAGTTTTGTGCATGTGGTTAAATACTTGCATATAAGGGGAAACTCTGGGTACCTGATACTCAGGTAGCTCTAAAAACAAGGCATGGAGTGAGGAGGCAGAAGAAACCCCGTGCAGATCCTGAGAACATATTGCTTTTTAAACTAAGGATTTAAATTCTTCTTTAAACTAAGAATAGAGTTCTTTTTGTAAGCAATTTCAGTTTAACTTAATTGATCTTTCCCAATGAAATTGCACTGCAAAATTTCCTGAACAGCTCTTACAAGGAGGCTTTGGAGTCAGGAGGACTGGCAGGACATTCAGGTAATGAGTCTGCGCCAAGTGAAAGGCAGTAAGTGGTGACCTGAGAGGCTGAACGGGTTGCAGAAGGCGCTGCCAGGCCAAGGGCACAAATATGTTGAAGGTACATTCAGGAGTGTAACTGGAGGGTGGCTCCAGGGCTGGCTGTGCTGGCCACCTGATGGAGGAAGTCATTAAGCAAATTACTGTAATGGAAGCCAGGTAGAGCAGGGGAAGCTCAGTCCTGGGAAAACCTGGGTGTTGTACCCTCCACACAGCGGCTTTTGGTAGAGATCAGTATCGAGCTGGATTGAGTTTTGGTCCAGTGGCATTCCTGAAGCTTGTTCCAAGGACTTTGCATCTTGGGACAGTACTGGAAGGTGACGCGGGCTCTGTCCAGGCTGCCCTCGAGCCCTGCCTGCGCGCGCTGACCCGCGGGGCCTGGCTGGGGTGCGCCGGGTAGCGCTCAGACACCACTTCTGTATCCGGGTGGGATTTAGGGGGTCCTGCCCTCGTGCCTTGTTTCCCACAGGGCATGCAATGGCCCCAACCAGGCAATCTTCCTCGTGTTAGTACTTCCCAAAAGCACCGAGCAGGGCATAAACTGCAGCGCTGTGTTTTCCAGACAGGAATTAGAGACGAGCGTGAGCCCTCCTCCAGCCCCTTCTGTCGTTTGGGCAGGCTCGTGCCACGTGTCACTCCAGACAGCTGGGACATCTGGGGCGGGTTCACGCGAGTCCACGGGGTTTGGATCCCTGCGCGTGGGAAATCCCTCATCCTCTGCTCATTCCCCTGACAGGCAGCTCCTGCCTCCGCATGGCAGCACACACACACACACACATCCTCTGAGCTGCTAATGGAGGAGCCTGTTCTGACTGGGATCCAAACTGTTCTCACAGGAACATCTTCTGATGTTCAGCCCTCCAGATGGGGCAGGATCTTACGTCTAGCACAGACCTTCCATGCATAAACCACTAGAAACCACTTATTTTGTTCATTCAAGGCAAAACGGGCTCTCATCCTGCTTGGTTTTGCATGTGATTAAATCCATTGATCCCATTTCTGCCTCACCACACTGGAGTCTTCCAGCTGAGGATCTATTTCACACCTCCCAGCTGAAAGACACCCAGCTTAGGTGAGCACACACCTGCAATCCAGCCTGAACAAGGGATTTAAACACATCCTGGCTGAAAATGGGCCTAAGAGTGGGTGAAACCTGGTGCTGAGGGGGCACATGAAGTGAAAAACACATAAAAAATAGGTAGGGCATAAACTTGGAGCCAGTGTTTACTACATTTTTATGTGGCTATATGGCAGCTGTCTGACCTCCTCACCTAATTTGCAAATAATCTTGTCAGGACAAATTAGCCCATGCTGAGCCTGTGCTGTTGAGTCTAGATGGTTATCAGGACTTGCACTGGTGAGTTTTACGGTAGTTCTGGTGTCTCTGCAGTGCAGTGGAGTCCCCGTGGCAGTGACTGCAGTGCAGACGGAGGCTTTTGTATTAACCAGAATGAATATGCACAAACCCTCTCTGCCAGACACCTGGAATTAATGGTTTTCCGAGCTGGTTTCTTTCAGGCCATTTTCACTCCAGGGGTGAGCGTTGAAGATAAAGATTGAAACTCCATTTGAAAAGTGCAGCTCTGAGCACTGTGAATTGCTTAATTCATCTTAATAGAGGTGTTCGCTCTGAACCCGAAAAGCTTTTAGTTGAGATTTAGCCTGTGGTTTGATATTACAAACTGCTTGGTGGTAACATTGGTTTAAGACACTGTTGTCTCCTGGCCTCTTGTTCCTGCTGCTCTGCTGGCACAGCCACTGCTGTGGTTGGGAACCAGGTGGGAGGAGCCATCCGTCTTGGAAAGGGGGAAAAAAAGGTTTCATGTGTTTGGTTTTTGTTTGTTTGTTTGTTTAAAGCAGGAAAGTTCCTCTGTCTGGTTCAGTGCCTGGTCACAGCGAGTTTTCCTGGCACAAAGGAGTGGAAAGAGCACTTTGGCATGGAGAGGAAACGAGCAGCGGAGGGTGAAAGGTGAGCAGCAATTAATGGTGCTGGGAATGCCCCAGTGTACTTTAATATCAGCCCATGATCTGCAGCTGATCTCAGCATGTGAAAAACGCTCAAATGCCTTTCAAATTGTCGGGTTTAATCTTTGCTTTCAGGTGTCCTGGCAGACACTTCCCACTTGTGTCCTTATCTCCCACTCTCCAGCCGTCTGCAAAGGCTTCCCAGCTGCTGTGTCCTGCAAGTTCAGAGCCTGCAGCCCACTGGGCCTGGAAGTGTGTGAAGGAGCACAAGGATTGGAGTTGAATGACAGTGTAAGTATCAGTTGTCAGTGCAGGGAATGTTTCCTTCATTTCCAGAAGGAGTTCATTGAGAAAGAACCTGTTTTAATATAACTGAAAGCTGGGTTTCCACGGTGACTTTCTCAAATTTAGAAGATCTTGTCCTTTAAATCCAGTTTTCCATGGGACATAAAGTTCATTTGCTATAGACCACATCAAACCAGCTGAGTCCCGAGAAGAATACAGCGAGGTGCCTGGAAAACCAAAAAAAAACCTGTAAAAACCAGATTTTGTGGCACTAGAAAGTGGGAAATAAATCTTATCGGAAGTTTGTCACCCCACTCCCAGAAGTGGAGTTGCCTGATAAATAAATTCCCTGCAAAGACTGAAAAAAACAAGCCAATCCAGAACAGTGGAATACCCAAATGATGTGGTTAAAGAAATACTTGTTTTGTTTAATAAATTATGATGATTTTGATGAAATTTCCCTTTGTAAATTTGAGCTGTACTTAACAGGAGAAAATTGGTACCTCCGGTGCCTGTGAAGAAATGTGTGTCTGCCTTCAATCCACATCCAGAGAGCAAAATTCAAATAGTTCCCATCAGTATCTGGCACGCAAGTGGAAAGGGGAGCTGAGCAGAGTTTCTTTGGTTATAAATAGTAATGTGTATATATCATATGTATATTATAGTGCAGTGACACAGCTGGAAATCTCAGATCTCTCCCTTGATTAACATATCTCATTAGTGGGACTGCTGGGCCCTGAAGTGTGGAGTTTGCTCCGGAGCTCAGTGGGAAACTCGTGCTGGCAGTGGGAACCCCATTTCCCTCCCCGTCCCTGCCCTGCAGTGCCCGATGCTGGGAGAAAAAGCAAGAGATGGAGAGAGGAATCTCAGATTTCTTCCCAGTGACACAGGCAGAGGCAGCTCAGGGGAATCCTGCCCAGCAGAGGTTAACGTGACCCACATATAATTGTGTGAAAAGATGCCACTCTGCGCCTTTGTCAAAGAGGCTTCTCGTTACAGCCCGAGCTCCCAGTCCCCAGCCCCTTCAGCAAAGCACAGTTTGCTTGCATTAAATCACCACTGCCCTCTTGCCAGCTGCTTAGAGTTTGCACATTATACAGAGGAGATATCTAATATATATTTATATATTTTTAAAATGTGACAGATTGTCTTGTAACATATGTGGTGCTGCCTTGAAATGAGCTCCGTGCATGTGATGGCCGAGCCAGCGGCCCCTGTCTGTGTGTGTGTGTGTGTGGTTTGTGTTTTATTCCTTCTGCTGGAAATCTGAGAGCCTGGGACACTGGAGCTTTTCATGTTGCTTTTTCTCTGAAATATTCATGACGAGTTGACGATCTTGATTCTTTGATACCTGCCATTTATTTCTGTGCCACTGCTGATAACTGCTGCTAAGTACATATGTCAGTGCCATGGTTGAGTGAGTGGGATGATAAGGAGAGGGAGGGCATCTCTGGGATTCATGTGCTGGAATAAGATTACTTTAGAAACTCGGAGGGCATTTTAGGAGCCTGCCATGCCATCTTATTCACCCCACTTTGGTTTTTCTGACTAAAGCTTGTTTTCTTTGCTTCTCCTCCAGCTTCTCCTTCCGACTTGGAAATCTGCTAGGTTGCTGCTGCTTTTCTCAGAGATGATGCTTGGCTTCGTTAGCAAGTGAATTGCTAATGAATTAGTTACTTTCTTAAAAGAGATGTGAGTCTGGAGACACCCAAGGAATTCGTCCTCAGCCAGAAACAGATCCTCATTGAAACGGATTCCAGGAAGTTGGATTAGATGATCGGGGCATTTTGGTGCCCTTAAAGGCAAGGAAATATGAGGGTAGAGCAGAGGAAGATAAGAAAAAGAGTATGCAAGCAGGTAAGCACCAGTATCACCTTGTAAGTGTGACATTTAAGCGGGCAAATCTTGTTGATGTTTGTGAAACCATTCTTTGGAAGGATTCTAACCTGCCAGGCACAAGGTTTTGAGGGTGGGAGGTAAAATCAGCGACAAAAAGGGTTACAGAAGTGACAAAATAATGAAATATATGGGAAAGGAGTTCCTGAGTGAAAATGAAATGAAGTCCAACCTGAACCAGTTTTCACTGACATTGCTGGATCAAGGGGCCAGCGTGGTTCCTTTTGACTGCACGTTACTCCGTGGGCTTGCAGAGCCATAGCTGGTGTCAGGGCCTGGATCCATCCTGCTCAGTTCAATTGTTCAGCAGAAATGTGGGATTGGGAGACCCTGGGCTGGCTGACCTGCTGTAGGTTCTGCACTGGGGATCTGGGGAGTGAAGGCTGGTGCTTCCACCCTCATTCAAGCTGGGCTTGGGATGGAAATGGGAAAGATCCGACGGAGTCAGCTGGTCCCCGTCTGTTGGATGCTGAAGAAGTGACTCTGATGGGGAGATGCATTGACAGAGTTTTCCTTCACCTGAACTGTGAAGTGAGGGAAGCCAGAGCAAGGGAGACAATGGAGAAGAACCTCTGCCATGGATTCTCTTCTCACCGTATTTCCTACAGAAAATTGCAGCGCTGTCTCTTTTCTGGCCTGTTGCTTTCCCCTCTCAGAAGCCACAGCACGTGGCTGTACTGCAGTGTACGTTCTCCTGAAGATAACTTCCCTTCCCTGTGAGAAAATGTGAGGAAAAGGAAGAGGACACAAGGATGGAAGTAAAATTAGCAAGGCCTAAGGGGCTTCTGCATGTGCTTGTTGAACTACAGCATCCTGGAGAGGCAGGAGATAAGGTGGCTTGGGGAATGCAGCCCAGTCCAGAGAGGCATTTATTTAAGATTGATATCAAACCTTGGAATTGTGAGTGGGAGGATTTTTGAGGAAGGAACAGGATGTTGCCAGGAGGGAGGGAGGCTGGCTAGAATGATTTATTGTGAGGGTCAGTGGCAGGAAGTCACTGGAGATACGAGATGGTCTAAAACGCAGGCCAAGGAACCCGCGTGCGGACGCTGTTTTATACTCGGAGATTCTGGCTCCTCAGAATAGGGCTAACAAAGTGACTGGGTGGTCTAATTTAGGGTCATCCTTGGTGGTCCTGCATGCGTGTGTTTTGGTCAGCTTCCTGGTCTGTGTGTGTCTCTGTGTGCACAGTGACCCGTCCCGCTCCGGGCTCTGTTACAGAGGCTTCTACCACTAAAAGACATTTCACTGTACTTGCAAGAGAGATTTTGGGCCTTTTTTAAGGCAAGAAGTCATTTGGTGCTTACACAGATAACTGTGCACGTGGGGGTATGAGGTAGTGATGTTTATGATTAGGCTTCCCTGCTCCTGGTAGGAAAATTCCCTGGGACCAAAGAAACGAAAAGACTGACAAGAGCAGAGGAATCCTGGTCAGGAATGACCTCTGGGGCCGTCAGCAGCGTTGGAGAGCTCAGCTGGATGGGAAGCTTTAACTGGTTGTCAGTCTGAAATCTGCAGCTCCATGGCACTGTACCAGGCCAGTTATCTCGAGCAGGGCTCCTGCAGGCATCGTGCTTTTTGATACTGATGGCTGTAAATAAATTATTGATCATTAAGCACAACCACCTTCTGTCTAACCTACTTCTGAGTGCCACTCGTGCATTGTGCTGTCTTCTGACCTGGTCAGACCTGGAGTCCTCACGTGTCAGGAGCAGTTGTCCTTCCTGAGAAGAGAGATGTTGTCACAGAGAACCCTCAAGTCGAAGAGGAGTGTGGCAGGATTTCGGCTCCCTGGGAAATGCAGTGTGGTGGAGAAGGCAGCAGTGCTTCGGAGTGAATGGGAGGGTGCCCTTCGACTTCAGGTGGCCTTAAATGACCTGTCAAAGCTCACACAGAACAGTTACAGCTCAGGGACAGGACTAAGTTCATATCTTCTTCGTAGGGGTGAACATCCAGATAATTCTCCCGCAGCCCTGTTCAGCCTCTCATTACTGCAGACTGGGCTGTGTTGTGGTTTCCCTCAGTGCATTCCGCCCCTGCTGCTCTGCCTTTGTTCCTTTCTGCAGCTCTTCGGGCCGTCCCTGCTGATAATGGCTCTGATTAGATCGACACGAGGGGGTGACATCTGAGCTTTTCATGCGTCCTTTTATCTAATGTCCTCCAGCTCGTGGTCCTGTTGTCCCTGCACAGCTCAGTCTGTGGTGATGTTCACTCTCCTGCCTACACTCAGTGAATGATTTATCATCTGTTATCAGTAGGACTCTGTACAGTGTCCAGGGACAATGTTTTCTTCCATCTGGTTCCAAGCTGGTGGAACACCCTTCCATATGGTTTTCACATGTGCTTCTCCCAGTACCTCCTTTCTATTTTTTCCGCTCTGGATTCATCATTATGCAGTTTGTCTAACAAGTACACTTTGTTTCACTTTATAAATTAACCCCACGCATGAATTAAAACTTCAGCAAATGTGGATATTTCTTAAATGACAGAGAAAACCTTCACAGCTGGGTGAATCTATCTTCTGGGAGAAATATCCACTATTGCTGCAGCGTTTCACGCCGCTCTGCAGGCACATGGCAGCCTGGGGCTTGTTCTGGAACTAGAATGTGTGGGGAAGTCTTTGGTTCAGTTCTGTGCTATGAAGGTGCCAGTTGCAGTTACGGGTTCATGGTGTGGGCAGGACAAAGACCACAAAAACATCTTTTTACGTAATTGTCTTGAGTCACTGACAGCGATTCCCTGTGACTTGGTCCTGGGCATTCCAAGAGCCAAAGAGCTCTGTCTCACCCGTCCTCTGGGTGCTCCAGCCTCCTCCATCAGGATCCCTTGCTGCTGCATTTGTTGCTCTTCACAGATAACTTCTTTGCTGTGGTCTTTGTTGATTTTGTGTTGTTAGACCTGGTAACACACTTTTATCTTATCTGCCTTTTTCTCTTCTTTGCTCTGGTGTTTGCCATTCCGGGATGAATACAGAGCCGCCTGCCCCTGGGGGCCAGTGCACTGCGTTCCTCCCCCCGGGCGTGCAAATATTTGCAGCAGAGCAGCCTCTGAGCCCCGAGACGTGAGCAGCGACACGAGGAGGTGCAGCCCAGGGCAGGGGCAAGGCCAGAGGGTGTGAAACCAGCACACGGCCCCCGGGCCAAGTGGCCTGGAGAGTTCAGGAAGCTCTTGCCTGGTCTCCAGAGCAACAGGGAAACGGGACTTGACTTCAGGGTGTGCTCCCACTGCTGGGATGTGCTCATATGATTCAGGAGCTGTTTCTTCAGAAAATCCTGCTTCTGAAGTGACACCTTAGAGCTGCTTCTTCTGGCAGACTTACCTGGAGTTACCACCCCTCCTTTATGCCTCATTCAGAAGGAGAGGATCTCAAGCAGCTTGAGGTGTTTGGTGTGTCTGTCCAAGATACATAAGCTGTTGCTAGTGCAGCCCTCACACCAGGGAGCACATGAAGCAGTAATTTTTTAAGCTGTTGAGGCCAATGTAAGCCAGTATTCTCACCAGAAAAAGATATTTCCACTGTTCCTCCTTCCTTTAGCTGCTTTTCCATGCTTTGTGCTCTTTCAACAGCACAGATGTTCTTACAGCTCCATGACAGTCCCCATAAATCTCCGAAAGGAGCTGTGGTTGGTGTTACTTGGACCCGTGCCCCAGTTCACTGGCCTGTGGAAGGCACGGTGGTGTCACTGCGGTGCCCGCTGTGGTGGTGCCACTGTTCCCGGGGGGATGCCCGGGACTGGAGGCACTACTGCTGGACACCTGGGCTACTTCATCCTTTAAGGGCTCCTCCCCCTTGCTGGCTTCCACCTCTCTCACCGCCCTCACCTTGGCTTTGGGGGGGTCACCAGGACGGTTCCTTTGTGTTGGTTTTGGGGGTGTTGCTGTTTGCTCACGGTTGCCTTTTCCCGGTTTGAAGTTTGCCGGCCCCAGGGCCAGTGACCCCTCTGGAGCTGCCGGGGTTAGGCCAGGGAGGTTATTCTGTGTCCATCGGGGCTCTTGGTCCACCCTGGGTCCGTCCTGAGGGCATCGACTGATGGCCCTGTGCCAAGCAGAGTGACCCTGGTCCGGCAGCTTGGCTCCCTCCTGCACGGCCTTGTTTGATGCCCATCAGAGAGGTGCTCAGGTCATCAAACAGCCAATTAAAACAATCAAGAGGGAGGAGTGGAAGAGGAGCCCTTAACTCTTTCCACCCCATCATAAACACCTTTGTGGAGCCAGGTTCTTCTGCCAAAACGAGGGCTGCGAGGGAGGTGAAAACAGATCCATCTCTACAAAATTTATCTGTGGGATCTCTTTAAAAACTGAGAAAGCAGAGATCAGGAAACAATTAACTGTCGACACAGCTGTCAGTTATTTAGGGCCTGGAAGGAGGCTGGATCAGTGGCCTTCCTTTCCATTTTCTATTTTATTTCTGAACAGCACATCATAAAGCAGCCCGTGAAATCCAGCCTAGGGTAATGAATATATAATAATACATCTCAAACTCCAGCACTGCTTGGAAGAATTGAATTTTCTCTCATGACTGTTGCTACCTGAAAAGGAGAAAGACACTCCCATTACAGCTGCTGGCAGCTGGCAGAAGGCAATAAATTTAGAGTTATTTAGCATCAGCTTCTGAATAATGACATCAGAAGGACGTGCTCTTCACTTGAGGAACCTAACAAGGGAGAAGAGCTAGAGCTGGGAATTCAGAGCACCGCTGGGATCAGGGGTAGTAAAAGGTCTGTGACCTGCCAGGGGCTGATGCTCAGACCAGTGCAGGGTCAATCCCAGTTGTTTCAGTGCTAATCTGGGGGCTCTGTTGTAAGATCATGCAGCCTTTCCTAAAATGCCAGCAAAAATGCACAAGAACCCAGATTATTATGCCTGTTGAGCTTTAACCCACAGTTCCTCTGAAGTTTTTCAGGTACCAGTTTTGTGGAAATGCTGACAAAATAAAGACTGGTTGAGGGTTAAGGGCAGAAGGGTTACTTTTTGAGCAGCTCATCACATCCACACTCAGTTCCTTGTCCAGACACAGAATTTCAGTGGCATTGTCCTGTACTTCAGTTTCCGGCCTATAAAAGAGGGAACAACTCCTTTTTTTTCTCCCCAAGAACACTAAAATCTGTGCAACACAATAATGCTGAAAACTATCTTGGTGTCTGAATAAGGGAAGACAAAAAAACCCCCTTGTCCCCTGCAGAAGATACCCTGTTATGCTTGAGTGCAGCACACACTCCTCCCAGATCTTCCTTCACCTGCTTGTACTTGTTCAATTTCTGCTTTAATATCGTCATCTAACTAATGCAAAGGCATTGAATCCATTTTCTGACTGTTGGGTAAATGATGGTTAAGTGTCAGGAGATTTATTTAATTGTCTAGCTATTAAAAAAAAAGGTAGGCCTGCTGAGTGAAAGCTTTTATGCTTTTAAATGAGGTATTGTTGTGATTAGAGTTTAAACAGCAATGATTTCCTCAAAAATGCATTGTCAATAATCCCTGGCTTGTTTGATTGTCCACATACCTGTACCACCCTCACTGCCAAGAAACTCATCTGACCCCCCAGTGATAAGAACAGCTATTTTTTTCCATTAAGTGTGCAGCACATCTAATGTTGAGGGCCAGGAACATCTTCATTAGGCAGTACGGAAAGTGAACACTTTGTTCACGAACCAGCCTCCAGAATAATGGACTGGAGAGACTTCAGAGGTGAGGGATGGAGGCTGTGGGAGTGGGAAAGGGGCTTAAAGCTTCACAAACCACATACAGAGAGGGTTTGAGTGGGATATGGGCAATTGATTCCCTTAAGTGTCTCTGAAGAGGCCGCTCTGGAGGTGGAGAAGCTCCAGATGACTCACTGGGATCCTGCTCAGTCTCAGTGCTCGCTTTACTCTTTTCCATTTCTTTAATTCAAAAAGCCAGGAATCCAAGGGTAATTCAGCTGGCATAACCCAAACCCGCAGCACCACCACGGCAGGTTCCTGGGGCCAGGTGACGACCTGCAGGTCAGGTGGCTGCTCCTCGGCTTTCCTGGATGTCTCAGAGACTGATTTGGGAAATGCAAACAGGCCAACCCTTTTCTTCGTGACTTTTTGTCCCATGGGAAATCCATTTCCCAGGTGAATGCCACTTCCCTGCTAGCTTTTGTCCCAAAATCTGTGCCAAGTGTGCAGCTCAGGATGAGTTTTTGCCCGAGCATCTGCTGCTTGGGGAGTGTGAAGGGCCTGTGGAAAACACGTGTTCCCAGGGGCAAAGGGAGACGTTCTTCCCTGTCCTCCTCCCCGTCTTCCCGAATTCCCCGTTCACTGATAGACTCGGGCACTGAGAGCTGCTGGTTTCGGGTGTCGGGCCTGGGTAGGATTAAGGCTGACACTTGCCCTGAGACTTGAGCAGGAATATTGGCTTCCCACCTCTCACTGCCACCCCCTGCTTGGGAACCCCGGGCAGGGCCGGCGGGGGGATCCCGGCTGTGTCCCTGGCAGCACCCCAGGCAGCGGAGCAGGGCCGCTGTGAGCGGGGCTGAGCTCCTGGCCCCCTCCCTGCCCTCATCTGCCCCAAGTGCCACTTAGCCACGTTTGCTCCCTGCTCCTCCCGGCTGGGCAGCGATTGCTCGCTGTTGGAGAGCTGTCAGGGAGGGGAAAGCCATCCATCCCGGTGGGAAGTAATCTCACCCAGCAGGGGGGCACCTCTTCCCAGCCAAAACAACGGGGCTTTGACAGCCCTGATGTATTTATTATCTTCGGTGGGGCAGAAATGCTGCCACAGCAGGCAGCGGCGGGGGGGGAGGATGCTGCCGGTGACTTGCAAGAGAAAGCAAGGAAAAGCACAAAGTGCCAAGGAGCTGCCTTCAGGGAGCAGGGGGTTGGAACTGGATGGCCTTTTAAGGTCCCTTCCAACCCAACCATTCCGTGGTTCTATGATAAAGGGAAAGGAGGAAAGAAAAAACTTATTGTAAAAAGGCATTTCCTTTTATTTGTGTGCTTAACTCATCTCCTGAACTTGAGGGCTGAGAACAGCAAAGAGCAAGTGCAAAAGCAGAGGTTGCAGCCCAGATGGGCCGTGGTGTCCCAGCCAGGCTGGGGGTTTGGGGGTGGGTTTGGAGAGCTGTCACCGTGTGAAGAACATGAATCCCTCCTCTCGTGCTCCTTGTCCTCAGGGCTTGGCTCCCCTCTGGCCTTGCTCCATGATCTGCGAGGGTTTCACACAAGTGCCGTTTGTCAGGTGCTTTTGCCAGCCCCAGTTTGGGTCCACTTTGTCTCTGCAAAGTATCAAAGGACATTTCGACTTTAGGGACAAGCTGTCGGGTTATTTCGGGGGCCCAGTTGTGCCACATCCTCTGCAGCTGTGCCGGTTCAGAGGGCTCATCCAGTTTGAACTCAGCCTCCTTGCCAGGTTTGAGCTCCTGGGCAGCAGTGGGGGTCGGTCAGGAGCCTGGGCTTTGGGAAGAGGGCAGCTAATGTGACTGCTGAGGTGATCCATTCCTTTTGCTCCAGGCTTCCAAGAGTTAAATCCCCTCACAAAAATCGAGACATTTCTCTATCTAAAAGGTCCCTGATGATGTTCAGGTGTTTTCTATTAGCAGGAATTAAGTACAAATTGGCAGGGCCTGGGTGCACCCATAGGGTCTGACTGCCCTAAGCAGCCTCACCTGGGCTCACCCACAGCCCCTGCTCATTGCTCCAGGAGCTGTATTTAGGCTCAGTCCCTCAGTGCTGTTCTGTTTTGCCAGCTTGAGGTCACCTTTGAGTTTTCTCTTTGTGGCTGATATGGAGGATTCAAGTTCAGCAGTTCATATTGGGATAAAAATCCCATAATTCTGCAGCTGGGGTGTGTCACCTCGTGTCTGTGCTGTTTGGAGACGAGGAAAAGATGCCAAGCTGTGGTGATGACTGAAAAGTAAACTTTATTGTTCTCAGTCTCTGTGTAACATGGTGAGTGGGAAGCAGGCAAGTGACTGTGGAGTCTCCTTAAGGGGATGAAGAAAAGGTTTGCTGTGCCATGAGGAAATCTCGCTGTGGGGAGAGGTGGCTTGTGCTGGAGCCTGCTGAGGGACTGCCTGATGTGAGCTGCTGCTTCAGAGCTGCCCCTGCTGCAAAGGACCCAGGCAGGAGCAACTGAAAGAGAGGGAAGGAAAGGCCCTGTCTGCTCCTGAGCGTGAGTAAGCAAGTTTTGCACGTGGCTGGGAGTATGGTTTGGAGAGTGTGGCAGAAGGAATGTTTAGTGGGCAGCAGAATGGTGCCTCATCAGGGAGGTGGTAGGGTTTCCAGGTGGATTGGGCAGTGGGTGTGTTAAGAGCCAGCTGGATTAACTTCTTTGGATAAAACTCTTAGGATAAACTTCTCTTTAGAGCAATGTTGAAGGTTGGCAGCTTGTTAGTACTGAGAGGTGCTCACCTGATTGTGGTTGGAGCACGGCTGAGGAAAAGGTGCAGGAGGAGCTCACTTACCTGTGCAGAGCTTTTATTTTTGTTGTACTGAAGTTGGCTGTTTGCTTGGTTTTCTGGACAAATGTGGAGGGTGGGTGAAGTGTTTTCTTGGCCCAAGAGAGACCAGATAAGTTAATGCTTATATGTTAGACTTGAATTCTCAAAAGCTGCTTTAAAGTGCTGCAGTTGTTTTGTCAGTTTGCAAAATCATTCTGGATCCTGCTCAGACTGGCTGAGCAGCAGAAACTGGACTAAGGGCTGTGGTACAGTGAACAACCAGTGTCTCTCTTTGCTGGCTGTTTCTCCTTACACACTGGTTTTAGTGCTGAGAACTTTATGGCAACAGAAATATTCCTGTTATTGGTGCGGCCAGAAGCTGCTGATCTGGGTTATTTAATGAAATCTTTGTGTTTTCTGTGGATTGCTGTAGTGCTGCAAAGCATTCTGGGTGCAGCTGAAGCTTGCTTTGGAAGAGGTGAGTGTATCTGTGTTGCTGAGGGTTTTCTAGATGTTCTGCAGCAGCTGTTTTACAATAGATCACGATTGGTTTACAGTGTATCATGACCCAGGTTACTACACAAGCACAAAGGGGCTCCCCCAGCTATTGATTATTCCAGTTTCAGTGGCAAGCCTTGCGTAGCTGAAGTTCATTGGCCACAGCAGTTGGATGCATTTGTGGTATCAACTCTGCAACCTCTGCAAAGTGTCTCCTCCTCTTGGCTTCCAGCTCTACAGGGGAAGTGTTGGCTGTGCTGGCCAGCTCAGGGCTTTAGATCATCTGCAGAAGTCCCGGAACCACAGAGTGGTCTGGGTTGGATGGAACCTCAGAGATCATCCATGGGCAGGGATGTCACCCCCTAGGTCAGGTTGCTCAAGGCCCCAGTGCACTGTCTGACAGAAGTATTGATTCCTTCTGGGATTTATCTATTCAGCTCTTATTGGGGGAGTAAAAACTGTGGTAGGGGAAAAGTATGACACCTGTTCATTAAAAATGCTTGGGTTTTTATTTTAATTCATGTTGAATATATGAAAGAAGGGGCTAAGTGCAGTCCTTTGGGGTAGGAATATCTGTGTAAACTTCTTGCTCATGATGAAATGGTTTGGAGGAGGAGGAAAGCTTTGCAGTGTGCCCTCAGGGGTGGCTTGCTAGGCTAATCTCCTCTGGAAGGCTGTTCCACAGCCAGATTGTTTTCTTTGGGAACACTTTGTGTTGTGATCCATGCTGGGCTTTGTGACCTGTGAGTTGCTGGAGGAACGTCTGCACTGGCAGGGCTCTGGGTGAGGGAGGCAGGGGTGCTTCAGTCTCTGTCACTCCTGTGCCAATGCCAGTTCTCCCCTCAGCCTGCTTCTGGCAGAGAGGCACAAGTTCAAGTGGGAAACAGGCAGGGGTTTGCCCTTGTAGCTGTTACGTGCCTGAATTCAGGGTTTGGTTTCCTCCTCCAGCCCTTCTGGCAGCCCAGTCCCTCCACAGCCCCTGAAGTCCCACATGTGAGGAGTGACTCCTTGCTAAGCACAGGTTTTCCTGTGCATGCCAGCCTCAGCCCAGGCTCTGGCTCTGTCCTGCTTTGATTTCATCCCTCTCTGAGCTGCTCGAGTGTCAGTGCTCTCCTCACCCACCCCACGGACCTGTGGCCCGGGCACTGTGTGCTGCTCTCAATGGCTTGTCCAGCCCTGGCTTCTTGTGGCTGTGCACGGAGCGCTCGCCAGGCCATGCTCTTGGTTTCCTGTCGTATTTCACGGCTTTTGATGGCAGCTCAGCTGAGGAGTTATGGAATTCATATCCTCCCTGCCTAGGAGAAAATGGCAACTAGATGATTTAATGTCCCGGAGGGTTGGTGTAGGAAGTTGTACCAGAGGGGAGGAGGAGGGGGCTGGAGCTTCAGGTCCTTCACAAATCTCCGTGAGTCAGGCTCTGCAAAGGTTGGAAAGCTGTGAATTGCCCCAGCTGAATCACGTGCGTGGCACAGTGTTACAGCACTTGTACTGAACTCCCTTTCCCACCAGGAATTCAGGATTTACGTTGGGAGGAAATGGCCTTGTTTCATGTGGTGATGGATTTCATTCGCCAGCGCACAATGCTTGGGGGATCAGGAAAGACAAACTCGTGGTAAAATCCCTCACCTCTTCCTCTGGGTTGCTTTGGGGTCACATTAGGATCAGGTCCTGGTATCTCCAGCAAACATTGCATTTTGGGGTTTCCAGGAGAGGCTGGAGCTGACCCTTCTCTGGACTACAGGGGATGAAAGCCTGTTTTGGGTGATGACTTGGGACTGCTTGGTGGACGCTGACCAGCTTCTGGGGGAATTGTGGGCTGGAAACATCAGCCCTGGTCACTCATGTGCACATGGCATGTGGTGTGTGTTAGTGACATGCTATGGCTGGACTCCAAATGGTGTCTTAGCTCTCGTCCTTCTCTAGAGCCAGTCCTTTAATGAGGAAGAAGGTTGATTGTGGGATTTTTTTTTTTCTTTTCAAGTGTACTATCCCTCTAAAACCAAAGCTTTACCATTTATATGACCTAAATCCCAGAGATGCAGCCTGGCTTTGTGTGGGAGCAGTTGTGGTGAAGCCAAATGTCAAGGACCAGCAAAGAGAAACTGTTGGTTAGGCACATTTTACTGTTTACGCATTTATTTTCCCTTTAAAAAAAGTGTTCAGTTTTACAGCAAGCTGTAATGAAACAGTAGCTGTAAAAAGATTCCCTTCTTTTCTTCCTTAAAAAAGTAGAAGCTTCATTTCCCTCCCAAACTTACCAAAAAGTGTTTCAGCACCTAATTATCTTGAAGTCCTCAAAAACAGGAAAAGAATTTAGAGGAGATGGAAAAAAAATTAGTGAAATGCTTTTATAGATGGAAGATTTCATGAGAGTAATTTAGGGAGAAGCAACAAAACCAAGTATTAAAAATGCTGGTGGTCGGCTGGCAACTGTTTTTGGCCAAAGACACAAATTCAGTCCTGGAAGAACAGGAACTGCTCTGTGGCTCTTGGAGGGTTTTTCCCCTCGTGGATGTCGGATACGGAGCTGTCTGGTTGCTTGTTACCAGAGTCATGTTAGTGAAGCTGTTCCTGCCACGTGGTCTGTTCTCATCTGCCTCTTCTGACAGGAGACATCAGAAGCAGGAGCAGGAACTATTCAATCATAGTGACAGAACCCCTTTTTTTGGATGGTAAAATGTTCTGTTGGTTTCGTATCTATAACCTCATGTTTGTCTCTCTGCTTGCATCCAGCGCCTTTGATGAAATCCAGCACGAAGGGCGGTTCTGGGAGATTCCTGCCCTGCTCTGCAGGGCTCCAAGGGGAGGATCCCAAACCCGGAGTGGTTGTTCTGGCTGGTGAATGAGCAAGGAGTAGGATCATGGAATATCCTCAGTGGGAAGGGACTCACAGGGACCATCCAGCCCAGCTCCTGGCCCTGCCCAGACACCCCAACAACCCCACC
This sequence comes from Gymnorhina tibicen, assembly GCA_013399875.1. Classification (NCBI taxonomy): domain Eukaryota; kingdom Metazoa; phylum Chordata; class Aves; order Passeriformes; family Artamidae; genus Gymnorhina; species Gymnorhina tibicen. Next base: position 431,164 of record VXAZ01000620.1, read on the forward strand.
CTGGGCATCCCTGGCAGCGGTGTCCAAACGCTCTTGGAGCTCTGGCAGCCTCGGGGCCATGCCCATTCCCTGGGGAGCCTGGGCAGTGCCCAGCACCTCTGGGGGAAGAACCTTTCCCTGATCTCCAGCCTGAGCCTGCCCTGGCCCAGCTCCAGCTGTTCCCTGGGTGCTGTCCCTGTCCCAGCAAGCAGAGATCGGAGCTGCCCTCGGGAGGAGCTGCAGCCCTCAGTGAGCTCTGCTCTCAATCTCCTCCAGCTGAATGTTCCAAGTGACCTCTGCCATTCCTCTAGACCCTTCAGCATCCTTGTAGCTCTCCTTTGGAATAGGTAGCTTAGTGGGAGACTAAGGATTGTCCTAAGTTTTGGTCTGTCACTAGTGGGAATGCTGTGTGATTGAGAAAATGTAACTGGTGATACCTACAGATTTTGTCAGCCCTCCACCAGGCATACCTTCCCAAAAGCTTCACAATTTAGTCTTATGTACTTGGTGTCACATGGTTGGTGGTGTGGAGGACCTGGAGCTTGTTGATAGGGGCTTGATTCCCAAACCAGGCACTGTCCTGTAGAGTGGCCTCAGCCAGGTCCCATCACTGCTTTGTGCTGCATTCCCTGACCACAGAACGGGGCTGATAACCAGCTCAGCTGATGACGAGGGTGAAAGGAGAAAGAAGCCTTCTCCTTGGATGTTTGTCAGGATGCTGACCCAGATCTGCACAATCAAAGTGCGTGTAAGCTGCAGAGGGCAGTTCCACAGGACAGCATCTGGGCACATCCAGGCTGGCAGATCGCTGCCTGCACGGAGGTTATGAGCATCACTGTAAGGCAGAGGAGGCTGGCTGATGCTCCCTGTTTAAAGGGAAGATGTGTGGGTTTTCAGGCTCAAATTCCCTGAAGGACAAAAGGACCTTTGTCAGGTCCGAATCTATGGGTGGCAGTGTGTGGCTTCAGTGGCGTTCACTGCAGGGCTGTAGTGGGTATGTGATGTGTAGGTGTGGATATGTAATACGTGCCTTGAGTCCAATACACTTCTAAGTCCTGTGTCCTTAAAATCCTGTAAGATCCTGTGGAGCAGCTGGATTCCTGCCCTGGCTCCTCTCAGAACAAATTTTGTCCGCGTTGGGGTGTTACAGACTTTTTACTCACTCGACTTCATCCCTGTGCTTTTCCCCTTCTTCGTTCTCTGTCCCAGTTTAAGGGGACTCCTCCCAGTCCCCTGCCCAGGGACAAGGGGTTTTATAAGGGATTTTAAAGGGTCTTTGATGCGGATCCTGTCACTCCAAGGGCACTGGCAGCAGCGCTGCTGCTGTGTCTGCACTGTGCCGGCCATTGCTGACATCCAACTTCTCCAGGAGCAGGATGAAATCCAAGTGGCAGGGCAGGCACCTCTGAGGAGATAGCTCCTAACTGTTCCCACAGAGCTTGAAGAAAAAGATTTGACGGATTTACAGAGGAAAATGGCTGAGAAGGGATTGATAAACACACAGAGAGATCTAACTAGTGTGTCCCATCACTCTGAATAGCTGATCATAGCGAAAGTGCTTCAGGGCAGTGTCGGGAAGGATTTGTTGATGTGAACTCGTGTCTCCCTGAGAGAATCATGCTGTTTCGGGGAAGGGACCATCCAGGGAAGGCTGTCGTGAGGAAAAAGGCAACAACAGTGGGGTGGGCACGTGTGTCAGGAGCAGTTGGTGAGATGCTCACCAGTGCTGTCTGAAGGCAGAGCTGTGAGGATGCCAGCCAGGACGTGAGGGCTGAGCGTCCTCCCAGCAACAGCACCGAGCCAAACCCCCCTCCCCAGAGCAGGCACTGGCCACGACAGGGCCTCCATGCCAGCCAGGACCCCAGGCACGAGGAATTCCGTGCTGCAGTTGGGAATCCCCTGTAGCTCCCGTGCTTGGGCTGCCCTGCAGCAGTCAGCAGTGTGAACTGGCTTAGCTGAGCATCTCTGGTGTAAATCACTTCCTGCAGTCCCTTCAGTGCCAGGAAAGGCTCAGGACAGGAGAGAAACCACAGCTTCTGCAGTGACCTCCTCAAGGGTCAATCTGGAAGTACTCAGAAAGGTTTGGGCAGCTCTTGCCTGACGATCTGGGGAAGTGCCCATTGATTGCATTACCAGCTTAAGGAGGACCCTGTATCACAAACACCTGGGCTAAGGTGAGGACTCTGCAGTCAGAGTGGGAGGTGTATGGGGGGTGCAGAACTGCACTAAATATTCCCCAAAATTCTGCTTTGCCTTTGTTACAGCTCACATAAACCATTGGATGCAGCACTGGGGAAGCTTTTTGCTAGAATTGGCCCAGGAGCAGAACTTTGACCAAAATTACTCATGAAGTTTTACCTTATGTGGAAAACATCACTGTCATGTGAACTGTGTCATTTTTTAATGTTGAGTTCCATTTCACCTGCGCTGACATGTTTTCTTGGTCATTTAATGGACTGAGCATATATATTCCTGGCAGGGCACAACGCTTCAAGTATTTTATTAGCATATATCATATACTTAGCAATTCTTTAAAATATTTTAGCTTTGCACTCAACTACTCTGCTGAGAGCAATCATCAGAGTTTGTAATTTCTGGTTGTTAGGAAGGCAGAAAGATCCAAAGTTCCATACTAGTGGAAGCATCCGGACAAATACTTGTACCACACTTTGAAGATCAAAACTAGGAAGTTCTATCTAACTGCAAGAGAAAATAAGAGATACTAAGGCTTTGAAGCTTTCAGAAGTGTGAATATTTTATGTTTGCTGTAGTAGGAGAGAGGTGTCCAGCTCTTGGAAAGCTTTCTCCTAAAGCACAGGATTGCTGGGGATATTTGTGTGCGGCCAAGTAATTTCTAACTGTCTGACAAACTGCAAACCAGGATGGCAGGCAGGGTGGTGGCGGTGTCCCCTCACCTGGGAGGGCTGAGGTGAGGCAGCCCTTTGTAAGGACGTTTTCCAGAGCTTTTGTAAACAAGCTGTGTGTGTGTCTCTTACACTTCAGGCCAGGCGAACAAATTGAGATGAGCCGCAGCAGCTCTGTGAAGGCTGGCTCTGCACACACAGGGGCCTGAGCTGATTTATCTTGATGTTTGGCTGAATTCTTCGCATTTTGGGTCCCTTCTGCAACCTTTTCACCTCGTTCTTTTTTAAGGTGGCTGCCTGGCTGTTACAATTTATCATGAACGCATCTCACTTCACTTCTGGCTCCTCTGACAGAAGGAACAGCCGGTCTCCGGGAGGTCAAAGACATTATTTTCCCCTCGTCTTTCTCAGTTTCCAGCTCATATTTGTCACTTTGAAAAAGCATGAATTCTGGATTTGATGCACTTTAATTGATTTCACCCTCAACAAGTCCAACTGTCCATCAACCTTTCCTTTTTCTTTCCTCTCCCCCTTCCCTTTCTTCATTTCTTTCCTCTGTCCCTTTGCTTTGAGAGTGATGTTTTCACCCGCCTGCATGTTGGAGCTGTTGCAAAGCCCATGACCCTATCAAGGCTTACTGTCGCTAGCCATTGCTCTCATTTTCCTTATCCTCCAGGCTGAACTTTGGATGCTGAATGAGAATGAAGTGGGAGTACTGGTCTTGTAATATCTCAGTGATGTGCTACTTGTCTAAGTGAAAGCAGTGGCTGATGGCCCACTTACTTTGAGACAACTGTGTAGAAGTGGAAATGTGAGGGAATTAATTCATTATATACTGGTATTGGTGTTTAAAACAATTTGCAGCATTGTGGCAGAGATGAATGTGCTGTGACTTCTTTCCTCCGGGAAGGATGCGTATTCCTGGTGCTGTGTATATATCCAGGCTTGTGTGGTTGTAAATTCAGTGTGTCAAGTGGCATTGTCACCTCATAAAAGCAGATCATAGAGTCACAGAATGTCCTGAGTTGCAAGGGATCTGCAAGGACCATCCCAAAAATCCTGTGAGGTGCCATCACACTCTTGTTTGGTGAATTCTTCTGGCACAAGTGGTGATATGGAATAAATGTGGGTGCGTAGCAGCTTGTCCTTTGCACAGAAGTCCTTAGAGTGTGTCCTGGAAACCAGGGCTGCTTACAGTGGAAGCCGAAAGAGTCACAGGTGTTCCTCTGGGTGCTCTCATTACATCCTGAATGCTGTCAGGACGTGGGGCGGGGAACAGGCTTCTGTTTCCAGCAGAGCAGAGATTCCAAGTTCTCCGCCCTGTTCTAAGGTGTCCCCCAGAACTCCGGAGGGGGAAGGGTGGTCCTGGGGCTGTTGTGAGCTCGCTGAGGAGCTCCAGCGCTCAGGGTGAGCAGAACTGCCTCATGGCACGCTGTGGGAGTGTTTCCAAGCTGTAGCCGCGGAATCCAAACCCCTCCCGCCGTGTGCCCGGCGCTGGGCTCGGGGCGCGCCGGGAGCCGGGCTCGGGCGGCCCCGCACCGGGAACTGCTGTCCATGGTCCTGGGAGAGCCGCCGGAGCGCCGGGGCTCGGCCCGGGGGGCTTGGGGAGGGTGTGGATCCCTCGCTCCCTCTCTTCCTGAGCCTCACCGTGTCAGGCAGGTCTGCGCATCGGGATTTGCCAGCGTGCGTGGGGAGGGAACGGAGTGTTCTTCAAGGAGTCATCGAGGGCTTGCACTGGTACTCATCCTGAACCTTTCCTTCCTTCCCTCTGCCAGAAGGTGGGCTTAGATGAAGTTTTAGGAAAAAGCTCTTCCCTGGGAGGGTGGGGAGGCCCTGGCACAGGGCACCCAGAGCAGCTGGGGCTGCCCCTGGATCCCTGGCAGTGTCCAAGGCCAGGCTGGACGGGGCTTGGAGCAGCCTGGGATGGTGGAAGGTGTCCCTGCCCACGGCAGGGGAATCCAGGGCTCAGAATAAAACATTACTAAGATGACGTAGAATGTTTCAAAGGACATACAAGGATTTAATTTCTTTTTCTGAGTGGGTACTATAATTCCACTTAAATTGAGTGTTGTGTGGGGAAAAACACCATGGTGGGCTCTGAAGTCTGGAAGGAGTTCGTTAATCTACTCTAGGCACTACATCTTGTGATTCTGCTGTTCAGTAGGAGAGGGAAAACATACCAAGAGTGGTATTTAGGACAGGTGAGAGTCCTCCTTTTTCTCTTGTGCAGTCAGGCAGTGGCACGTGGAGTTTATTCCATCAGTCAAGCCCTGTGTGTGCTCTGTGCAAGGAACACGGAACGTTTCCTGCTGGGATCTGCACTGCCATCTCTTGTAGGGGTGTGTGTGATACCGGCTGCAGAGCTGGGCTCAGGAAACGGGGGGAGCTGAGCCCATGGCAGACCTGGCACCCTTCATTTGTGGCAACATCAGCGTGGTTTTAATGCCTTTTATTTTTTCTTTTTTTGTTCTGGGTAGGTGGATTCTCTTGGAAGGGCCATGATTTACTGGACACGAGTTTAGAATTATGTAAAATCACAACAGGGATCAAGGTTTCCACTTGTTTCTTTGCTACAGGGCAGTGGTGGAGCCCCCAGTTTTGGGAGCTTTAAAGGACATATAGATGGGGACATGGGTTAGTGGTGGCCTTGGCAGTACGGGGGGGATGGTTGGACTTGATCTTAAAGGTCTTTTCCAACTTTAATGATTCTGTATTCTACCAGGAATAGTACAAACTGGGGAAAATACTGTGTGAAGGTAACTCAGCATGGGAATACTGGAGCTGGGAATGCAGAGTCTTCCTATCCCTGGGATGTACATTAGGAAAGTAGCAAACACTAGCACTGCATTGTGCTGCTTATAATAAAATACCAGATAATCTCAGGCTGTGGGAATGTTCAGTTGATACTGGAATCATTCAAAGATGTGGGCTCACGTTTGATACTTTGATTGGGATTTAAGCACAGATCAGCCTTAAAATTCAGTCCAGTTCACGTCTAGTGTTGAGAGCATCTGACTCTAGGAGTCCTTTTGCTGGAAATCTGGGGTTTTAAAGCAGTTTTTGTGCCCCTCTGCTGGATCAGACAGACCTGAAGCAGCCCTTGCTCCTGAGCAGCCCCACGTCCTCGAACAGCCACACCTTCCTCTCCCAGCCCAGATCCAGGAGCCAGTGGGATGAGAGTTTGCCCAGGTGGCTCCAGGGAGGCTGCACAAGCCATGGGTTGGCAAAGCTGTGGAAGTATTCAGAGCACCAATTTTAATAGATAGGTAAATGAGGAGGAGGAGGCAGAGCTTGTGAGAAGGCAACACAGAGCAATTGCATTACACAACTGATGATTTCAGTCTGAAGAGCTCTGAATTCTCCTCTGAAATCTTCTCTTGGGAGTCTTAGTCCTTAAGTTAAATGACTAATTAGAGCCTGTTCATGCCACAGATCAGCCAAGCAAGGCAAACTCCTAAGAGCTAATGCTGCTTACTTGCTCCCAGAAGAAGCTAAAGGTCTCAGGAGCCTGCAGAGGCATTTCCCCCTGGAAATCTGTGCCTGCTACCAGGAGGATTTAGGTGGGAGGGAAGCAAAGAAAAATCCTCCCCCACCAGACAGGGCCTGTATCAATTCCTCTCTCAAGCCAATTTCTTTGCCTTGTTCTTTCTCTGCTTGAACATCTTGTTTAGTGGGAGAAAAAATGTGAAACTAAGTGCCCCAAGCTGAGAGATGTTGGGCACCCAGCGGGACCCTGACCTCCCTTGTAGGTGACAAATTGGATGGCATGTCAGCTGAGGGGGAGGGGAGGGGGATGGCTCANTATGGGCTGCAGGCCTTTGGGAAGGCACGAGGGAATGGCCTGGGGTCACCGCAGGACAGAGGCGGGAGCGGGCGTGGGGGGGTTCTGAGGGCATGCAGAATAGGTGCAAATATAGGAAATCGATCCTGAGGGGTAGAAGGTGGAGAATGAGTCTCAAGAAGGAGCAATGATGTGTTTATCTGTGAGGTACAAAAATCTGGGTTTGGTTTTCTTATCCCAGGGCCCCACAGGAATTAGTCATCCCTGAGTAATGGAGGGAAGCAAAGATGGTATCCATCCCTCCCAGGTACCAAAGTCCCTCCTCTGATCACCTCCTACATTCATATCCTCTGTATCTTCCCTGCTATTTAGCACCATGAGCCACTGCAAAAAAAAAAAATTAAACTCTTAGGTAGGACTGGCAGTCTGAAATCATCTGGAGAGGGGACGTGCCACAGCTTCTGTGGAGGAGCAAGAGCCTGGGCGGTGGCATCTCCTGCATTCAGCTGTGAGATTTTGCCCCAAATGCCTTCTGTCATCTCAGCAGACCCCATCCTTTTTGCTTTAATTGATTCTGGCTGGCTTTAATCTGATGTGAGAAGAGACCTCCCACGGTGAGCACTGAGGGCTGGTTTGTGCACGGGGTTATTTTACTGAAATAGGGAGATGAGGATGTTTTGGGAAGGACACCGCCTTCTGTAAACTCTTTAACAATTGAAGTGAGGCCTTTCACTTCCATACAGGGTTTGTGGGAAGTGCCTGTACAACTGGACAGCAAAGATCTCGCAAATAATCAGCAAATAATGTTGCATTATAGCCGTGTGTAGTGCTTCCTGAAGGCATCCGCAGTTGTGCTGGCTCCATGCGGTGGGAGACAGTCCCGGAGGCTCGGCCTTTCCCAGGGGATCCGGGGAAAAGGAGAAGGGAATGGGTTGGGCTGTGCTCACCCCAACTGCACGATGGCAGAAATGAGAATAAATAGGGAAGTTGAAAAGGAAACCTCCATTGTGAGTCTGCTCAGCCAAAGTCTAAACAGTTGAGGGGTTTGTTTTATCAAATCAAAATATTTTGGTTCAGCGGTGGTGTTGGCTTGAGTCAGAGTGTCTGGGCTGACACAGTGTTGGAGAAACACTCAGGTTTGAGGGGCTGGATCCCTGCCACTGGGGGGTCAGGAGCTCTGGAGCCGCAGGAGAGGGGTGTTGCTCACTGTGGCCAGGGGAGGCTGGATGGGAGCAATCCCATTTCCCATGGCTTGGCTTTAGAGCGCTCAGATATTTTAAGGCCTCTCCAAAGCTGCTCTGCGGCCCTGTTCAGTCTGATTAAGTTTGCTGCTGCTTGGACCACAAATAAGGGTTTTCAGTGAAATGGGAAGATTTTTGAGGGGAAACAGATGAATAAGTATGGAGAGTTAATTATCTGCAAAGCCCTGAAATGGCATGAGTAATAAAATATAGATAGGTACACGCTCAGGCCTATCATGCCATTAGTGGTCTGTGTCAGGGAATGATGTGCTGGGAAAGGTTGCCGTGCAAAGGAGCAAGACAATACTCCAAAATACAAAATTACTGCCTGCCAGCACTGAAGGCTCACGTCTTTGGAAGTGTGGTCGGGTTGAGGTGTTCTTCCAAAAGTGTCTTGCAAAAAAAACTTGGTGCTGAGGATCTGAGAACAAAACAAGTAAAGCAGTTGAGGTTAGGCTGGAATAAATCCTGTGTAGCTCCTGACCTCTCCCACATCTCCCCCAGACACAATTCCCAGTGAGAGCTCATTGTTCTTCCGAAAGGACATTTGTTCCTACCTGTTAGTTTTGTTTAGGATGTGATAGAAACTGTGGAAAATAATACCACATAGTTGGTTTTGTTCAAATATTTCTTCCTTTCCTTCCTTATCCCAGAAATCTTCCTATTTTTTTAACTTGTTTTTAGCCATTGCACCTGACCCTTCAATATTTCCGTATTTCAAGGAGATTTAGCCAAATGGTGTGTTTCCATGGCTGATATGCAGCAATAATGCAGGGTTAATACCTAATTAGTTCCCAGAGACATTGAGCTTTTCATAGATATTCAATAACAAAAGCAACAACAAACAAGCTGAATTCCTAGGTCTTAATTCATCAGGGAGGAGGAAATAGGAACCTAAAAATGCAGGAGTTATCCAGTGCAGTCTGAAAGCCCTGTTCTTTCTCTCATGAAGCTCAGAGGATGCTATAGTAGCTGACAGGGGAAATACAACCTCCTCCTCCTCCTCCTTCCTTCCCTCCCTTCAGGGGGGCTGTAGATGTGTCTGCGTTTGCAGCCCTGACATGGCCAAACAGGAGAATTCCCAGTTCTGCAGCACACTTTAAACAGCTCCCTGCCTGTTCCCCTCCCTGCCTCAACCCCCAGCCCACCTGACCCTGGGTTTTCTTGACATCCAGCCATACCTGATCAGTCGTATCCCCAGCAGCTGGATGTGATCAGAGCTGGCCTTCCACCTCGCAGGATGGCGAGCATATGGGCCCACGGGCTGCAGCCATTATGTTCCTGAGCACGGAGCTTGTCTGCCCCTGGCTGCAGAGGGTTTTTTCCCCTCTCAAGCAATCGCAAATAAACCTTTCTGATAAGTAACAGCAAAACAAACAGGCCCTTTGGCTCTGTAGGCAGTGAGAAGGAGGGAGGAATAAAAGCCCGACCCAATAACAAAATCTTTGCTGTGTTTAGGCAGTGCCTCCAGGAGGGAGGAACTGTCTGCCCTCAGCCAGACAGAGCTTTTCTGGGAGCGGGAATGGTTTCAGGGTGATTAGCCCTCAGTGCTTTACAGCCAGGCCCTGGTGTAGGAGCTCCAGGGGATGGAGGAGGTTTGGCTCAGAGAACAGCCCCGGAGATCATCTGGACCATCAAAGGGAGCTTTGAGCTGACCCATGTGGGCAGTCTGGTCTCAGGAAGTCGTAGGGGTTGAAGGCTGAGAGTTGTGAGGGCCCTCAGCCCTGAGCAGGAGGGTGGTGCAGTGCAAGAGTTCAGGGCAGTTGTGGGAAGAGGCTGGGGACAATCCCAAGCAGCCTCTCTGCATTCTTTCTTATTTCCAAAAAATTTCCAGCAAGTGTCTCAGGTTCTGGAAAGGGTCACAGGAGGCCTCTGGCACTTGGCACTGTGTGTTCCAAGTGAAGTGTAACCAAGTCCCCATGTCTTGGGGGTTCATTGTGGTGCTTGGGGAGCTGAGGAGGGGTCCCTGGGTGTCCCCCCTACCTTGTATGACCTGAGCCCTGATTACTGTGGAGAGCTTGAGGCAACAAGGGGATTTTTGCATAGAATGTATTACAGAAATGGTGGAGTTTACCTTCCTTTCCTGTGTGCCAAGGAAGCAAGGCTTCAGCCTTCCCAGACAATTCTGGCTTCCCAAAACTACACAGCTCAGTGGTCAGAGGTGCACGTCAGGGCATCCAGATGGGACCTGGCATGGTCTTAAAATTATGGTCTAAGCCTAAGGATGGGAATAAAACCCTCATTTTGCTCTCTGAACCCTGCTAATACAACACACGGGCTGTTGCTGCCCTGTGTGTGGGACTTGAAAACCCAGGGCCACAGAAACCTGTGGATGAGCAGACTGGGGGGAAAAGCTTGCTCTGAGACATTCCAAAAACGTGATGAAAGGTGACGAACTAAAAAGCTGCCTGCTAACACAACCCCTTTCAGGCCAGGAGTCTGCGTTCTGGGTAGGTGTCCCGTTTCTCCAGGGTTCCTTGAGGGGCTGAGCCTCTCCAGCGTGCTCCCAGCTGCTGGTAACCGCAGTCAATAAATGAGGGACTTCTCCCACTTGGAAGCCAGAGCTGTGAGGAGCCTTGAGCCCTTTGCCTGGGCAGATACGGCCGAGGTTATCACCCCGGCAGGGCCGCGGTGAGCTCGGGCGCTGCCTTGAGGCGCTGCCGGAGTCTGCACCAGGCTCGTGCTGAGAGGCTGGCACCGCGTGAAGGGCCCGTGGCCCTGTCCCCCGGGCTGGCGGGAGCCGGGGCGCTGCTGGCACCGCACTGCTAGGACAGAGGGTACCAGGGACAAGCGGTGTCGCTGCCAACCCCTCTTCTCCTTCAGCGGGAATGGCTCCTGTGGAGTGATGGAGTTCTGCACCCCTAAACGCTTGAGCTGTGGAGAGGAGCGGGAAATCCATCTGGGAAATGCATTTAGAGAGGGGAAAATGAGAGCATAAGCCATGGGATCAGCACCAAGTGGGCCAAACATTGCTGTCAATTACATCCCAAGCAGCTCCATTGAAGCAAACAGCATTAATTGTAAATTTATGCCAGCATTTCTGAGAGTCACTCCTGGGACAGAGCCAGTTCTGGTAGAGGATTAATCTTGTTGGAAAATTCCCTCTTGTTCCTTGCTTGGTGTCTGACACTTGCACATGCACACAAACAAATCTCAGTGACCCTCCGCCAACCCAGTTAACTAGCAGGGAATTTGGGGATGTGAAACCTTAGCTTCGCCTCCAGCACAGCCCTGCATCTGCCACAGCCCTTTTGGAAGGCAGGACAAGCCACCTGCTACTTGTTTTGCTCAAAGAAAATGTCTGTTGGGCACACAGGAAACAGCTAATGTGGTCCCACAGGAGGGAGCAGCCATTCGTCATTCCCACAGTCTCCAGCACAGGTACTCAGCACCTTCCAGGGCTGGGGATTTGCTCTGGGTGTTCTTCCACCTGCCAGTACTGTGCTTTATCTGATGGGAGTATTTCTCAGACACTGGCATTTGGTCACTCACCTCAGGACAATAGTGTGTCCTATTCCACACGTGCGTCCCTTCTTCTCAGCTGAAACACTAATGCAGAAAGCCATGCATTGCATGTGCTGGGCGTATGTCTCCTTTACACACGGACACGTGTTTCATGATGGGACATTTGTGCAGTTCAAGGTCTTCCAGAAGCATGGATCTTCTCTCGTTCTGTCTGTCTGTGCCTTAAGGATGGTCAGTGGCATCCTCTCACCACCCTTCCATAGCGTCACTGCACTCCATGTGGCACTGGAGTGTGATTGATTTTTTTTTTTTTTTTTTTTCCAAATCCAGATTTGCCAGTGGAAGTGCTCCAGATGCTTCCCTGAAGTCTCAGCAGCAGAAGGGATAGTTTAAAGATCTTGAGCAGCAGGCTGGGAATGCCTCTATTCCTCGGGAACAGCAGGCTCAGCTCTGCAGGCTGCTCAGCCTTCCCCCCTTCCGAGGGTAATAAATGGAATACCGTTCAGTTTACTGCCTGCCCACAGGTTTCAAGTGGAAGAGGTGAAGCAGAGCCTGAGGCCAGCCACTCCATGGGTGCAAATCAGTGTGGCTGTGCTGGCTTACCCCAGCTGTGGGGCTGGCCCCGAGGTTTTGTGTTCACATTATCCTGGGGCTCATATTGCAGGAATGCAGGGTTGGCCAGATGTGCTGGTCACAGCATCCCCTCCTGAAGTGACAGGGTACCAGCTGCCACTCCCTGCCCTTGGAGCAGCCCGGTGTGGCCTGCCTGTAGCATGGAAGGTGCTCTGGGATCCTTGGGAATGGCCCCTAGCACATCAGTGCTAGCCCTGTTCCAAGACACAGCACTGAGAGAGTAAGAGCAGTCGAGGAACTTTTCCCCCTTGGAAGTGATGTTCATCTCCTCCCCCAGCCCAGCATATGGAATTCTGGATCACATTTCTCTCTCTTGCCAATAAATATTGCAGATTTATTACTCTCTACCTGGTGGGTAGTAAATTGCATTCCACCTCTGTTATAAGGCTCTTTGCTATGACACAGCCTTGCAGCTCCATTAAACCTTAATTACAGCAACACTTCATTGGGTTGCCGCGATGGCCCGAGTGCCATTGCAGTAGGGAGGATGTATGGCCAAAACAGGCTGATGCAGAGGGGCTTTGTTTTGTTTTCTTTCCTCCCTTTTTAAGGATTATGGAGAGTTGAGCCCAGCAAGGGGAATAGAGGGAGCCTCGGCCTCCTGCTCTCTGCTCATTTTCCACAACAGCTGGCGTCACCTGCCACAGCCCCGGCAGCTCCTCTGCGCCCTGATGAAGTGCTCAGCAAACAGCCCTGCAGGCTGCCTCTAGTAAAGGGCTGATTTGCATTTGTGCTGGTGGGATGCATCCCGAAGCCAGAGTGATCCCTGGGTTTGGTCTCGTGGGGAGCGTGGAATTTGGCCAAATGGAGCACCGGGAGCAGCAGGGCACTTGGTTTTCTACAGGCTGCGGCAAGACAAATTTAAGGGCAGCTCTGCTGGTGTGCAGGCTTGTCCTGCAGCGGGCAGCTTGCTCTGTGTCAGCTCAGGGCACTGTTTCTGGTGCCATCTGTCCTTCCCTGCAGCCTGTGACAGGGACGGAGGCTCTGCTTCAGCAACCTCTGGCTGCTCATTCCGCCTGACGGAGGCCAGCGCTGCCTGGTGTGTTCCCCAAGCTCCTCTGGCCCTGCTGCCTGAGGCCCCGGGAAAGGCTGGGAGAGGGTGCAGGGCTCGGTGCCTGGGGACACTGCACATGTGGATAGATGGTTCTCGTTTCCCCTCCAGCCAGGCATGGAGGAAGCACAGCTTGGAGCTCCAGGAGAGGCTGCCCGGTGCCTGTGCTCCCTCTGGACTGAGGGGGTTCTGCTTGGCTTTATGGCTGTTGTTTTGGAGATCATTCCCGGTGTAGGATGAGTCCCCCAGCCCCAGTGCAGGTTCAGTAGGAGCGTGCATTGTACAGACACCTCTCCTCGGGTGGATGCTTGGGCCTCTCTGTGGGATGATGAGCTAACCAGAAGGCACTAATGGCTGCACCAGCCTCTTGGATTTGGTGCTGTTCCAAGGTGAGGCTGTGTTGTCAGATCTGCCCAGGACAAGGACTGTTTCCTTCCCAGTTTGGGAATTATTTGCCTCCATGGCCATAGTGGTATGATGCCAAGTGTCAGACATGGAGTAGCTATGACAGTAACCAAAATGCTGGGGTTATCCTCAGGATTCCCTTTGCCTTCAGTACTGATCCTGACTGTTGTGGTCACTCCGTGAAATGCTCATCACCCTTGTAAGTCCACTCATGTGAGCAAGGATGTTTATATCACTGCTTATTTTACCACATCTGTAACTTTATCTGGTCAAACATCCACACAGGGTGTCCTCAGGTATCCACACGGAATTGCAGATAGGCAGCACAGAAATCTCTACACCACTGCTAGTGCAGAGAGCAGCTACCAGGAATCAGCTGAAATCCTTCAGCAAATTGAGTTGCTGAACTCTTTAACGAACAACCAACACATGGGAAATACTTTCCTATGGAGAGCCTGTGTTAGAGCCTTGTTTGTCCTTATTCTCCCCTCTTGCAGCAACCTTGAGATGTCAGACGTAGGAAATGTGGCCACAGCTGTTTATGCACTTAGAGGGTTTTTTCCAAGGCCACATCCTTCTATTCTCCCGTAGATTACTTGAAAAGATGCTGTGGGGACTCCAGCAAGCCAAGGTCTGTGTGCCATGTGCAGGTGTTGCCAGGAGATTGACATTCTGCACATTTGAAAACTATCACAGAATTAATTTGGTGGTGGGTTTTTCCCTCTCCTCCTTCCTTCCCTCTCAAACTGTGTGCTGCCAGACTTTCTGCTGGAGATTGATATTTCTAACAGAGGCGCATTATTCGAGCCACAGTCAAACAGGAGAGCACGCACTAGGAAGGAGATGGGCACCTTGTCCTTCTCAAAGTGTTCAGCGTCTCTGGGAGGAATTGTCCCTCACCCAAAGCCCTGTCCAGCCCTTGACTTACCTTCCTCTTTAGGGTAGTTAAGCTGTGCCCACCCTAAGTGGCTCAGAAAATACCACTGCATCTTCTAGGGAAATGTCATCCCTTTGATGAAAACTGATTATTTTTCTATGTGAAAATGGATACATCTTGAGGAATCTTTGTTTTAAATAACACGAGGGAAATAGTATTAGATGTCTGACTTTGGTAGGTGCAAACCAAAGGAGTTTGTTGTTTCTCCTTGGAGGGAAAACTTTTAATTTTTAAAATGCAGTTTATGTGTAGACAAATTAAAGATGTGTAAAATTAAATGGGAATGTTTTGAAGGGACTGAAAAGATATATTTTGATTAACTCAAATGAATTTAAAAATAAATCATGGGGAAAATGAAATGCTGGTGGAGGATTTTTTTGGTCCTCATTTGAAATGAAAAATAATTTGCAATCTTGACACTTTTCACGGAATGAAAAGTCCATTTGCTGATTAAGGTTCAGATTCATCCTGGCTAATTTCAGGCACTATTGAACTGCTTAGTGCCAAAGGGCACTTCAATCCACCTGAGGTTTAAATTGCCCTCTGGAGGTACCTATTTCTTCCATTGATAACACAAGGGCAACGTGACTGGTCCTACGTGTGCCTGAGAGAACACCTGAAGCTGGGTGGCGTGGACGGGGTGCAGTGCTCTGCCTTGTCTTGGTGACCTCTCAGGTCCCTTCCAGCCCAAACCATTCCGCGGGTTTGTGACTCTGGCTGCTCTGCGTGCTGCTCTTGTGTTTCTGTGCCCTTCCATCTCTCCCCTCAAACACTGAGGGACTTGGCTTGGGTTGGATTCGGGCATTGGACTCCATGGTCCTCCTGAGTCCCTTCCAACTCAGGGCATTTCATGATTCTATGTTTGATTTTTTTTTTTCTGAAGGGGGAGGAGATTTCCGCTAAAGCGCAGGTTTTTGTCTACTAGTTTCCTGTTAGTGGGGAGAAAAATCTGGAGGACTGTCGGGATGACACCTAATGAGAAGGAAAGGAACAAGATTTGTGGCTAAGATTGAGGGAATCGTTGGTCAGGTTCGTTCTCTTCTAGGCCCCACATCCCCCGACTCCCAGCTCCCACATCTGCTTGGCAGAAGGCAGGTCCTCTCCAACATCTCCTCCACAATGTGCCAAACACCCCGCTCCATCTTTAGCACTCCTTGACCCAGAACAAAAGTGAAAATACTTGGCATGCCAGGAAAGGTTAACAAATAAATGATGCACAGCCTTCTCCTCCCCATGACATCATTTCCATGTGAGAGAACAATCTTTGTGCCACACCTGGCAGTCTGGTGACAGCACAGGGACACATCTGCTGCAAGTCATTTCCCGTGGGATTGCTCAGGGCTGCCCTGCCTCGCCGGGTTCTCCGCTCCCCGCTGGGTTGAGGAGGTAACCTCTGGGAGGTCAGGTCTGGCTCGCTTTGTCACCAACCAGTGTCATCTTGTCATGTCCATGAGGGCTTTGGTCACCTGTCCAGTCAGCCAGATGGCTTTGCTTGAGGTAGCTGGACATTTGGGAAGTATTCTTTCTTTTAAACATGTAGCCTCTACTGTTCTTATTTTGGGCTCATAAAACATAATGAGATATGGGTCAGCATTTAAGCCGTGTGGAAAATTGCATCCTGGAAGACTTTGTGGAGCCGAAAGCTTATCTGGTATTAACTCTAATTATACCATTGAGCTGTGCCGCAGCAACTGTGGCCTTGGACTAAGAACTTGCTCTCCTTCTAGAGAGCTCACCATGGCTGTTACACCTGGTGACACGAGCACTGTGCATCCTCTGCTGCATTTGCTGGGAATCACGGAATGCTTTGGGTGGGAAGGGACCTTAGAGATGATCTAGTTCCACCCCCTGCCATGGGCAGGGACACCTTTTGCTGGATGGAGCACCTCACTGCGCTGAGCTCCTTCCTTGTCCACCATGGAGCATTTTATTCACCTTTCAAGTTTCCAGCAACTTTGGCAAACTCGTTGCAGCGGCAGCTCCTTGGCAGAGCGCGTAGGATGCGTCTGAGCGTTTCAGTCTGAGCATCGCAGGCGTGTGCTCTTGGAGGCGAGCAGGCAGCAGAGGAGGCTGGGGGAAGGAGATTAAAATACAGTTGTTGGCTGATATGAAACAAAAAAAAAGCTTAAATAAACCACAAATTACAAAAAAAAAAAACCCAAAAAATCCTGTGAGAAAGAAAGAAAGAAAGTAACAAGTCTGTGGAGGATGGATGTTTGGAACTGTTCAGCCTAATGCATGCCAGATTCCTTCTCTCCTCTCTCCCCCCGCCCCCTCCCGCTGCCTTCCCCTTACCAAATGCTGTCTGCTAAACTTCTGAAACACCCTTTGCCTTTTTGACCCTTCAACTCATCTTGAACTTAGGAAAAATTGGGGAGGCGGGAAGGACTCGTTGCCTGTGTAGTGCATGTGGCTGTGCTGGGGCAGGGGGTGTGCGCCGGGGGTCTGCGGGCGGGGGGGCTGACATGGCTTTGTGTGCTTGATGCTCCCCTGAAAACAATTTGTATCCTGTTAATAGAATTAGTAAATATTTGTAGCTCCCTTTGAAGCCTGTGTCCCCAGGGGAAGTCTGGGGGTGGGGGGGGGCACAGAGAAATTAGAGACAAGTTACTGATTTAGTCGTCCTGGCCCCTTCCCCCCGCCTCTCTCTTTCATTTTCCCCCTCCTTTATGAAGACACTAAACAGACAAATTGGAGGTTTGAAACGAGGCTTGTGCTGGTGCCTGCGGAAGTGACAGGGGTGGTACTCGGGGGCCTGAGAGCTGCTAATGCAAAAGCCATTCACATCTAATGACCCCATTTGGGAGCCAAGTTCCTGAGGGCTGGGGGGGCCCTGCCAGGCACAGAGCCCTGCAGTGGGCAGGTGCCCGGGGGGCTGGCAGGGCTCTTTGGCAGGGCACTGCCCTGTGGCACGTGGGGGTGGCTCCAGACGGCAGGATTTGCCTCGTGGGACTGTTTCCTGGGGTCTTTCAGCTCCATCACCCTGAGTAACTATAAAGAAAGATGTGTGTGTGTATAATTTCACTTGTTCAAATCACAGAACCACAGAATGGTTTGGGTTGGAAGGGACCTTAAAGACCATCTCACTCCAACCCCTGCCATGGGCAGGGACACCATCCATAGACCAGGCTGCTCCCTCTCCCTTCTTCCTGCTGTAGGATTATAAACCAGTAAAGGACAAAGGAAGAAGAAAGTGATCTCGGATCGGAAAACTGAGTCATGTAGGGCTGAGACGTTTCATTTCCCATTATTATTCCTGATTTCTTTACAGAACTGCACAGATGCACAGGCTGAGCTTAGATCACCTGCAAGTTTTTAGGGGGTGGCCGTGTTCCAGCTCTGCCTCCAACAGCTGGCAGTCAGAGTCCCTGTGAGTGACAAGGGCCACCCAAAAGGAGGCTCAGGTTTGAAGCAGAGGAAATTCAAAGAGCTGTTAGCATCTCCTGATGGCAGCGTTGCTTGGGAGTGATTTTGACAGGCTTTGGGGGAAGTTTGTGCCAGTTATGTTACTTTAGCCTGTGTTGTGCCATTGTTTAGGGAAACTCTCACTGAGTTGACAAATCCACCCGACTCCATAGTTCTGTGATCCTGCAAAGCTCTTGGCAAAGCAGCTGAGCTCTTACAGGTGAAGGGACTTGTAAAAATGCACATCTGAAGTGAGCTTTTGCCTTCTCCAGAGTCTGTAAACAAAGTGCTGGGTGGGGGGAACCGAGGAGGGGACACCACATTTCCTGCAAGACACTGGGGTTGGGTTGGAAACACCTTGTGCAACAGGAGCTGCTGTGCTCCGGGTGTTGTAGAATCAGATAAACCTGCATCTTGGTGCCTGTCCAAATTAAACTGGTTGGACTCGAAAGCCTGTGTTTTGGGGGTTCAGTGTCTGTAATATCAGTGCTTTCCGTGAAGCCTGGCTGGAATGGAAGTGATGGAGGCAACACTCAGCTGCTGTGCTGCTGCTGGAGGGTCAGCCCATGCTGGAGAGGAGAGGCAGCACTAGATGGGAGCCACTTAAAAAGAAAGCAACTGGCCATCACACAGTTTCCCTACATGCTTTAGAGGATCCCCTTGTTCCTTGGAGACAGAACAAGCCATCCCAAGTGGTGGTGGGGCTGCCTGCTGGGTGAGGCCAGGCGGTGATGGCACCTCACGCAGCTGAGAACATGTGGGAGGTGAGGGAATGACTCCCCGAGCCCAGGTTGTGAGGTTGGAAGTTTGCCTTCTGAATTCTGGGGGCTGTGGAAAGCAGTGAAGGAACTTCAGGTGGGTAATTTCTGTCTCGAGGGAAGGAGCGAGCGAGACAGGCTCTGTAACTGTTGGATATTGGGTTGTCTGCGTGCCTGGAATATTTAATGGGATTGACAGGCTTCACTCCCGTAGCAAGAGGCAGCCAGTGTCACCTCAGCAAGTCCTGGTGGAGAGAAACTGGTTATCAGGAGGGCAATTCCTTGTCTGGTTCTCTCCATGAGCTACCAAGTCACCTAGGATTACTAACTGAAATATGTGCTTCAAGTTAGGATGGATAAATCCAGTTTTCAGCTGGGAGCTTGGTGTCTTGGAAGATTTCAACCCAGATAAAATGATTTTATTGGTTTATACATGGCCTTCAAAGTTTGCTCACCTGAAGAGTGCAAACCTTTACAAAGCCCCAACCTTCAGCTGAAGCATAAACTCCATGTAAGAAATTAAACCATAAATTGTTTCAAGCTCATGAATTTTCCTTTCTTGAGAACAGATTTAGAAAGAGAGAATTTTTGCAGTTGTTTCTCTCAAGTCTTGCTGGTTTTTTGTGCAAAAGCACCAACAGGAATGTTCACAAGTCTTTACTAAAGAAAACGTTGAGGAAAATAGTTGCAAAACACATTTAGTATGCTTCAACCAGCTGGATTTTCTGGCAGCTCCAGCGAAATCTAAACAAGGAAAATGATTGTCTTTTTTTGTTGTGTTTTGCAGTATTTTTCTGTCCGAACTGGACAGTACAAAGCACATCCTCTGTGGGAAGGTGTCGCGGGCTGCAGATGAGATAAAGTTCCCCGTGATTATATGGGGTGTTTCTCAACTGAGAGTCAGCACATGTGGAGGTCCGGTCCTTTTAACGCTGGCACGCGGGGAAAAGGGAGGAAGTGGAGTCCATTAAGGAGAATAGTAAAACCAGGAGTCAAGTCATGAACGAGGGACCGCTCCAGGGGCGTCATGTGAGCACCTCTCCCTCCCACTCGCTGCAGGAGGCACTGGCCAGTCCTGAGCCCCGGATCGTGTGAGCAAGGGCCTCTTTTGCAATCCTATATGTCTGCTCTGCCTTTTCCAGACACGCATCTCTGGTTTTATTGAGCACACGGCTCGCTGTGGTCCTTGAGTTCCCAGCAGCTCTTTCCACTCCCCTTCCCACCCAGAGCTGAGAGAGCTATTACCAGGTAATGATGTGACAAGCAACAGCGAGGTGGGGAAATCACTGAAGGAAAATGCTGATGTAGCGGTGGAAGCATCCATGGTTATTTTATTCTCCTTCATGACCTGGTTTTCTACACCCAAAGCCTTTAAGTTGCTGCTGTTTCTCCTTAGGTGAGTAGGTGGCTTTGGGCACTGACAGAACTGCAGCAGGTCTAAAAGTGTTGTAATGGTTCTCTTGTCCTAAGGTGAATTATGTTTTCAAATCCCCAGAGTTGGAAAAAAGTGCTTTGAAGAAGTGAGCTTTAACTTCTCTTGGGTCTGTACAGTGACAGGAAGAGTCTCATTAACTGTGGGTTTGTGTTTATCCGACTTCTTCCAAAACTGAGTCCAGAACAACTCAAAGCTCAGTCTAACTCTGTGCGACCTGACCTTGCTGGGCTCCAGGCCAGCAATGGGTGACTTCTCCAAGTTCCCTCAGGGAGCTGACTTCAGTCTAGCAGAGATTGGAAGCATCTTGAATTGTGGTGTTGTAGAAAGCTCTGCAGAACCAAACCTGCTCCTGGATGAGCTCCCTGGGAAGTGCTGGACATCTACAGCTCTGTCTGGGTAAAAGTGATCCGTGATCCAGGGCTGCACCTTCTCCTAGTCCTGATCTCATCCTAAACCGAGGGAAAAGCTTGCCCAGCTTCTTGCTACATCATGTACCATTTTAATGGTTTCCCATATGTTAAATATTTCCTCAGTAAGTGGGAAATTCAGTGTTTCTAGTGAACCTGATGTTTAATAAATTCATTTTGAAATTATTCCTGGATAGCAGATCTGCAAATGTGCAGAAACTCCTTTTTTTCAACATCAAATGCTCAGAGTTGCATTCTGAGATTCCCTGCAAAGACTCAAGCCCAGACTGTAAAATGTAGTTTGAAATTTAATTTCCACCAGTATCAGTGTGGAAGAGATTAAAATGGGGGAAGTCCACAAGGAGAAAGATTTTCTTGGTAACAAAACAAACTCCACTGTGAGCTGGTGACAGGTTTTATCAAAAATATTTTAAAAGCTGTCATTTCATATTGTTTCTGCTTTACAAAGTTGGAAATGCTGTAGAAGCTGGAGCCGTTTTTAATCTCTTTAGGGAACTAATTTTACAAATCAGCCACCGTAGCTGTGATTACAATAAACTTGACTTTCTGAAAACAGCGGCTGTGGTGAGGAGGAAAAAGCACATTCTTGTTTTGCAAACAATTTTGGTAAGTTCAGTAAAAATAGAGATAAATTACTGTGAAAGGGCCCAATGGTCTTTGGAAATGCCGACAGTAAGGAAAAATTCTGGCTAAAAATTTTGTTTTAGAAAAAGAAAAAAGCCTGATTTCAACATAAAACACTTCCGATGCCAAGAATTTAAGCCAGCTGTCATTGTCTTTTGTATCCATAAACAAATGCTTTGGTGTCCCTAACAAATCTCAAATGAGGAAAAGGAGAACGGGAAAAGCGAGGGCCGTCTGCCTGCGGTGGCCGGGCCGGCCAGAGGGGCTGACACACGTTTGGGGCTGTTTCCCTGGAATCCTTGCTGTGGTCAGGGAGCTGCTGAAGGCTCGAAGGCTCTGGTGAGGTCACCTGGGAGAAGTTAAACCCTTCCATCAGATCCAGCTTGGCCATGGGTGCTCTGGAGAACCTGCCTTGAGGAGGTGACCAGTGTCCCACCATTCCTGACCAGCCATTCCAGCTGTTCAGGGACATTGGATGGGCCTCTGACCAACCTGGTCTAGTAGAAGATGTCCCTGCACATGGCAAGGATCAAGTTGGAAGCAAGTAATCCTTAAGGTTCCTTCCCACCCAAACCATTCCATGATTCTCTGATTCCCATTTTCCATGGCTGTGCTGTGGCACTCACTGGGAGCAGACTGGGCAGGGCGGTGTGTCAGCAGAATTTTTAACAGCTTGTTGGAACTTCTTAACAGCTGGAAACCAGGAGTGATTTGCTCCTCTATCTCTTTGGTCCCAGATCCTTTATTATTTTATTTTTGCCCTTTAAACTTTAACCCTGCTTTAAAGCATTCCCTCCTGGAACGTGGGGGACAGTGTTCCCCTCTATCCTATTTCCTGCGGTGCTGAGAGCAAAGCCCTGCAAATGTGGATGAGGATTTTGAGTGCATACACAGCTTGCAGATCTTTGTTCTGTCCCATGGATTCTAAAGCCTCAACTGCTGTAGTTTTCTACCTTACAGAATTCCCTGGTGGCTGCTAAGATTGGGGTTTCCCTCTTTCAGGCTATTAGGGGAAGTCTTTCCCACCTGGCTTCCTGGTAGTGTGATACTTGAACTATGTAACCCTGAGATCTTTGTTGAAAAATGTAGTATTTCAACTAAATCAAGATCTGTGGCTCAGAGATGGTGAGGTAACTGTGGGTGGACAGGCTCTGATCACACCAGCCTTGTCTCCATAGGAATCCAGGGGAAAAAAAAAAGCTGACATCATTTCTGAGTCTTCTGCCTCTGTTTAGCTTCAAGTTGTTGGTGAAGGTTAAACAGAGATGTTCCCCAGATGGTTCATCTTACCAAGTCTCTCTCCTTTCATTAGTGATCTGTGTCTTTCTCCACTTCCGTGATCAGCTTTGCAGTGGTTAATTGACAGGGACTGTTTGGTTTGGGTTTTTTAACTGCCTTTATCCCTGTGACTGCACCTGGATTCAGGGCCTCGCTGGCCATACCTGTTAGAGTGGCACAGACCGAGTTATTTCTGAGTGCGGGGTCTGTCAGCTGTAAACAACTTCCACATGTTACACACTGATGTAAACAGACTCTCCCCTTCTCTTTGGAGTCCGACCCAAGGTCGGGAGAAGATGAGGTGCTCAGCTGCACTTCTCTCACAGCGGGACAGATCTGCGGGAGATGCTGTGTCCGAGTCGCTTGGGCAGGATCCTGCACGGATCCCTGTCCTGCTCGTCCCTGGGCAGCTCTGCCCCTCCAGGCTCGGAGTTGATAAAACATCTGCCTTTGCACGGAGGAGACGCCGCGGACACGGGCGGCTGTCACCGAGCTTAAAGATCGAGGCTGGGCAGAGCACGGGGTGGAGTGAAAAACCTCCCAGGGTAATTAATCCAGTCCTATTACTCCAGCTTTCGGCTTTGTTGTGTTTTTTCTAAAGCTGGCCTGCAAAACCCAGGTCTCAATTAATACTATTATCCTGAGGATGACATTTCCTCAGTCTGTCGTCGGTTATTTTTTAATTCTCTAATTTGTTCTAATCTGCACATTGCCTGCACATCAAGTCAGCCATGAAGACGCTGCATTTCCAGGTTCCTTCCTCTCCATCCTCCCAAAGAAATTAAAGCAAGGAGGCTGCGGGACCACAAGTGCAGGAAATAGAATTAGGGAACATATTAATTGGGGCATCAAGTAGGATTTTGTTCCAGGCGGTTTCCTTCCGTGAGCCACTTTGATGCTTCCCCTTCGCAGCTCTGTTTCTCATTAAAAGTATCCCTTAATGGCAAATGTTGTTTATGCATGTTGCAATTATGTCATGCTGTAACCCCTATGCTGGCAGGCCGGGCTGATTGGCGGCGAGGAGCGGGAGGAGGAGGAGGAGGTCAGTTGTGGGGAGGAAGAGGGGGAGGGCGTGGGGTGGGGGGGTAAACAACAGACAAATAGTTTCAGCTTTGTGGTTGAAGGATGGCTGCTCCAAACCCCTCGGTGCGTCCAGCCAGGCCGGGCCCTGCGTGAGAGTCAGGGCTTGAGGCTGCTCCTTCAGTCGGGTTTTGGGCTTTCTGCTCTTCGCTGGCCTCGGGGTCTGCGGCCCCGGCAGCAGAAAAGGCTGGGTAATAGCAAAGCTCTGCTTTGCAAAGTGAGACCTGGGCTCCCTGTTGCTGTTTTAGCTACTGTTTGATTTAAGAGAAGCAGGATTTTGGGTTGCTTAGTGGGTTTTTTGGGGGAAGGAAGCGCGGGTCTCTTCACTGCCGGGGTTTTCTCTGTTCTCCATGGCTCTCGTGCCGTGGCTGCAAACCTTCCATGGGGATCTTCTCCAGGGCACCGAGATTCGCTCTCCTCAGGATTTGATCTCCTCAGACCCAGATCCTTGAGCGAGGCTGCTGCTGGGTGACTCTTGCCAGCACTAATTCAAGGCTGTGAGAATGGCTCATTTGTGGGAGGGTATTTGTTTTTCCATCCAGGCAGCCAAAACCTGCAGCTTCCCCTCTCCCTTCGCTCGCACACCGGGAGTGCAGGGGGTTCGTTCTGCCCTCGATCTCTGGGCTGGTGTGATCAGCGCAAGGCAAACCTGATGGTGAACTTCACTTTTTTCTCTCATTTTTTAATCGCTCCTGCTGCAAAATGGGTTTGCCCCTGTGTCTAGATCTCAACAGCAAACAATTAACAGCCATAATGAAAGAAAACAGCTCGTGTGTGTGGGGAGAGCGAGCCAAGCCGTGTCCATGCCCAAGCAAGTTCAGGAGCCAATACAAATACCACTGGTGTGTTTTGGAAACTCTTGGCCTCTCTGCATTTTGGGAGCCAACACACAGCAACTGAAACTGATGGCGAAAGCAGTGAGCAAAAACCTCAAAGCTGTAAAAACCAGAATGTAAAACAAATCTAAGAGGGGGAAGAAAAAAATACCTCCCTCCTTCCTTCCTAGCTAATATCCTACCTGAAGTGACTGGAGCCTGAGCAGGCAAACAGGCCGAGGAAACCACAGGAGCTGGTGAATGAGGGGAAGCAGACAAGTGTAGGAGTCACAGAGGAGAAGTCACTCGGTGCCTAGAGCCAGAGCTGCTGTGAAATGACTCATTTTCACTTTGCATGTATGATATTTGCATGCAAAACACATTCTGCGAACCGTCACATGGGGATTCTGCTCATGGGTTTTGATCCGGGATGAAATTTCACCCTTTCCTCCAGCAAAGTCGTTTATCTTTCTTTCAGGGAGGAGGGAGGAAGTGGGAGGGAACTGCAGGGAGAAAGAAATTGTCCTTTAGGCATAAAATTCAGGGATTTATCCCTCAAAAGGGTCACTCAGCTGCTTCCTAACATGGGGACAGAAGTGGGAAATGCTGGTGAGAGCACAAGGTCAGGGCAGAGGTGGCTCTTGACTCTGCTGCTTCCACCCACTGCTGGCTTGAGCTGGAGCGGTCCCAGGGCAGTCCTTGGCCAGGAACTGGGAGCCTTTGTACTACTTTGATGTAAATCATTATTCAGCTAAAAATCTCCTCTGGAATGAAGTAAAACTCCAGAATTAGACCCATGGTGTGTTCTGGTAGTCTTGAGAGGTCCAGGGATGTCCCCCAACCAGGGCAGAAGAGCTACTTGGCCTTCGATCTGTTCCCTATGAGAGGTTTGTGGTGTTCTCAGGATGTTTTCTGGTGTATCCCTCAGCAGAGGGGCTGGGATCCTCAGTTAGGGACGGGCTATGGTGTAATAACACTGATAACGCCAGCACGTGTGCTGGGCTGGATGGATGCTGGCTCTCAGGGTCAGGCTGACAAGCACAGGGAATGCTGGTTTAGGAATGACTGAAGAGGTTCATAGCTTGACAAACAGTAAACCTACTCCTGCAGTAAGTCTTGGTGCTGTTCCTGGGGGTTTCATTGCTTTAGGGCTTGGACTGATCTTGGTGTCCTGGTAGGAACAAGTTCATGGCAAGATGTATCAGCCTTCACTCCTTCCCTGCCGAAGGGACGGAGTTTCCCAAGGCTAGGGTTGCATTCATGCAGTCTCTCAACGTTCTCCTGCCGCTTCTTCTGTGCCAGTGCCTGTTTCCAAAGCCTTACAGTGCCCTGTGTGGCCTTGCAGGAAGAGCAAACCTTTGGTGCCTTGCTGGTACAAGTGAGTGAGCTGAGTCTGACAGCGGCTGCTCTTTGCCCTTCCAGGGCAAAGGAGCAAATCCAGAGGTGGGAATCCTGATGGCAGAGGTGTGCCATTTCCACCAGCCCTCTGTCTGGGGGGGTTGATGGCCTTTTAACTTTATTTAGGATCTTACCCACACAGGAGTTCCTCTGGCAAAGCTCTGCTGTGGTCTCTGGCACTTAGGAACGAGATCCTGCTGTTCTTGGCGTGGCAGACAGGGAGAGGCACGGGGTGAGTGCAGGCAGGTGCCACCCTGGGCGTTGGGTTACGGAGCTGCGCTCTCGGGAGCCTTTTTCCCCTGGATGATGGCACCGGTTGCTGCGTTTTGGGAGCCTGAGGGCTGTCTCGGTCACGGCAGGGGCTGGGCCTCGCTCAGGTGGATGCACTTGGGTACAGAGGGCCATGCCAGGGCAGGTGGTGGCACTAACAGGGGATTTTGGGGCTTGGTTTCCAAGGCAGTGATTGAAGTGGAAGGCTCACCCATGTGAGCCCGATCCTGTGCATCAGATCACGAGAGGGTGGGTAAGGATCTGCCTTGCATTTGCTGCCTGTGTTCAGACCCTTCCCCTGCGTGAAATAACATCTCTGTGGAGTTCCTCACAGAATTAAATCTGTCCAGTTGCTCTTAGGCTGCACCTGGAATTTATGTTGTGTGCAGACCTAAACCTGAGCTCACAGAAAATCTCACCGTGTTCTGAGCATGGGCTGCCCTCCAAAACTGAGGGTGGTGAGCTTTGGGCACCCCAGCAAAGGAAAAAACCTGGGGACAAACCTTTGCCTTTGCCTGAGCTCAGTCGTGGGGGTAGGGAGGGGGCTGTGCCCGGGCTGGGGATCACCAGTGCGTGTCCGGGCTGCAGCGCTGGCACGGAGGTTGCCGGTGTTTCCCGGTGCCATAACCCGGCACAGCTGTAGTGGGGTGCCCAAACACCTGAAACAACATGGCAGCAGATCACTGCAGTAGTCCAAAAGGCTTTGAAAGGACCTATTTTAGTGCCAAGGTGGAGGAAGGACATCCCAGAACAAGCACAGCTCGTAAACAGAGGCAGAACAACTGCCTCCAGCATCATTCTCTGAGCCCGTGATTTTTACAAGGACTTCCAGCATTTCCCGGCTGTTGGAGATGCTGGATCCTGAGTTGGAGGGTTGTGTGGGCGAAGCTGAAGCTGCAGTGTATCAGTTCAGCTCTCCTCTAAAGATGAAGTTTTCTCAGAAGCCTAAGCAAGGATGGAGGAGGCATCACCAGGTAACCAACCTTAAATGAAGGCTACTTTGCTGGAAATGTTTATACATCGTTCCTGAAAAATACACAAAGCATTGATAGTGTAGCACAGAGTTCAGTTTGTGCAATGAGGAGTGTGTGTGAGTAGGTGTCTGTGTTTGTTTGTGAGATTCGTCCTTCCCTCAAAGTAAGTTTTGGAAAACAGTTGCTGACAGGTGAATTTTTCTTTAGAATTTCCTAAAATATCCCAATCCGTCTGCCCCAAGTGACTGGGAACAGCAGTGATAAACCCCAGCCGTGGTGTCTGTCTGCCTGGGTTTCCTGCCAGAATGACAGGCAGATGCCTTGGGGTGTGTGGATCATAAATCCAACTAAGCAGCTCTGGATGCAGGCATGGGTTGGCACTGCAGCACATTCTGGGCCTGGCATGTGCCAAAGGCTGGATCTGCTTGGTGGCACTGCGGGATTTCCAGATCTCTGGGTGTCCACTTAGAGCTGCTGCACAAACCAGTATCCTGGTACCTTTCTTTTCTGAGACTGATTTTCATCTCTGGCCAAAAAAGGACAAGTGGGGACATCTACAGTGTGGTGACCTTAATTCAACTCCCAACCACAGCTGGAGGAATACCAGAAAGGCTAGGGCAAAGTCCCTCATTTGGTAGTAGAAATTTAATCAGATGACCCCAGGAACCCCTGATCAGAGATTTTTGGGTTGTCTATGTTGTTGTGTCATAACACCAGGGAGAAAGGCTGAACGTGCTGCTGTTGGCTCGTGCCACGGTGATGCCTCAGGGTGCTCGTGAGGAGACAACACCAACACTGCGCCGCTCTGCATCCATGCCAGCTCCTTGGTCTTGGATGGAAAACTAAGACGATTCAAAGAATTGGGAAAGCAAATTGGTCAGGAATTAACCTCGTTGCAATCCGACTTTTCCCAGCACGCTGTGCGGTTTTCTGCCTTTTTCTTTCCATGCTCTTCTTTTCTCTCCTGAACCTCCATTGCCCCCAGTTAGATACACAGAGCAACACTGCTTGTTGTATGTGCCCTCAAAATCATCTGTGTGCCCATGTTCTGCTCACAGACACCAAACCTCACTGTCCCTGCGGTGCTGGAAATCTCTTCAGATGAAAGATTTTCACGTGAAAATGCCTCTGTAATTTAGCCTGCTTGTGGAAAAAAGAGTGGAAACGCCTCAAGTCAATGACAGAGCTCACAACTTGGGTGGCCAAGGGGGGTAGCAGGTGGGGTGCTATGGTAAAACAAAACCCAGCTTAATTACAGGAACCTCTGTCAGAGAGGATTTCTTTTTTCACACGCACGTACATCCATGTGTGCGTTTGTCTCCTGCAAACACAGCAGGGTTTGCTCGAGCACACAATTCACTCCTGTTGCCACAGACCCTTCTGCTGACTCAGTCCTTGGAATACTGGTGTGAGCAATGCCAAACTGCACTTGGGTGTTGCTATTGATTTGCTCGCTGCTGAGTATTGAAAAAAATTCTGTATTAAGGCACTTTTCTAGCAGAGAGCTGAGAACCCGAGCCCCAGCTTTGGGTCTCCTGCTGTGATTGCTCTGGGTGCACCTGCTTGGGCGGGGGAGGCACCTGGGTGAACGTTCCCTGTGAGAGCCTCCTCAGCCGAGCAGGAGCAGCACAACTGAGTCAACAGCATCATCCAAATTCCAAAGTGTGGGCGGAAGGAAAGAATCACCCTTTGTTGCCGAACCCCAAATCCCGGAGCTTTCTTTGCCGCGTGATTTGCCGGCATCAGCAGATTCTGGGTGTTTCGCTGCCAGCAGCCGCGCTGAACTTCCTCGAAGTTGCAACATCGGGAGGGTTAATTATGTACAAAGTGCTGGCCAGTGCCGAGGTCTGGCACGCAGGGATCCAGCTGTGCTGCAGAGATGATCCAGAGGTGATTGTCACGGCCGGGGTTTGCGAGTTCCTGGGGCTTGGGGCCGGTTGTGTTCCTGGGCTCGGTGAAGGCAGGGCAGAGGCAGGCTCTGGAAGAAGCTTCCCTTTCTATGAAGGGTTCTGGTTCAAAGGGAATCGCGTTGTCTGTGGAGGGTTAGCATTCCCGGGAATGGAGCTGCAGCCCTTCTGTGTTTAATTTGGTTCCTTCTCAACCCTTCCTAGGGTTGCAAATGCCATTTTCAGCCATTACAGAATTATACTTTACATAAGAAAGGAGTCTTGGGAAAGAGGGAAATATGTTAATTTTGAGGCTTGTTTTTTTGGTGAGTGCCTGGTGGCTTTACAGCTGAAGGACTTTAGTGTTGCTGAAGAACTGGTGAGTTGAGTTCAGCTGAGGTGTGTGGAGCTTTTTCCATAAGGCTTGGAGTGAAGCTGCTGTTGAGGAGATCCTCCCTCCAGACTCCTCCATCCGTGTGCCAGCTCCTCCAGAGAGGCAAAGAGTTTATTCTGCTCTTTCCACACACCCAGCAGCACTGCCAAACCTCCATCCCCCCGCTCCCAGCAGCGCTTCAAACACGGCTCGTGGATTTCCCAATATTTGTAACCTCGTCAGTCAGGGCTTATCTCCCTGCTACATGAAAGGACAGAAGGCACACATGGGCCTTATCGGGGAGCCAACAGTGCCAGAAGCGAAGACATGGGAAGTGTTCTGTCAACAATTCAAACAGTGCAATTAAAATGTGGATCGATTCCTTTTCCACTTGCACTGGCGTCTCATCTTTGGCTGCCGACGCCGTGCTCGACACCAGGCTTAGCCGGGATGGTGGTGGGGTTCTTAAAGCATTAAACATTCCACTTTTCTCCTTTGCCTGGCATCTGGGACCCCCCCAGCTCAGCCACTTCACTGTGGAATGGTTTTGGTTGGAAGAAACCTTTAAACTCATCTCGTTCCACCCCCCTGCCATGGCAGGGACACCTTCCACTGTCCCAGGCTGCTCCAAGCTCCGTCCAGCCTGGCCTTGGGCACTGCCAGGGATCCAGGGGCAGCCACGGCTCCTCTGGGAAATCCATCCCAGCCCCTCCCCACCCTCACAGGGAGGAATTTCTCCCCAATACCCCATCTAACCCTGCCCTCGGCAGTGGGAAGCCAGTGTGCAAACTATCCTTGATACTTTCAGCTTAAGGTCCTTTGCCTTAATGTTGCAAATGTTGTTCTCCTTTGCCCAGTGCGGGGCACTGCAATGTCCCCACTTTGTATTTTAATGCAATTTTTAGTTAATTATGGCACAATTCAGTTACAACAGCAGCAGACTGGCAGATGCCTTAAATGCTTGCCTGTCCTTTGTCCGCCCTAGGTCAGATGTCAGAGCTGCCAAATGTCAGCATTGCCAGACAGGAGGGGAAGGGACTTAAATACAATTTAAAGCAACTTTTTTCCCCTTTTTTTGGTAAATGGACCATTTTCCTTTATGCCACAACATTTTCAGAGTCCTGCAGCCCCCCTTTTCCTGTTAGAAATACCTGACAAGGGAAAGCACAGTTGTTTGCACTGCTGGTGGGTGATTTTTTTAAACAGTAGTGGAGTTTGGCTTGATTTTTGGCTTAGAAGTGCAGTGCAACCGTCTTGTGTCTTCCTCACTCCAGAGTGAATGGCTGTTTAATCTCCATCCCATGGAAAAAAAAAGATGCTCGTCCCCTGAGATGGGCTTTCTAATTGCTCTAGCTTGACACTCCAACTTAGTGTCCTCATGGCCACTGATTGATTTCAATTAACATTCCCATGCTCCAGGCACTATAAATAACCCTTGTCTGGCCGGCTGCTTCCCCACTGCCAGCTCAACCTTTCTCCTTTAGCTGCTGCTGCTGCTCATCTTGCTTCTTGGCTTGGCCTCAGGCTCAGTCTATAATTCTTTCCAAACTTCCCTGTATAAAATAATCATGTACATGAAGTAAAACAGGAGTCTCATATACACACTTAATAACTCTTGTGTACTGTATGAGTGGGAATTCCACTTCATAACCCCCAGAGCTTTCAAATGGTTCTCATTTTCGGCAGCATTCCTCCTGCGAGATCTAAAACTTCCCATTTCATCCCAGGCCGTTTCTTTCCCTTTCAACCCTTGGATTTCTCCGCTGGATTTCGGGGCACAGGCGGCTTTGTTGTCCCTTTGGGCTGTGGTTTCAGCAGGGAGCTGATAGCCCTGCTCCCGAGCTCTTAGCCAAATGTCAGGGTTCTCTTCCCAACGCCACATTTTCCAAATTAAAGCTTGGGCTCGCTCGCAATCCAGAGCAAAAGGCTCTGAGGTTTAGACGAAACTGATAAGATAAGCTCACAGGGACCCAGAGCTAATGTTCTACATGTGCTCCTCTGTCTGCCTACCTGTTAGCTCATTCCCGGTGAAAAAGAGGAGAAGGAATATCGGGGGTATTTAGACACTTGGTGGATGTGACAGCCAGGTAACATCTGTATACAAATACAGATCTATAGGTACGGATACACGGATGCATGGGTGCAGGAGCGCCAGTGACAGATGAGAGGCAGCAACCTGCACCTTCCTGCGGCCGGGAGGGACGTTTGCATCGAGGAGTGCGGCTCTGGAGGGCTGCAGTTTGGGGCTGTGCTGTTTAGATGATGTTTCGAAAGCCAAAGCAAAATAGACACCTCCTTGATAAAATGCACATGTTTCTCTCTTTCCCTGCCAGCTGGAGATGGGATTGGAGTTTCCCAATCTCAAAGCAAAAAAATACTAATTTATGATTTGTCTCTATTGTGTCTGGCATTTTTTCTGCCTTTTTTCCACCCGGCAACACATCCAGTGGAAGATCTCCAAACACCCTGATCTATCGGCATTTTGAATTTGGAAGATTTGTGTTGATTTGGGGATTACTCCACAAATATGGGAGAAGCAAAAGGGATGATAGGCGTTGTCCTCAGAACCTCTGGCTTCAAAAATTCGTGATCCCTGTAGAAATACAGTGGTGTAATAGAAACACAGTGCTGTAATAGAAATATAATGATCTAATAGAAATACAGTGATACAATAGTGATATAATAGAAATATAGTGATATAATAAAATCAAAGGCAGGCACTTCTCCAGGTTGGCAGAGTCAGAAGTGCAGGAACATGTGCAGGTGGAGAAGCCCAGGGAGCAGGGAAGGCTCATGTGGACGAAGGGTCACAGTCGGAGCCCTGCTGCCGCTGGACTTGCCACTGTCCCCAGCTCAGCACAGGTGACCTGCTCTCCTGGCAAAGCCCCTGTGCCATGCTGGCAACCCCCTGAGCCGTGCTGGCAACCCCCTTTGCCATGCTGGCTGCCAGGACCCGACTCTTCCGTCGGGTGCCACGGCTCCGGCTGCGTGCAGAGCCCGTGTGCTCCGTGCGTGTCGTGCGGTGGCTGCTCACCCTGTTAATTAAAACAGTGCTTTCAGTGGTACATTCTTGGGCTTTTTTTTTTCCCTCCCCTTTTTCCGCATTTGGCGCCTGGCCTCGGCCCCTCTGCGTGCCCCTGGCTTTGTTTGCTGAGCTCTGTGTCAGTGCTGTATCTCTGTGGTGGGCAGCTTGAGCCAAAGGAACGGATCACGGAATTGCGGGAGTGTTGAGTGGCTGCACCCGAAGAGTGGAACCTCTGGTTCGGTGCTCAGCAGAGGTGGACAGTGCTCAGCAGAGGTGGACAGTGCTCAGCAGAGGTGGATAGTGCTCAGCAGAGGTGGACAGTGCTCAGCAGAGGTGGATAGTGATCTTCCTTGTTGTGCTGTCCACGTTTTCTGAGCAAACGCTTTGCCCTGGGTGTGGCCAGAGGATGCTGCCAGCTCAGGTCCCAGGCGCTGAGCTTTGCCTGCTGCATTTCCGTCTGAGTCCCTGACCAGGGCTCGGTGCTGGCAGCTGGATTTCCCCTTGCTGCTGGCACCACCTGCCTGCTTTATTTCTGTCAGGTTTGTGGTGCTTGTGTCAGTGCAACTCAAATATTTATGAAGGGCAAGGTGCTGCTCCATGTTCTAAATTGGCGTTCATTTTTCTGCCCATTCTTTGAGAAAGAGTTCGTGGCGCTGCCTTCAGCTCTGGGTTTGTACCTGGTGTTGGGCAGCAGCAACCAAAAATTATAAATCTGTATAAAATAATTCAGTATATTGGCAATTAAAAAAATGTTTGAGCAATGATTAATTTGGAATGAATGTTAAAAACACTAAAGAGGAGTAAATTTTCTTTTGTGCCTGGTACAGTGGCAATATTGATAACATTTTAATGACATATTTAATGATATTCAAGGAAAAAATATGAAGAGGGAGTCTTTTCAAATAGAGATTTTACTTCTGAAAGTGTTGAAATTTGCCAGTTTGGAGGGTTGGGATTTAGCAGAAAATAAGAATAACAACCCCCTAGGTCAGCAGTATCAACATGCATTTATGATACGTTGTCATCCTGGAAGATTTTTCTTTTTCCATAAAAAACCAGTGCGGGAAAAAATCCACATAGGTCTAATCACACGATCTCCCAAAGCTATTAGTGGCTATGCTTATAGATAAACAAGAAACAAAACATCCTGAGAGCAGTGGGAGAAATAAATAGATTTTCTGGAAGGGAGAGTGAGTGTGAGAGCAAGGGGAGTAATGGGGCAGATGTGTGTGAGTTCGAAAACTGTTTTTTGCATTACAGGATGTCATTTATTTACTTTGAAAAAACATGTTTTTACGGTGTTATTCTGTGCCTTTCAGAGTTCTCATGCACTGGAAGCCAGCTCTGACTTCTGTGTCAATGGGCACTTGGGGACTCCGAGCCCTGAGTTATTTGACTGTCAAGTGCTGTTACTAAGTCACTGGAAATCACTTTTTTTTCTTCCCCCCGGCCCCCCCCAGATTAATTTCTTTCACTCCAAGATGCCCAGAGCACTCATTTCTATTATGAAGCTGCAAGTGGCAGGAGGAAATCTAAAAATAGCACATTCCAAAACCTCAGATACAGACACTGGAGGAGAGGCTTTTCCTTTATTCATATTCTGCATTGTTATTTAATCTGAAAAACCCCAAAAAGGTCAAATATGGGAAGTCACGTGGTGTACAGCTGTACAGACCATGATCTTGTCATTTGTGTCAGGTTAATTGATCACAAAGAGATACTGGGCCAGATCTTGCCAGGTTCTGTAAATTGCTGTGTTGGGCCAAAGTCTTACGGGGCAAACTGCTGTTAAATCCCAGACTGGTTTGGGTGGCAAGGGACCTGGAAGGGAATTCCAGTGCCACCCTTGCCATGGCAGGGACACCTCCCACTGTCCCAGGCTGCTCCAAGCCCCGTCCAGCCTGGCCTTGGGCACTGCCAGGGATCCAGGGGCAGCCACAGCTGCTCTGGGCACCCTGTGCCAGGGCCTGCCCACCCTCCCAGGGAACAATTCCTTCCCAATACCGCATCTGAATTTCCCCTCTTTCAGTTTAAAACCATTTCCTCTTGTCCTGTCACTGCAGGCCCTTGTCCAAAGCCCCTCTCCAGCTCTCTTGGAGCTGGTTTAGGTGATGGAAGGGGCTCTAAAGCTGCTAAATTGGGCTGTTGGTATTTTACCTGTGAAAATGCACAAGTTGCTGACGTGCCAGCTTGGGCTGAGCTGTCTGGGCCCGCTCAGGGTGCTGTGGGCTGCAGCCTCCCGCAGGTGTCTGTCCCAGAGCCCATGGGCTGATCTGCTCTGGCCCTTCTTGCTCTGACTGCACAGAGAAACCTGCCCATCTGTGCTGTTGGCATCTTCCACGGCAGGAACGCCCCTCCGTGCTTGTCCGCAGCAGCCTGGGATGGGAACCTTTAGTTCTGAGTCCTGGCATTTCTGCTGCGGTTTGGGGTGGGATGAGCTTTGACCTTAAACTGAAACTTGGCCCCAGACCTCTGGTTTTGGTTGGCTTGAGGGCTTGTCCCCAGTTCACTGGGATCTTTTCCCAAGCTTTTGGGAAATGTGGCCCAAGCAGATTATGAGGAGGTGTGGAGATGAGTCTAATTCCTGACCCACCTGCCTTGGCTTTCCTTACGTGAATGACTTCTGTTACAAAAATCTAATTAAATAGTTGAGCCTCTTCTACCACCTGGAAATCTCATTTGTAAGGGAAAGAATTTGACCTTTTGTCTCTCGTTCTGGACTTCAGCATCCCAAGTCCTCCTTGGCCAAGCTTTGTTATGGCCATATAAAGCAGTACCAAAGGCTGGCCAGACATCACTCCCTTCATGCCACACTTCGTTTATAAGCCTGGATTATGCTTTTGTCCAGGACAGCTTGCCTTACCCTAAAATCCTGGCAGTCTAGAGGAGAGGAAAATCAGATTAAGTGTTCTTGATAGCAGGGGAGCCAAGAGCCGGTGCGAGGAGCGGCTTCCGCTCGCAGCAGCCGCCACTGCCAATCTGGCAGCTGGACACGAGCATCCCGAGCTGGCCTGGCCTCTGTGATCTCATCCCCCTCCGACTGCTCCAGCACGTGTTCGGGAGGCTGGGCTGGCACCGAGAGCTGGGAACCCCTGCAGAAGCAGAGCTCGTGGAGGAAATGTTTAACAAATGTTCAGCTGTAGCAGCGAGGCTGCTGTAAAAATCTCTCTGTTTTAGGGCTGTCGCTCTCCTGCTTTGAGCTACGTGTGACTTTTGGGGAGTTAAATGCTGTCTGTGGAGCAGGGGAGCTGGGAATATTCACTGAATGGGGTCAGGTGCTTGCCCTACAAGGTGCAGCGTGCAGGGTTCTGTGGCCTCACCTGCAGTTGTGAAAGAGCCACTGCTTGGGCAGACCAGATTCACAGAGTCACAGAATGTACTCAGCTGGAAGGGATCCACAAGGATCATCAAGTCCAACCCTGATGGGACACCCCAACAATCCCACCATGTGCCTGAGAGTTGTCCAGATTCTCCTTGAGCCCTGGCAGCCTTGGGGCCGTGACCGCTTCTCCAGATTGAGCTGCTGCGGCTGCGCCTGCTGATCTCCAGCGGAGGGGGACTTGCCTGGTCAGTGTGGTGGAGCTGGAGACACGGCTGCCAGGATCAGGTTGGGAGCCTGGGGTCAGTTTGAGAGCAGTGCAGGGAAATGTTGAGCATTTCATGGAAATCCTCTTCTTGGCATCTCTTGATGCCAGCATGAGTCACATCCCTCATTCCAGGCAAGGGATCTGCAGAAGGAAGGAAAGAAGGGAACTTTGTAGTAGATAGAAAACAGAATAAGGAGAATAAGGACACGGAGGGTTGGAGTGGGAAGGGGAGACCATCCCACCACTGGCACCCTTTGTGTAGTGTCCACCCTGCAGCCCCAAAGGGAGGAAGGAACGATTCAGCCAGATTGTGCTGCCCGAGCTCTCTGGGCTTGGCACAGGGTGAACCACTTGGTTTCTTATGTCAGGGACTTTCCTTTGACTGAACCTTGAGAAATGGTTTGTACAGGTTACTGGACCATTCTGACCTTTTGCCTGCTTTATCAAAGACCAGAGAAAAGATCCTGGAGTTTATTTTATGCGGGGCCAGAGACTGACTGGCCATGCATGGTCATGGCTTTGTAAAAGCCGAAGTCCCAGCTGAAACAATAAATTAATTTTGACAGCTCAGGTACGTATTGCTCTTCTCATTCAATAGCCAGTTCAGTCACTTTTCCACTTCCAACAGTGGCAAAGGGAGGCTTTGAGTTTGGGAAGTCCTGATGCTGTGACTGAGCACAAAGCACTGGGGCATGGCACCTCCATCCTGCGGCAGGACAGGGCCAGGCTGTGGAGCAGATCTAGGAGGGCTTTGCATGATTGGTCATGTGGATTCAAGCTGCAGAACACAGTAAAATTACATTGATAAATTTTAATTCATAAAGCCTTTCTAATATGTTGTTCTCTCTTAGTGGGGGGGAAAGGTTTCTTGTGAGCTTTGGATGCCTTGGTTGTACCTCTCCTGCACTCTGTTCTCCCACTGTCAAGACTCAGTGCAAAAAACTCTACTGATTCCATTCTTCCTTTTTGGTTGATCTTCAAATGGTAATTTTAACAGTGCACAAAGTTTTCCCGTTTCCCTTTGTATTTCCCTGAAGTTTTATGACCATTGCGAGCATGTAAAACACTCAGCAGGCAGAGTCACTGCTGTGACTCAGGCCCTGCTCCTTGCACAGTTCATTCTCTCATTCCCAGCTTCTCCCCAGGTGCTCATTGGTAGCTCTGAGCTGTCTCATCACTCCCAGTTGATGATAGTTTAAAGTCTTTTTGCTGTATCTTGTCATCCTTCCGTGTTCCTGGAGGTGTTCATCATACTTCCCTGGCAGGCTTTTCCCTTTCTTCAGGAGTTTCCCCAGCTGTGTCACCCATCTCTCCTCCAAATCCAAAGGCTGAAAACAAGGAGCATCTCTTCATTGACTGGCTGATGTGTCCTTAATTTCCCAGGCTGGCCAGGGAACGTGACCAGTCACATCAAGTGTTTTGTTATCACAGGCCACATGTTCTTCCCTTTTTATGGGATAACGGTAGTAAATATCCCAAAGTTGCACTTTAATTCTCTCCTAGATGGGAGGATTTCTTGGCTGATCATCTGAGATGAGTTACTGGGAGTGTTTTGTACTGGGATGTGCGGCGGATGTGGCTGGCAGTGGCTTGCTGAGTCTCTCAGCGATGGAGACACAGACAGCACCATCATTTCTGCCTGTGATGTGTGGTGGTGGGTTTGTTCTTGTGCTTGTTGTGCCTTTGGCTGCTTGTTTGTTGTGGCCGCTGTGTTTTCATGTTCTGATTCTGGGTTATCATGTAGCTGCGGAGACCCCCACTGCGCTCTGCCTGCCGTTGTCGTGGCTTCCTGCTAACCAGTGTTTGTTGTGGGGGATAATATGTGGTGATGTTTTTCGGCTTGTTCCTTTGCTCTGGCTGCTTGATGTTTGCATTGTAGCCATAGATTTCCGTGGTAGAATGAAGAACAAACAAGCTTTCCCTTTCTAGTCATTTGTGAAACTCAAACACGATCTGGTTCAGCACGACCACGAAAACTTGGAGATCAAACCAAGTAAATTGAAAGTGTCCCACAACACAGAAATTCCCTCCTTCCGCCTTTCCCTGTTGTCTCTCCACAACCAGATTCCTGCTGCCAATTCCAAGCAGAAGGGAGGTTTGCCCACTGCTAAGAGGGCTGCTCGTGCTGCCACTGAGTGGGGTGGGACAGTGGTGATGGACCAGTCCCTGAGCAGGACCTTACGTTTGGTAGTAGAAGTTTAGTAGGCTCTAAAATGCGAATTCATGTCTTTGTCAGCCTCATGACTCCATAAATCCATTATTTTTGTCATAAAGCCTAAGGTCTGTGTCCTTGGAAATGGAGAGGAGGGGTGGGGGCAGTGGTGGGTGTTTATATCAAACTTTTTCATGCAGAGAAAAAATGTAGTTTTCGAAAGGCTCCGTTTTGGTGATTTGCTTATGAGCTCCATTCCGCTCCTCTTGTTTCCCCCACGGCTCCAGTGCCGAACGTCTCCCTTTACCTGTACAGATTAAAGCAGGGGGGGATCAGGGTTTTATGAACCCAGCATTTTTCCCTAAAGATAAACCCACTGGATAATCAGGGTGGGAAAACGTAGCTGCGAGGTACTTAAAATGAGACATTTGAAAGCTCCTTGTGAAACATTTTCCCCGAGTCTTTTCTTCTTATAAGAGTCAGAAAGCCCCCCTTTCCCTGCCCCAGCCGTGATCAACAACCCTGCAACTCAGACAGTTGTAATCAGCCCTAATAGGAGCAGAAAAGCCGAGTGCCACGCGTTGTTATGCCTCAGCCCCTGTAGTGCCGGTATCCGGAACCTCACTTGTGCTGGGATAACAGTAAACAGATGTCAGGGCAGTAGTTGCAATGCTGAGTTACCCTTTAAAAATCCAGCTTGCCCCATGGATTTTTGCAGTTCTTGTTAAGGCCCCCTCTTACTGAATGCTTTTTCTCCCTCTCTCTTTCCTTCTCCTTTTCTGCAGGGTTATTTTATTTTCTGCAGGATCAGCTGCCTTGGCTGATTCACCGTGTGGCTCCATAAATAGTTGGATTGGCATAATTGAGGGGTGAACCGGATTTGGGAGTGAGTGGCTGGTGATTGAGGAAGGAGGGGGAGTGTGATGGGATAAGCTGGGCTTACCACCGAGAGAAATGTTTGTGGAACCACAGCTTTTCCACAAGGAGCCACAAGTCTACTGGAGAAGCGGAGAAATGCTCCGACCACTGGAGGAGTGAAACTCTGCTGCCCGGGCCAGATGCTGATATCATTGCTCCGAGAGTTTTGGCTCTGGCCCCGGCCTCATGCAGACGTGTGTACCCGTCCCTCAACACACCGAGCTCTTCAGTGGGATTGGACACGGCATTCTGTAGGGCAACACTGCTCTAAATATCTTTGACATCAAGGCAAAGAGCTCCATCGGCTGCTGTGGTGCTGAGTTGGGTCTAAAAGTCATGTTAAATACCTGCCTAAAGTGTTACAGAGTTGGGATGTTACACCAAACCCAAATCTGGTGATTTTGAGGAGAAACAACCATTTTGTCCATGGTGGCATCACACAGATGTTTGCTCTGTTGAGTGCTCCGACAGAAGAGAGAGGGAGGAAAAAGAGAGGAGGAACCAGGGGTGGAAGCACAGATTTTAGACTGTTTTCAACTGGTTGTGAGGGAGCACCTCAAGGATTGGGTTTCCCAAAACATCGAGCCCAGAGTGTCCTTAGGCAGCTGCCCTGGCCTTGCTCCCTGCATTCCTGCTGCTCCCCTTATGCTGTTCTTGCTGCCACAGAGCGAGCTGAATAAATTACAGACTCCCAGAATGGTTTGAGTTGGAATGGACCTTCAAAGATCTTCTTGTTCCAATCCCCTTGCCATGAGCAGGACACCTTCCACTAAATCAGGTTCTTCAGAGCCCTGTCCAGTTTTGAATGCTTCCAGGGATGGGGCATCTGCCACCTCTCTGGGCAACCTGAATCAGCTGATGCTGGGAAAAATGAGCCTAGCAGCGAAGAAGAAAAGTTTTCCTTGCTGTTCTGATCCATTCTGGACCTTCATCCCTGCCAGATCTGATCCTAAAGGGAGCAAGGGATTATAGGCAGAGCAGCAGGAAGGTGAGCAGGCAGTGGTGAGCTCTTCCCGAGCAGGGAGAGGTTACATGAGTGTGCTGTGGGTGAAGGAGGATGAGTCTGGCTCTTCGGAGTGACTTGTCCAGCAGTCAGCCTGCCAACACTTGGCTTTTGGCAGCTTCAATTCAATGTTGTCATCAGCTCTGCCCACTTCTTTGCAGGCAGCCCAAAATGCTGTAATTTGGAGGTGTAGGATTTTTGCCCACGAAAGGGGTGTTTCTAGGAACATCGTGACCACAGAATGGCTTTCAACAGAGGGGTGTGGGCAGAGAGAGCATTTTATTGGGTTCATGGGCATTGTTGAGGGGCCTTCTCTGGAGATGGAGGGCCAGGGCTCCTGTACTGGAGCTCTCTCTCCTTTTCCTGTGGCTGTGAGTCCACAGGGAGAAGCCAGAGAGCCGGGGATGTGCATGTGGATGTGGGCAGTGACGCATTCCTGAGAATGACCACAGCACTTTGCTGAACAACTCTCAGAAGGTTTCTCACCCTTTCTCGAGGGAGGATGCTGTGCTTCCAAAGAAGCCTCCCAGTGGATGCAGTGATGTTCATCCGGTTCTGTTGTGACCGTTGCTCTTCCTGTGGCTGTTTTGCTCCTCATTATCTCCCTGGGAAGAGGTTGTTCTCTTGAGCAGCAATATCCCAACCCCAGTTTGGTTCCTGCAGTGTCCATATTTTGTGGGACTGTTTCTTATTTAGCGGCCGCCTTTGCTGGGGGTGTGAGGATGCTCCACGCCGTGCCAGCGATGTCAGACGGGCTTTGCCCCCTGGTCTGGAGCTGCAGAAAATGTGTGAGAGATTTCCGTGCTGCTAACAGGCATTGTGTTTGCCTTCCTCTTTGGGGGTGGGAGAGAGTTGGGGAAAGAAGTTAAAAGAACCAAAAAAGGCCTTCCAGTGGGACATTGGGGCAGGAATGTTCCTGCCTGTGTTCCCACATTGTTCCCAGCCTTCTGCCGGAGTCCAGCTGTACGACACAGGCCTCCAAAACGCGAGGGAGATGCCCCGATGAGTGGCACGCGATGGCAACTCACTGCCAAG
Organism: Gymnorhina tibicen; assembly: GCA_013399875.1. Taxonomy (NCBI): domain Eukaryota; kingdom Metazoa; phylum Chordata; class Aves; order Passeriformes; family Artamidae; genus Gymnorhina; species Gymnorhina tibicen. Next base: position 471,964 of record VXAZ01000620.1, read on the forward strand.
GCCACAGCCATCGGGTGGGTGCTGGAGAAAAGGGGGCTGGCCTTGCCCAGCAGCACGAGTTGGACCCTGGGCTGCTGCGGGGTTGGACCCAGACCCATCTGTGGCCCTGAGGGTTTGTAGAAGGGCTTTCACGTCTCAGCAACCCTCAGAGAATTGTTTGCTGCTCTGTAGATAGCTAAAAGTGGTCACGGTGGGCAGGCAGGTAGCCCAGTGTCCCAGGGATTCTGGAGAGGAGGGAACGCCTGGTTGCTGGGAGCAGAGGAGCCGCCTTTGCTGCTAATGCTTCCAGGAGGGAGCTTGAGGAAATGCTCGGGTAGGAATAAGCAGAGCTGGCAACAAATGTGCGTTTCATTTTATGAACATTTCATGGTGAAACTTAAAACTTCCACAAAATTTGGGGGACTGGATAGCTCAGGGGATTAGTAATGGGATACAGAGCCTTTCATCTCACCAGTGCCTTTTCAACTGCAGCTCAAGTCAATACCAGTGACTGAAAGTTGTTACCATCTGACGGCTTATGTGCAAAGAGTTGATGGTCTCAGTGCATTTCCTGGCAGTCAGGTATCTGTGGCTGACGCACACAAACACCCCGGAGAGCCTGGCTGCTCGCCAGCCCTGTTGGCAGCCTCTGCCCGCGGCTGGATGAGTCTAAGAGTGAAATATCCCATTTGCTTTTAGCTGGGAGCTCTGTCAGGTACTGTCCTGGCACGTGCAGCGTGTGAGAAATGCGAGGTGGGTTTATGTAGGCATCTTCCATCCGTGCTGTGGCCTCCAGGAATACGGCTTTGTTGCAAGGACCTCCTCCTCGGATGCTCAGCCCTCAGCAAAGCTGTGATGTACAGGAAATTAATGTTTTGCCAACAGAGGGAAGACATTATGGCACAGGGCTTTGTGTTTAAAATAATGTCACTGCTCTTCTGCCCCTCCCCAAAGTGGAACACGGAGCACATTTTAACAAGCATTTGTTTATTAATGCATCTGGGATGTGACTCAAGCTCAGGACTGCACCATCATCTCCATTTCCAGCTGGGAAAACTGAAGTAGGGAGAAACAAAATGAAGGAGCAGCTCTTCCAAGGTAAAAAATTCAGGAGTTTGTGGGTGCTGACCCTGTGCCAGGTCCATAATGGATCTAGACTGTCGGTGCGCTCTCTGCTTCTCTCTCAAGACGTCTGCCCTCGCTCCTTCCGTCGTGGATCTAAAAGCAGCCCCTCAGAGGAAGCCTTGGAAAAGGCTGTTGCTTCGGGGATGTGTCCTTTCCCCTTTCATGCTCTAGGGACCTCGTGGTTAGGACATAGTTTGGAACAAGGAGACTCCTAACAAAGGTGTTTAGGTGTAGATTTTGTTGGTTCTGTTCCAAGTCCTGGCGATGGGATGAAGAACCGGTGAAGATGTGGTTAATCCTCTGGTTAATAACCTGTAACCAGCCCTGGGGCTGGTTGTGGGGAGACTCCCTCGACACTAGCAGCAATCCATGGAAGAACCATTCCCTGCTGGGGTGTGAGCATCCCTGAGTACCCCCGTGCTTTGGGGAGTTCGATCCCGTGTCGAACAGGAGGATCCCCCAGCTTTGGGAACAGTCTGGTGTGAACTGTTCCCTGTGGGAATCTCTGCACCCAAGTGGCAGTGGGTGGGATGAATCTCCTGTGCCCCTCTGGCCTTTCCACGCTCGCACCGAGCCAGGCACAAGCAGGCCATGGGTAAACAAATGATGTCAGCTCCCGGTGGCGTTATTTTTAAGCACTTTGTATATATTACTTGTCTTCGTGTATCTCTGGGCTGTTCTTGCTCCCCCTCCCACAGCCTCTCAATCACCCTCAGAGCTTTTGTTTTTCTTTTTCTTTTGGTTAAAACCAGCATCTGTAGATTTGCTCTTGACAAAAATAAAGCCATCCATCTCCTTTGCCCTGCCACTCTGTCATGTGAGCTCAGGAAAACGGGCTCGGTCAAGGTTTACAGTAGCTGTGGCTGCCTGCAGTGGGAAAGGCACTTATCTGTGAGGAGGGTTCGCAGTCCTCAGGAATGCATCCTTCCCTCGGACCGAGGGGGTGGCTTTTGTTTATCCTCTGGCACACAATGAAATGATGGGAAAACATGCTTGGATGCACTGCAGTAGTAAGGTGGGGCAGGGCAGTGGCTAAAAATGGAACGGAGCCTTTGATCCCCAGCCAGAGCAGATGACTCCCAGAGTTTGGGCTTTAGCGTGGACGTCGTGTTCTTTCTCTCCATCTCTGTGTACAGATGGAAGAGTTCCCCTCCTACCTAGGGAGGGGAATTAATTCTCCTAGGCAGGCTTGGGGGAGAGAGGAATTACAAGTGAGGCTGGAAGGAAGGAAGTGATTTGGGATAAGCCATGCCTGGCTCAGGTGGGTGCTGGAGGAAGGGGTGTGAGTCCAAGCCTTCCAGCAGCCTGTGGCTCCCTGCGGCACATCCCGAGATCCCAAAGCTCCACGGCGAAGAGCAGCTGAGCCTCTGGGCTGCTGCCTTGGTGGGGGCCGCAGGGGCTGGCGGGGCCAAGCAGTGAGTCATGGCAGCGCTGGCCTTTGGGACAGTGCTCTTCCTGCTGATCTCCCCCAGAAAACACAATGGAAACTCCATAATCCAGGAGATAGCCTGGGGCATACCACAGCTCCAGAGGGTCCTTGCAGGAGGCTATCCCGGGTCTGGAGTGGGACGCTCAAAGGCTCCGGAGCGCTGACTCCTTGGAGCCGAAGTATATCATCTGTTAAGTCCCTGGCACACCAGACTTGCTTTAGAGTGAGCAAATTGAAGGTCATCTCTCAGAACCTGGTTAATGCCAGATGCCAAAGTAGACAGAGAGGGAAGCAGAGGGATGATGGATACTCAGATGTACAGATCAATGTATGGCTCAAGGCGTGTTTGTTTCTGCCCTGGTTCTGTTTCTGTAGCCGAGGTGTATTGTTTTTATTATTTATAGTGTTGGGGGGAGGAATCCTGTGTGTTTGAATTTATTTGCTGCGCCGTGTGGCTGATTTGGAACACGTCCTGTTGTGGGGTTTTTGTTATTCTTTTGCTAAGGAGCTCGGCAATCATTTGGCACTGACTACAGGAAAAATAAAAGAAAAAAATAAAAACCCCCTCCAGATTCCATTTAACCATTTACCTTTTCAGCACTTGGCCACCGTGCACATGTTGGGAATGGCCGAGGGAACCTGTCTGGCCTTGATTCAAGAGGTCTTGGGTGGAATTTTAGCACATGCCTGAGGGTGAAAGCGCCGTGCCAGCCCTGGACACGGCGAGGATGGCTCCAGCTGAGGCGGCAGCGCTGCTCCGGAGATGGAGCGCGGCAGCTGCCCCGCAGCAGCACGGGAGCCTGAGCCAGGAGGGAAAGAGGATCCATTACATTGCAAGTCAGCTTTCAACTCGCTTCAGGGTTTGAACGTGAATCATTCATTCCACTGGGGAGATGACTGAGGACTCTGGGCAAAAAAAAACCCAAACCCATTGGAGAGCTGCAGAGGAAAATCCAAGGGATGTGAGCGGGGACTTGGACCCAAGGACTTGGGCAGCTCCGAAGTATCGGTCAGATGTTTACCTGGGAGCCTTGCTGTTCCCTCCTTCAGATGTTTAACCAGGAGCCTTGCTGTTCCCTTTTTCTTGAGTAACTCAGGGTTCTGGACTGGTTTTCTTCTTGCCTTAGGGTGGTTTTTGTATCTCTGGCTGGCAGAAGAGACCTGTAACACTACCCTGGGGCTTTGCTTCTGAACTGAGCCACAGCTCCGCTGCATGGAGCCAGCTCCATGTCTGCAGTGGAGTGGGAAGTCCCAGGAGGAGGCAGGGCCGTGTGAATTCCCTGTTTGGGGTACCACATGCAGACAGAGCTGCTTTTGTAGCCCTCTGAGCAGGGCCTGGGGAGGTCCCAGTGCAGATGCTGAGCCTGAGTCAAGAGATTGGAGCACAACACATACAAGTGTAGGGCTAGGGAAGGAAACTTGCCTCTTCTGCACAAGACTTTCCTAAAACATCAGGACTCTGGAGGCACTGAACATTGAGTCCCATGGTCCTGGGCAGAAGATAAAGGTCATCCTTAAGCCTCAGAGCCCCTCAGCAATTCAGTTCTCCAGTGAATTCCTCCTCCACAGTGCCCCGTGTCAGGGATTTCCCAGTCACATCTTTCTGCAACTGGAACTAGCAGCTCAGGCTGTGCAGCCAAAAGCCAAATGGGACACGTGTCCTCGGAGCACAGGGGACAGTTCTGGCCTCTTACATGTGCAAAAGTAGTTCAAATGCAGCAGCGAGGCCAGGAAACCCAACCTGCATAGCCTGGAAGCTTCGCATTGTAGGTTGGCTGAGGCAGCGTTAATTCAGCTGCTTTGGTCTCCCTTGATGTGCCCTGCACTTGTTTTCCTTGTTATGTGCAAACCTTGACACTTGGCTACTCCTGACTTTTCGACACTTTGGCTGAGTGGACACTTCAGGAGAAATCTGAGCTGGTGGAATTGCCCATCTTAGAGTCACTTCTAGCTCTTCATCTGGACTTGGGGGATTTGTTTCTCACTTCAGGGAAGAGATACTGCTGCTGGTCCCTTCTTTGTGTCTTCTCTTACCTCATTTCCAAGATACTGGAGGCAGAGGAAGTGCACAAATGCTTGGTTTTAAAAATATGCAGCATTGCCCTTCCTAATGAGTTTTAAGGTGTGTGACTGTCAGCATCAACATGTGTATTTGAATTATTTTCTCAGTCTGACTATTTGAATTACAGAAATTCCTCCTGACTTCCGTGCAGGCTGGTATAAGGGGACAAAAGGTGGCCCAGAGCCACTCCAGACTCCTTGGATGGGAACCAGCTTTGCACTCTGTATTGTTTTGGAGTGACCCTCCAAGGTGCATTCGTATTTCTGTAGCCAAATTCAGCACAGTACTGTGGGTCTGTTGAACATGTTCCCAGTAAAACTGGTCCAACCTTTCTTCTCCCTCTGCTCAGTGTAACAGGTTACACTGAAAAGAAAAACCAGATTTTGGCTAAAATCAAAATGTTTTGCAAGAGTGTCAGCTTCAACTACCTTTCCCAGCAGATGACATTGGCATGACTTCCTTTGGCTTTCAGTGTTTTGTTTGCATAACATCAGAAGGCTCTTGTTTCAATGGACTGGGCTCTTGTCATTCCAGCAGCAGCAGCATTTTGCTTCATCCTGGTTTCTCTGTTGCTGTAAATAAGTTCTTTGGTGTTACAGTGAGCGAGGGGGTTGGTGACCCCACCTTTAGAGGGAATGGATGATGCCTCTTCCAAAAGGAACTCAGAGACCATGGCTTTGGAGGGGTAGGGTAGGGCTTCCCACCACCGTGACTTAGAGAGAGAGCTTGGGGCAGGAACTTTATGGTCTTCAGCAGTCAGCACCAAACTGTGACTGAGTTGTGCTCGTCGTGGCAGGGCTTTGGTTTTACCAGAATGGCAAAGATGGGGTTTTCTTCCCAAGGAAAAGCTCTGTGACTTTCTCTTTCATGGAAAACTTCAAAATCTTGGCTGGGTTTTCTTCAAATGGGAATCTGAAGTGAGTTTAGTCACGCTGAGATAATGACAAGGGTGTGAAAACCCTGACCTGCTCCTCAGGAAAGTCACCTTGGATTGCAGTCAATGGTGGTTTTTGGGATTTGAACCCACGGAAGTGTTTGAAACAAAGATGTTCTCAAGGCTTTGAGGAGCACAGGTCCCCAGCTTTGGGGCTGCTGAGTGCATCCCATTTTTTCCCAACACTCCACTTCAAGGGGTTTATTTAAATACTACTTGTTTAAAGGCGTAAAGTTTCCCTGGAAGGGTAAAGAAGGATCCTTCCTCCGTGTTCTTGCTGGGGAAGAAAGGCAGACTGAGCTGTGAGGAACAGGTGAAGATTCCTTACACTGATGTGAGATGCGTTTTTGTTGCTCACTCTTTGGCTTCCAGGCCCATCAGTGTTTCCAAAGCAAACCCCAGAGGATGATTTTCCCGTTTATGAGGCTGAATTGCTTGTCTGTGTTCCTAAAGTCACTGCATTCATTTGCTTCTCAGCCAGCACTGTTTCTCAGCAGGTGCCTGTAGTAAAACCACAGACCTATGAATGAAAGCACAGACAGTTCTTTGGAGACGCTTTATCTCCCTCGTCAGTGCCGGTGGGGAAGGTAAAGGGAATTCTCCTGCTTTTTTTCCTGGCTTTGGTTACAATCTCCTCTCAGGGCTGTGGGCCATTAAGCAGGGCATGCTCCTTCCCTTGTGCCTGCGCTCGAGGCTTGGGTTTACTCAGTCCAAAGATATGTGGTTGCATTTTGAATGAAAATTACATCTGAAACCAGTTTTATCAGTTTCCTGGAAGATGACAGGAAGAAAATATGTGAAAAATGTCTTTTCACCTCTGTTGGGATTTTTTTCTTTGTCCTTTGTTGCCCATTGCATCAAGCTTCCTTATCATTTGACCATGAGAAAATGTTTTCACCTAGTAAAAGAGAGGCCAAACCCTCATGGGTTTGTTAAGGGGTGAGTGGTGTGACCAGAGATACCTGATCTGGAGTGTGAGGGAACATCAGCTCCAGGACTCGTGCTTCGGGCTGGCTTGTATTGGCTTGGTGGTGATGGTTTGGGGCAGGGAGACAGAGACACAACCCAGCTCTGCTTGCAGGTAACTGAGAGGAGCAGCTGGTGCCATTCCCAGCTCCTCGTTTCCCCACCACTTGCACAGGGAAGAGCGGCAGCACTCTCCTCAGCTGCACTGGGGCTTGCAGTGTGAAGGAACGAGGGAGTATTTGACAGCCCCTGACTCTCGCGCAGAAACAGGGCAAGGAACCGTCTGGCTTTCAGTGACGTCCCCTCTAGGCAATATATCTTCCCCGTTCTCCCAGTGGGCGCAGCTTTACTATCTGTGTAACAACGTATTAGTTAGGTCACTTCACAGCTATGAGGCTGTCCTGCGGATTCCCTCTCTTCTAGGAATTCTGCCGATGAATCATCAACACTTAAGGCCGGAGTTTGATGTCTTTATTCACACTTAATGCTCATACTTGGCCGCAGAAGTAATCCTGTGGAATCCAATGGGACTAACTGTGGAGTTAGATACTATTAAATCTTCAGCTTTTACCAGGAGTAATGGGTTACAGCCAGATTTGTGAATAAAACTGAAATGCAGTCCTGGCTTTCTGAGGGGTTAGGAGGGAGTACAGGGCTAAAAGGTTCCTGATGAAACCTAGACCCATGTGAAAATTCCCTGCTAGCTGGCTTGGTTGTAAAGCCTTGGATGTGATCCTCTGAGGAAGGGCAGTCTGACCCACCTGGCCTCAGTTCTCACAGGGACCACTGGAGTTGAGAACAAATTACATCTCGGGGTGGGGCTTTTTGTTAGTTTGTTTCATTTGTTCACTCTTGATGTAATTAAGATGTTTCAGAACATAATTAATTGTCTTTCTGAAGTAATAGCTGTGTAATGCTGGACATGACAGGATGTTCTGTCTCATACCGAGTACCACGGCCTGTGGAAGATGCAGTTATGGGATAGGCAATCCTGCTCTCCAGGAAGGAGTTTGGGATCTGACGAGGATGCTCTTTATTTGTAGGAAAGCATTGCTCTGGTCTCCACTCAAATTCTAGGTGGATTTGCTGGAGCTGTCTGAATCTGAAGTGATGTGCAGACTTTAGCTTGGCTTTCTTGGAGGGTGAGGGGAGTGAGTACCATTAACCTAATTTTCCCATGTGGAAAGAAAAAAGAAGTATTTGTTTGAAAAAGCAGCAGTGCTTTCATGGGTCTCAACACTATCTTGGTAATGTGGTGCTTGATGAACTTCAGATGTAACACCAATTGATTTAGATGGGATATTGGGAAGGAATTGTTCCCTGTGAGGGTGGGCAGGCCCTGGCACAGGGTGCCCAGAGCAGCTGTGGCTGCCCCTGGATCCCTGGAAGTGCCCAAGGCCAGGCTGGACGGGGCTTGGAGCAGCCTGGGACAGTGGAAGGTGTCCCTGCCCATGGCAGGGGTGGGACTGGATGGGCTTTAAGGTCCCTTCCCACCCAAACCATTCCATGGTTCAATAATCTTAAAAAAAAAAAAGGAAAAGGGATCCAGATCTGGCGAACCACAACATTCCTGTGCTTTAGTGTTATTTAAGAAACACAAAATCAGCAGAGCTGTGGATCACAAATCTTCATTCAGTAAACTCTTGGGAGTCAACCTCAGCTGCAGGGCTGAGCCGCAGCCATGGAGGGGACGGTGCCACTTTCTGCGCAGTGCCCGGTGTGACCAAGCCCTGCCAGGAGCAGGGGGCAGCTCCTGGAGCGTGGCCGTGCCCCCGGCGCCGCCACAGCCCTTTGCCACGTGCCCAAGAGAGGAAACCCCAGCAAAGACACTCTGGTGCAGCTGTACAGCATTACCCTGCAGGGGAGGAGGGTGGGGAAATGAGGAACAGCCACGCATCCTCGCTCGGACAGGCCTTGGTTTGCACTGCCCCGCTGAGGGTTCCTTTCCTTTTAGACCGGACTGCAGGGCCGTGGGGGCTGGACATGAAAACATGACCCGGCTCGGTGGCTCACAGCACTGCTGGTCCCCTGGCCCGAGCTCCTGCGAGGACCCAACAAGGAAGACTTGAAGTCTCTCTTCCTTCAGCCTCTGCTTCTCCCTCCTCCACTCCCTTCCTCTCCCAAGGTGCTTTTAATCCCTCCAGTTAATGTGAAATTAAGATAATGAGTCAAGGAGAAGAGAGGACTGGGAAGGGGGCAGCAGGGGGAAGAGGGAAAGAAAAGAAAATAGAAACAAGAGAGATTCTTCTGACAGATAATTAGGGAGATTGGTTTACCAGCCAGGGACTAATGCTGCCTTCCCAGCTCAAACAGTCCCTTGTGACTCATTTTGTGACTTTAATTTCTATGGGGTTCCTTAAGCAGGTGCCCTCTGACAGGTAGTCAATAGGGGACTTCTGGCTGAGCCCCAGCGCCTCTTTGGAGAGGTCAGAGCGGGAGGTCAGAGAGCGGGGCCTGCGAGGTTGGCGGGTCAGGAGCCATCACGGTGACAGATGAACCGAAACGTGTTCCCTTCTCCCGGGCTGGCCCTGCCGAGTGGCAGCGCTGGCGTCTCTTGGGACCGGCCCCTCTCTGCTCAGGGACGTCCCTGTTCCCTCTGCTCGCACCTCTCAACTGCTCTTCATTAGCCAGAGGGGCTGTTCACAGCCCCGATCCGATGGGGAGAGGGTGCTGTCTCCATACCTCTCAACTGGTCCTCATTAGGTAGAACAGTCCCCTTTTGTCCTGCATGAAGCCCCCTTTGTTTCTGAGCCGCAGCGGGGCTGCGAGAGCAGAACCTGATACAAAACAATGCAGCATTATTTAGCCAGAGCCTAAAGTCAAGGAGGGAGCAGTGTTTTGGGAAGCTCTGGCTGCTGTAGCGTGCGTGTGGGGTGTGTGTGTGTGTGTGTGTGAACATCCATGGATTCTTGCTGTGCATCCATCTGTCCTTCCTGCCCCGAGCTTGGTTCCTCTTGGAGTTTCTAGCTGGAGTTCACACCATCTGCCACCAGCCCGTGTTGCAGGACCCCTCTGAGAATGCATTTCTAAGGTGCTGTAGCTACAAGGAGCTGCTTCGACTCTGCTTCTCTGTGTTCTGGGGGGACTCAGCACTCCCCCCTTGCCTGGAGAGGTTTTCAGGGGGTCCCCTGCTCAGGCAGCATTTCCCTGCTTGGCAGAGGAATCTGGGACCATTCTGCTTTGCTTCCACCCCTCCCAGGCTGCCTCCCTGCTGCCAGCAGCTGAGGTTGTGTTGGCTGGAGCCAGATTAGTCATTCTGTCTGAGATTTCTTTCATATTGAGGATAATGATGGCAAAAAAAGAAATTAATTTTCTTTATAATTGGATTCCCGCTTTTCCCCGAAGAGCTGATGCCTTTTTAAAAAGCAGCGTCTCTCACCTCTGTGCTGGTGGCTGCGATGCTGCTGCAAAGTGGGATCACCACAGGAGTGTCTGGTAGGTTATAAATCGGGTGGCAGAATTAAATGCTTGCGTGCCTGGAGTGCCAAGGTCGGGTCCGTGATCCCATTAGCCACTTCTTTCGCCTCGAAACAGCTGGAGCAGAGCTGAGCATCAGCTGCAAAATACCTCATTCGAGTAGGAACTGCGGAGGCAAACTGGAAAGAAACGATCCCAAATGTGCTCTTGGGTCCCATCCACTGCAAAAAAAGTGAGAGGGCTGGGATTAAACAGGGTCCTACCCCGGAGAAAGAAAACAAAGCCTGGCTTGGGAGCAGCGGGGTAGCCAAAATGCTGCTTGCAATGAATAGCGTTTGCAAAATTAAGGTCGTCTTTAAATTTTTTTTAATAAGAAGAGGAAACCCAATGTGCATCAAGCCTCAGCAGAGCTTCAGAGAGGCAGGAGTGAGGACAAGGAGCTCATTGTCCGTATGCCAGTGATCCAGAGAGAGGAACCTCTCTGTCCTGTGCCAGAGTCTGAATATGAAAGTCCTCTATAAATCCAACCTGATTTGAGAGTTAATTGGAGTGGGAAAACCAGGACAGCGGGATGGAGAAATAGGGCTTTGTGGGTTTCCTGGTACACCTCTCCCAAAGAGATCCTCCTGCATTTGGAGGAGGTTTCTGTGGCCTGTGGGGCCAGCACTGACGTCTTTGCCGAGGCTGTTGTGTCACGTCGGTCAAGGTTTATTTTGATACAACCACAGGCGGCGTCACGTGTTGCACAACAGTCACACCGGCATTTTGGCCACCTTGGGAAGCCCTTGCCCACTGACCATGGAGTCCAAAGGGTGCTGTGGGAACTGGAGCCGTGGCTGTGGTTCTGCAGCCACAACCCGTTGGGTGTTGGACGTTCCCACCCTGTTGCACACATGAATCCTGTGCAGCCCAAGGAGAGGAGCTGGCACCGACCTTCCGTGTGACTCAGGCAGCAGGGACACACGGGGTTGGGTGTCTCTGGCAAGCAGATGTTTCAGTGGCCAGCTAAGAATTTTCTTGGGGGGGCTGGATGGTGTTTGTGCTGTGGAAACCTCCAGCACCATTTGCACAAGGGCTGCAAGTGCCGAGTGGCTGAGCAAGGGTCGTGTCCAGCGGTTTGGTCGAGGCTGGTGCCTGCCTTTCATTCCATGCTCCCACCTTGCTGGTGGGTGGGATTTTTGGCTCACTGCACCTGCAGCAGGGTGGTCACCCAAGAGGACCAGTCCCCGTGGCAAACTGGGAGCCGTGTGCTCCCGGAGGGTGGATTTGCTCCGTGGATGCCGGGATGGGGCCGGGCACAGCGCCGGGCTCCAGGGTTGCTCCCTGTTTACGGCTCTTGCAGCAAGCACAGGCCGTGGCTGGGTGGGACTTGGAGTGCTGCAGTTGAGGGTTTTGTGTTTTGTTTGGAACTGTAAATATAACACAATTGTGTTTATGTAATGCAGTTCTGTGAGATGCTGCACACGGGTTTTAAATAGAATAAGGGTTAAATTTAGCCTCTTTTTTTCCTCCCATTGATTTTGCAGAGATAGATTTGTGTTTAAAAGACTTCTCACCCTGGAGTTTACCGGACTCTGTGCTGCATGATCTCATTGCTAGGATCTCACTCTTTCTCCACCCTTCCCTCCCGCTGTTTGCTATTCTGACTAAAGATGAGACAGAAAAAGTTAAACAAACTTTTTTTAAGACGAGGAACGCATCATCCTATGTGTTTATGCAGTATTAAACACAACAAGATCATTATCTGGAGACACTGGAGACCGGATTCCCTTTGGATATAAATGAGTAAGGTTCCCATCGAGTACATGATTTACACCAGCGCGGGCTTTGGCGCCAGGGTGTATAAAGATGAGCAAGGGAAAAAAAATTCAGCTATGCAGAGCTGGACTTTTTAAGCATTTCTTATTAGCCTCCAATTAGCAACTGGGAAAAATGGCTGGAAGAAGGAAAACAAATAGGCTGAACACCATCAGAAGAGCAGACTTTGAAATTATGAACGTATTTGTATTTTTAAACCTGACTTGGTTCTTTTCCAGTCAGCAGCAAAGGGTTAGGCCCAACGACTGGGTCTGAATTTCCCCACGTCTCAGAAGTCAACACTTGTTATTTACCCCCTAATATGAGCTGAAGTGATATCTTGGATTCAGAGCCAAGTGATGCAGAGAGGTTTGCAGATTGGGCTGGCTTTGCCATACGGGATGTTAGGAGCAGCTTTTCACCAGCTCCAGCCTCTCCCAAGGTTATTTTGAAGTTTCTGTTGTGATTCACACGTCCTGGGATCTCTGCAGGAAAGGATTGGAATTTTGTGCTTGGAGGGAAATTCTTTGGTCAGCTAAGCTAAGTAGTAAACAACACTTCATGTTTCCAGGGCTCTCAAAGAGCAGCATTCCCTCAAAAAAGTCTTCAATACAAAGTGATTTTAGGTTTACTAATAACGTTTCTGAGGAAAAAATTCATAATCCACCGAAGCCAGAGCAGGATCCCGACTCAGAGCTGTTACTGTCCAGCTGCTTCCATCCAGCTGCTGCTTCCATCCTGCTTCTGGGATACCAGAAATACTGGGTTTTATTCTCTTAGGAAGGAAAAATATTACCTGGCTTTTGGAGGAAAAACCAACTGGTGAGCCAAATTCTTTGGTCATATCTTATTCCTGGTCTTTATTCAGCCTGGAAGAGTCTTCCAGTTTGTCACTGGTTCTTCACTCATATTTGTGAACTAAGTACAAGTCTGAATTTCTTCCAGCTCTAACAAGGATGGCATCTCTCTGGGGAGCTGGAATGGGCAACAGGCAAAAGTATGTTTGGCTTTTTCTCTAATATGGATCCAGGATCTGCACACACTGAGGATGTCTCCGTCACCTCGCTGCTCCTTCAGGAGAGAATTGCCGAGGCTTCCTGGCAGCAGAGATTTGATGCATGAAGGGTATCTGGATAATTTCGCCCACTGGAAGATCTGGATGAAGCAGTTGTCTCCCAGCTGGTGTGAGGTTTAAACTGGTGAATGAACTAGCACTTGGAACATTCTCCTGGCTTACTGGGCTCATACCAAGTGTATGTGATGTTTATTGGTTCCGAGCTTGGCCCATGCTGGGTTTGAAGCCCGGGTTTATTTTTGGAGGTGGGACGATGCTGTGGTTGAATGACACATAATTCAATGCCCATTTTTGCCAGCTGGACTGTCTGTGGTCTCTTCCGTTGCTCCTTTCCAGGGCTCCCTAACTCCAAGCTAATTGGGTGCTGGCTCCAGGCTTTCTATTTTAATGCTGTTTGATGATAATCATCATTCCCGCAGGATGAATGGTTGAGAACAAAGACAGGAAACGTCCCCCTGATTAGATAGAGGCAGGAGAGCCATTGGAGGAAAAAAACAAATGACAAAAGTGACAAATGAGGGTCCTGTAACTTCTGCCATCCTCCTGGGGCATGTGGAAGGGCCTGGAAGGAGATGTGAATAAGACTTATTTACTGGTTTGGAAAACCATGCCTTGGAAGTCTTCAGGTTCCATCTCCATCTGCAAACAAAGGCCAGAAGAGAGATAAGGCCAGGCAGCTCCCAGGCTGGGCTGTTTTGGGGACAGCTGCACAAACCCTCCTTCATTCCAGTCGGATCCAAATGAACGGTGCCCTTTCGTGTAGCGTCGATGCCGCGTAAGCGGGAAAGAGGCAACGCTCAGATGTAGGTTTAGGCGATGAGCAGGGTACAAACCACACCTACAGCGTACTCAGAGCACAGACCTGAGCTCTGGCTGGAGTCTGGCCTTGCTTCTTGCTGGCTTGTGTTGATGCCGTGCCCGGGCTTGTTCCTTGGGAGTTCTTGGCGTGTTCCTCCAGTCTATCGGGAAAGGCGAAACGGGCCGTGCTGTTCCTCCGCAGCGACCCAAACGTGTGCTGCTGTGCAGCACGAGGGTGGGGTCTGTCTGGCCTCTCCATTCGTGGCTAAATGTGTCTTTCGCTGCATTGGCAAATAGTTTCAGGATCCTAACAGCGCTTGCAAGTGCCTTGCTGCAGGGACAGGAAGGTTCTGCAGGCGTGGGGCTTTAGGTGTCAATGCAGAGAAAGGTGAGCGCATGGAGCTTGGAGCAGGTCGCGCTCAACCCTGTGTCCTGTCCAGGTCCCAGAGATGCCATTAGGGTCTAGTTTTACCTTTTTCTTCAAGTACAGAGAAAAAGTGCTCTGTAAACCAGTCAAGTGCAGCCTTGCATGTCTTGGGGGGAAAGATCAACAAAAGCAAACTCTTTGACTTCGGTCAAATTGTCGTCAGAATATTGTAGCTTCTTAAAAACAGAAAGGTTTTCATTTTCAGTGGTTGAAAACTGAGTGGGAGCTGGAAGTACGGGGGAGCTGGTTCTGATTAGCCCCAAATCCCCACATGCTGGTGTGCATTTTGGTTTTATTTTTGTTTGTTAAGCTTTGTTTCAATTAGTTCTGTTTAGTGCTCGTGTTTACAGCATGGCCTTGGGTTTGTTTATGATCATCGTGCACTGAGGGGATGAGCAGAGTCTGGGCATCCCTGAGAAACCCTCAGACTGGGGAACTTGGGCCAGAGAGGCCTCTGAGATGCCCGAGGAGTTGGGCATTTCCACGGCTTGAAGAAAACCTTTCAAAGGTTTTCTGAGGCTGAATGAAACATAAAGGCCCAAATCTTTCCTTTTCTGTTTTGACTGTAAAAGAGGCAAAAATCTGACCTGGAGAACAGCTCTAGGTCTGGTATCTTTGGTGGTTCTTGCCCAAACCTTGGCAACTTGGCCTGTTTCTTACCCAGGCCCTTTGAATTAAGGGTTGCTGTGGTTCTTGGTGCTGTCTAGGTTTGAAGCCAGTAGAAATCTCCTGAAAGGAAATGGAAATAGAAATATTCTGACTTGAATACCTCTAACTTAAGCTCTGGGATGAAGTATATTTTCTAATGCTACAAGGTTTTTGTTGATGGTGTTTCTGAAAGAGAGGGTGACTTTTTAGGTGTGCTCTTAAAAACCCAAGTCTTCCCTCTGTTTAGTGATAATTTATAACTGCTCTTTAAGACCTCTGCTGTGTAACAAATTAGGGACACGCCTGGAAAATACTGGATTGGCTTAAATGTGCTGCGGAGTCATTTTCGTTTCTTTTATCCTGCATTTTTAAATTAAAGAAATGTGATGATTTAAGGCATTTGATCTCCAAATGTTGCAATTTTTATTAGCATTTTTTTCCAGTTGCGTGTTTTCCCGGTAATCGGTTTATGGAACCTTTCACCCCCAGTCTCCTCCTCCAGGGTCGCGTGCCTTGCTCAGGTCCAGCCATCTGGCTCTTCTCTCCCACCACTGAGCAAATGGGGGTCACTTTTTTTTCTGGAAAGAAAGAGGAACAAATGCTGCTGCAGCCATTGCTCTGTGGCAGCTCTGCTGGGGGGGGGCCTCAGCAGGGTCAAGGACTTAAAAACTGCAGTGACCTCCTGGTCCCCTTCTAGGTACGATATTCCAGCCTGGGAATGAGATGTACGAAGTTGCTGGAGGCTCTGCCAAGCAAGTCAACCTAATGCATGATTTCACTTCTGAATCAGATATTCTTCCCTTCCCCCTCCTTTGGAGGGTCTAGTGAATCAAGATGTGGCTTCAAAACCACTCATTTCAAAATCGGGCAGATCTGAAATTTCCCATCTTGGGACCAGTTCAAGCTCTGTTCACAGGCAACAGCCCAACAGTTGGCCTAGAGCAACACTGAAGGCAGAGCTGGTCTGACTTCGGAAGGGAGGTTTTGCAAAGATCCCTGAGTTTCAGAAATCCCTAAGAATTTATTCTTATCCTTTATTTCCAGTAGAAACACTTGCAGAAGTGTTTCTATGTCAGTCCCATTCCCTTGTACCTTTGCCCGTGTGTTAGAGAAGGACGCTATCTCTGGGTTCCACCAGCCCACACTCCTTCAGCTGCTCTGATGTGCCAAACCTTCCTGTGAGGATTCTGCTCTCCCCGGAGCGCTGTCCAGTCAGCTTTGGTGCATCCCGCACGAGCTCCCACTTCAGCAAAGTGCCGTTCCCCCTGTCAGAAGGGAAAAGCTGTAATTTGGTTTAACCAGCCCCAGCTCTGGGGCTTGGATTGCTCTCCCAAGCTCAGCCTATGGCTCTGACCTTAAATAGGCTCTGTAACAAGTCGTTCCAGGCTGTGTGTGCGCTGTTAACTGTTTCCATGTTTTTGACAGATGGCTTGGTGTACCTCGCAGCGAAGCCAACTTCCTGTTGAACAAACAATGAGGAAAGAGGAGGGAGGAAGAATGGGGTGTGGGAGAGAACACAGGATGCCATTTATATTTTATTTATGCAAGTGTTGGATTTTTTTTTTAATTATTTTTAAATCTTGGGTATGCAGCGGACTGAGAATTTGGGGAGAAACTGGAACTTTGAGGCTTCATTTATGAGGAGTCTCCAAGGTTTCCAAACCTCCCTCCAGAGACTGAGACTTGTCATTACTCCTGTTTGTACTGATACCATGGGGAGTCGTGGTTCAGTGAGTGGAGTTACTGCCTTCTAACGCTTTTCTAAGGCATTGTCCATCCATCCCTGGCAATGATGTTTCTTTTGGAGGAGCTTTCAGGATCCAGGCTGCACAAGGCTTTGCTCTCAAGGTTTTATGCTTGTCTGAAACACCAGAAGCCATCACCAGCCTTCATCTGCCCGTGAATTGCTTTGCTAAGTGACCCCGTACTTTGTGACCCCATGGTCCAGCACATTCCTTAACTGTCCTGCACAAGATTTTGGTGGTATTTCTTTTTGGTCAGAGCACAGGACTGGGACTTGGACTTAGGTCTGGAGGGGTGAACTTGGAGCAGCCAGGGCAGAGTCTCGTCAATCTGTAATGTAAACAGGAATATTCGAATGCTTTTGCCAAGTATTTTTAAGATCTGGTGGTGCAGAAAGCTTGGAAGCCTCTCCAGATAGCAGCGAGTGTCTGTTACTGTGGTGGCCAGCACAAGACTTTCTCAGTCCTGTGGAGAAGTACTGGTGGCACTGACAGAGCAGGAATTCCACATCAGCCACAGAGTGGGACCCAAGTGGTGGTAGCTTGCTTGATGAATGGCCTGAGGAGCAGCACGGCTTCTTGTCTATTACTGTGCAAGTCCTCATGGCCACAACTCCTGTCCAGCCCCTCGCTGGCAGCACACAGCGATTTCCAGGGTTTCCGATGCCTGGGTTTGGAGTCTCTGCTGTCCCCTCTGAACAAGGGCTGCTCTTGCAGGATTTCAGCCCTGGCTGGCACTTGCCCTGCCTGGTCAGTGATTGATTTTGATGGACACAGAGTTCAGCTGACCCCAGCTCCTCAAAGAAAAGCTGACTCTGCTCTGTGCCTTGCTCTATGCATTGCTCTGCTTTCTGTCTACTGTGACCCAGCTCTTCTGTTTACCTCTGAATCCGCTTTTTTCTTCTCTCTTGAAACCATTTGCATATTTAATATCTTTCTCTCCTTCTTTTATGTTTCTGCATCTGTCCCTCTGGTGATCTCGTCCTAGTTTACAACAGAGATCTCCCTGGTCAGGCACTGTGCAAGGTGTAGCTGATGGAAGTGAATTCCCCTACTTGGGATTTTGCCACCACAGAACAAACCAGATTTTGCCCCTGAGTGTGTGCAGATCCTTGTCAGCTCCTCAGCACAGTCTGATGACACCAGGAGAGCGGAGCTGGCGATGGTTCTGATCCCAAAACCCCTCTGCTTCCTTGTTTGCTGTATAGTAACTCCAGGGAACTGCACCTGGACGATCCCTTCTGAGATGTGGCGAGGGTCTGCTGGACCAGGCCTCCCAGCTCTGGCCAGAGGCTCTTGGACAGCAATGTTCTGCCAGAATATCAAATACCTGTCCTGAATTGCTGCTGACCACCTCACTCCAGGCTGTACCCATATCCCCAAACCGGGGTATATCAGTACATTTTCGGGTATTTCCCCCAAAAAGCTGGCAGTTCCACGACTGAGAAGCATCCACGTAACCGTGCAGTTCTGAGAGGCGTTTGCAGGGATCCCCAGTGGCTCCCTGTCCCTGAAATAGCACAGCCTGTTAAATGCTCCCAGCTGAAGGAAACCCACACTCGCTGGCAGGAGGTTTGGGAGGCACCACGATGCCAAGTCCCCTTTGCAATCCATCATCCCCCTTTCCACAAGTTTCCCAGGCAATGGGACTGTTTTTCCATCCTTCCCTGCTACTAATGAAGTAAAGTATAAAGTGAGTTATAAAGATGTTTAAAGGAGCTTTTGCCCCGGCCTGGCCTGGAAGAGCTGAGGTCATTCCCAGTGCACATTAGTGAATATGTGGAGGGTCTTTGGAGCTTTCTTCCAGGGAAACAGCTAATAAAGCTGCCTGTGTTTGTTGTTCATGCCAAGACACATTCCAGCATCTGATTATTTTATGTCATTACTTTAATGTGGAAAGAAAGAGCGAAGCATGGATTTTTCCAGGTGGATTGGCCCACTTTGGGGAGGTCACAGCTTGGGGTAGGTGTGTTGGATTAAAACTGACCCAAACTACTCTGTCAGGAATAAGCTTAGTGCAACTAAACTTCAAATTTTGGTGTCACTAAAGCTGAATAAGGAAGGGTATGGCAGCAGAACCAACAGCTTCCATTCGGAGGCGTTTGCAGATTTGGTGTGGAATTGAAAAAGGAAAGAAAAAGAGACAATAGTGTTGTAATTGCTTAAGTGGCTTGAATTGCAAAGGAAATGCTTGAAACTCGTGTAAAAGACCTCCCTGTAGCCATATGTAGTACAGAAGGTACCAAAGAGGAGTTTTGCTCCCTCAGAAATTCTGTAGTTTGAGGGAGGGATTGTTCCCGGTTGGAATAAAATGCTGAACTTCCCGTGTCCCACAGGCCTACTTAAAAAATGGATTTAATGTTACCAAGACACTTTGTCAGGGGGGATTAGTCACTTGAACTTTTTTACTGTGGTAAATAATGCAGAAATCTAGCAAACATTCTGACATTTCTAGGAAAAAAAGTCATCAAAATCAATACTTCTCTTTAGATCTCTGCTCTTTTAAGGTAATTGCCCTGTTTCAACTCTTTTAAACCAGCTGTGCTCTGTCTGAGGTCTTGGTCCTTGGATATGTGACCAGTCTGTACCCGTGGGAATAGGGAATAATGATTTTGTGAAACTGGATACATGAATACGGACTCTCTATAATCAGAAAAAGTCATAGATTCATGTTCTGTAGGTCTGGTTTAATTTTTCACTTTTGTGTCACTTCATTGGCATTTCTCTTAATTCTCCCCAACATAGCCAGAATTGGAAACAGGACATCTAAGTCTGGGAATCTGTGGCCAGCTTCTTATCTCCCACTGGTTTTCCACCACTGTAGCTTCACTGACGGATCATCTTTTTTTGTTTAAATATTCTGGTGTGAGAGAAATGAAGACCAAAGGACTTGGGATAGTTTATGATGGGTTACTGGATATAAGTGGAAAATTAGAAGCGGTCCATATCCAGTCTATTGAACTCTGTTATCCATTTAATCATGGCAATTCCAGGCACTGTAAATTTCTAAATGTTACTTGGAAATGAAGCGGCTCATTACAACTGATGTTGCTAATCCTTCTGCTGGCAGTAGCTCGGCTGCTGAAATGACATAATTTGTGACTCGCAGTGATCAGTGGTGTTGTAGGCAGGTTAAGTCTAAAGCCCAGTTTGCAATGGTTTTGCTCATATCTTACAACACAGTTGTTAACTACTCCGTGTGGCTGTTACATCTGAGAGTGGATGGCGAAGGGACGAGAAATATTTAAATCCTGTTTATGTGTGGTGCTGCCGAGCGGCACGGACGTAGCGGGCTGGTGTCAGGTCCTCCCCACTGGAACTCCGTGGCTTTGGGCTCTAACTGAGCGTGGCAATTCCCAGGTTCTGCTGCGCGCTACGGGCGCTCTCCCGCTTGTCAAGAGGATCCCAAAGAGAGGAGCCATTCATTTTCCAGGTCTGAGGATAGGCAAGAACTAATAGGTCTCATTTTCAAGATACTAGGGAAAACTAGCAGAACAAGATTGGCTGTTGCTAACAGCTGTCTAAGTCTGCTCTAAATTGTAATATAGTATTCCTGTCCACAAGTGGTCTGTGAGTAAGTTTTCATTGGAAATTCTTTGACATCCTGTATTCAACGTTTCCTAAACTTCTGCTGGAGATACATTTCATACTGCAGCTGTGAAGACTGTGGGCAGTGCTCGATGAGCTGGGTAAAATGGTTTCATGAGTAGGCAATATGTTCATGCAGATCAGCCCATTTTCTGACCGGATGTCTAAAAGGTGGATTAATTGAAATCTGAATTGAATATATTGACTTCAGGGCTTGGTGGAACATTGGAGGCATGAGTCTAAGGAGATATGGATGCTTTGGATCCAGATGAAAACTTTAAAAGTGAAAATACCAGATTTGTTTCAATCCTGAAAAACTGGGTCTGGTGTAGAAGGTAGATCATTACTGATGTGTGGTGAGGCTCGGATTATTTAATCCCACTGCATTAATACCTTCTTCTAAAACAGTGTTCAGTACAACTTTCATCCCTTATCCACATTTTGGTTCTGTTTGGTTTGTGGAAGTTTCTTGTCAAAAGGAAAAAATTCAAGGTCTGAACATAGATTTGGGAAAGGAAATGAAAAGCTCTGGCAAGCCAGAAGGGAGATAGTGGGTTGGTTGCTCAGCTTTCTTGATAAACTGCTCAAGTTTGAACATGGCCTTGCTCCTTCAGCCCAGCTTCTCCTCCTTCCTGGCTTCATCTGTGGAAAAAATAACAACAAAACTTTGTATTGTGATGGAGAATGCTGCTCACAATGCCATAGAATCACTGCATTCACCCATCACAAGAACAACACGACCACAGTCTGGATCTTGGGTGGGCTCCAGGGGTTGAATATCAGCAAATCCTATTGATCTGTTTGGGTTTGGGGGGTTTTTTGGTTGTTCTCTCACGCAAAGAACTCAAGTCTCCAAAAAGGAAGGGTTCCCAGTGTCTCAGGAACAGCTTCGCACCCATCCTCAAGCTCTGAGGACTGTAGGGAATGGGCAGAGTGGACACAACAACGTGGGGCAGACATGAAAATCGTGGATGACCGGCGCCGATTTCTCTGCTGGGCCGGTAGGGATACACAATGCATTATGCCATGGATCTTGAAACCCTTCCAGAGCTCCAGGCTTGGACATGCCTCCAGGTTTTTGTGAAACCAGTGGAACTATGAATGTGCTGAAAAACATGGGGCTTTTCGTTTCCTTCCAATTATTTTACTGATATTTTCTTGAATTGCCTTGAATGTCTCGGAGATGAGCGGAGAAGGAGAAAATTTGCACAACTTAACATTTCTGGAATAGTTGGCTTTTTGATAATGTTATTGGTAAAAAAATGAGATTATTCAAAGCAGTCACCTGCTCTTTTGCAGCCTTGAGCCACTTTTGAGTTAGTTTTTGAACAGCAGCAGTGGATTTTGCATCCTTCATGTTTTTCCCAGAGCTCAGAATTTTTTGCAGCGGCTGTTCTGCACTTACCCTGGGGACACAGGATGCTCTGGTTGCAGATCAACCTTTCACACAGTCCTAAAGCCTGCTGGGATGTGGGAACCTAAACCCCAGGCTTGCTAGAAGCTGGGAGAACGAGCTGATTGATAATGCAGCAGATTTTCCACTGGAAGCCAAATGTTTTATGCCAGGATTTTGTTGAGACCAGCATGCCACTGAGGAACATCCCAGGATTTGTCCCATTTGGACTCTGAAGTTTTCTGCTGCAATTTCTGACCGGTTTGGGTCATGGTCCCATGCCTTTGGTGAAGCTGCAGCAAGGAGCGTGTCATGAAAGGAAAGCTCTTCCATCCACCCAGATCTGACCCACTTAAGTGTGTCCAGATGGACAGATGACCTCCAGAGGTCCCTTTCAGCCTAAATTATTCAGTGACTCCGTTTCCAGCATTCCAGAGGGAGCGTTAGGTGAAACTGGGACCGTCCCATCTGGGGAGGAGGATAGAGTTATATCTGAAAGTCCTGTATCTTGACCCCATCCTCTGCCCTGGCCATCCATCACTGGGCACTGGTATTTTATTCTACCAGGATGTCAATCACCTTTTCAATTAGTGAGTGGGAGGGGAGAGTGTGGGTGATAGCACCCAATCTTCCATTTGATTTAGGATGAATCACACTTAAGAGGGCATCTGGGGTTAAAGAACACAGGATTCTGGACACATGTATAAATCAGCAGGCTTGAGGTTTGCATTATTCACCTTCTGGAGTATGAAGTGATATGACTCATTGGATCATAAAAGAGATCAAATAGCTTTGTTGCTAATAATTCTTTCCTTGACCCATTCCCTGGCACATTAGGTTTGTAAACAGAGTTTTAATGGCATCCCTTGGAAGTAATAACATCACGCCTTTATAGCACCTTGGCTGACTGTACCCTCCTGGCCGTAACTGTGCTTGGGTTTAAGCCTCAGCCATTTGTGGGAACTAATGTGCTTTCATATCTTAAGTTTGCAGTTATTGCCTTTTTGAGATTGATCATCTCCAGTTACTCTGCCTGCCGCCCTCTTCTTCCACAGACGATATTTGAACCCTCCCAGGAGCCCACAACCCAGCTTCTCCGGAATGATAAGCACGCCCTGCAATACTCTGGTGCAGATAACATGCTTGAACTTCAGGGTGTTGTTAATGTCTAATGAGCTCATGGCACCATTTACTGTTTTATGGCTAAATCATGATTGTTCATTAACAAAAGCAGCACTAGGCCATGTGCCAACTTTGGACAGAGGAAAAGGCAAAGCAGAGTCATTTGATGGAGTGTGATAAGGATGTGGCACCTGTGGCAGGACAGGCAGCACATTTCCTGCTGGCTCCTGTGCCCGTTCCATGCGGTGGCTCCTGTGGAGAAGCCTGGAGTGGAGGGAGAGCAGTGCAGGGCTCTGGTGTTGTGGCTTTACAGGTACATGGTATCAAACATGTTTTCTGATGTGATGGTGCTTTTGTCTTTCTGGGCATCACCCGTGGCAGCCTGCTCTGAGATGTTTCATGGAATTGTGAATGCTGGGAAAGGCCTCTAAGGTCTCTGAGTCCAACCACTGATCCAGCACCGCTGGGTGTTCACCGCTGAAACAACGACTCCAGGTGCCACATCCACACGTGTTTTGAACACAGAATCATAGAATGGTTTGGGACCCTTAAAGCTCATCCCATTCCAGCCCTGCCATGGGCAGGGACATGTTCCACTATACCAGGCTGCTCCAAGCCCCATCCAGCCCAGCCTTGAACACTTCCAGGGACTGTCATTCCAGCACTTCCTTGGGCAGCTTCATTTGCCTCTGCCTGTGTCGGTCTTAGTTGCTGCCTGTAAGGTGGTGCTCTCTTGTACCACACCAGCTTTGCTCTGCCTGCCCAGGCTGCAGGACTTGGGGTTGGTGGTTCCCAGGATGGGAAATCACACTTTCAAGCAGTAGAAGTGGGAGGAAGAAGGTCCCAGTCTCCATTAGAGGGTCTGTCCTCTTGGAAGAGATGGAGAGATGTGGTCCAGGGAGAGGAGGAAGGGGGTGAAGGGAAGGAAAGAAGGTTGGGAACTGTCAGTGTAGAAGTGTGCTGCTTCATCACGTAGTCTCAGGCTGCTGCTGAGCCTACAGCAGGTAAGAGACCTTTGCAGAGATAAAAAGTGGAACAAAGTCTCAGAAGTTATCTAAGAACTGGGGGTTTTTGGTGACTAATTTATTCGTGGGCTGGTGGACGCTCAAAAGCAACAGACTGTAGCTGCTGATCACTAAAGAGGGGTTGAGGTGCAATAGAGTTGAAAGTCTGCAATTACAGCATGAAATCTTGCAGGCATACAGACCAAGGAGTTTAAGGAGAGCGGGAAAGAAGGAAAACAATATGAAGAATGAGGAGCGGGTGGGAATCTGGGAGTATCAGGATTGTTCCACCTCATCTGAAGGACGTTCTGTATTAGTTTTCACGTTATCACTGTTTTGGTCAGTTCCTATAGTTAATACATGAATTCTTGCATTGAGACCTAACAAAAGACTGCTCAGGGACAGCATATAAATAGCTTTTGGGCTGCCTTATATTTATATATGTTGGTTAAGCAAACTTACATGGATAAACAATAGCAATATAATGACCTTTTTATAGATATGGCTCCGTGCATGCACCAGAGCAGTCTGGTGTATTTATTTCAGCTTGTAAACCATGCGTGGTTAGTACAGGATGTGTACTCTTCAGCATTTACAGTTGTTTAAAGGGAGGCTTTCGTGGTGGTGCTGTCGTGCAAGGAAACACCACCAGCCTGGGGCACCAAGTATTAAGTGTCGAGGGGTGGATGTATTAAGCACGAGATTTAATTAAAAGACCATCATGATACCTTGTAGCTAAAGAGTATCTTTGGTCAAAAACTGAATATAGGAGCTGAATAACCCTACAAGGTACCTGAAATGCTTTTGAGAGAAGTTAGATACACAGTAACTACGGGATTTTGGAGAATGGAGGTATTTAACTCCTCTTAAAAGTCTCCTCTGGAGTGGTTAGTAGCAACCTGAAGGCTGAATTCATCCCTGGTCTTGTAAAATCGCTGCTTTTGGCTGGGAGTGGGCTTGGCTCAGGGAAGAAGACTGCTCTCTGATGTATCCTGGAAAGCAAACAGTAGGTTTGGGATGCACACTGTGCTCCTGCCAGCTCTGCTCTGGAGGAGTGTGCCTCAGAGAGCAGCAACAAACAGCCCTTGCGGGACTAAGATGGGGAATTTTGCCATAAATCCCCTAAAACTCTTGGAAAGATGGAATGTTTCCCCTTCTCTTTTCTCTGCCCGTCCTCGTGAATGTGAATCCCCAGTGTTTAGGAACACGCGACCCTCACGTCTGAGGACAGATGGCCAGCTCGTTTTTGCTGAGGGATTCTCCCCCATGGGTGGCTTGTTCTGGAAGTAATGCCCAGCTCTTCCCAACCGCTGGACTCCAGCTCTTTCCAGAGGAGTAATGCCTCCCTGCTTGCACATGGGGACAACCAGGGCAGAGCGAAGTAGTTGAGTTACCCGGGGCAGAAGTCGAACACCAGGCTCCAGAGCCCACTGGATGTTAGGGGATGGTGACGTTCCCCCTCAGCAGAATCCTCTGGCTCGGGTGAACCTGCTCTGGTAAGGTCACCTCTGGACCTTCCACGATGCCCTGAAACTGCTCCTTGCTCAGCCATCAGCACTTTGGTGCCTGGACAATTCCTGCTGAGAACATGCAGTCTTCATTTTATGAACATCCATCCTGCTCCACGCTGTTTCTCCATGGCAGCAGTTTGTGCCTTCCCTCCTCTTTGGCTCCTCGTGTGCTGCTCCACAGCCAAGAGCAGGAAGGCCCATTCCAGTGTTATCAGCCTCTTCTCTTGTATCCTACAGAATGGGAGCAACTGCCAAGCCCACTTTGCCTCCTGAAGTTTAACAGATTGGCCCATGTCTAATTTCTGCCTCTGTGTTTACAGAAGGTGGAGGATGGAGGGGAAGGGGGGCTGCTGAGCAAGGGAAGAGGGCACGGAGAAAAAAGAAATTACTAACCCTCCATCAAAGAGCTGCTTTCCTACTTGTGGTTTCAGAATGCTTCCTCCTTCCCCAGCTATCCTGTAATCACTCTCCAACATTCACCAGAGCAGTGTTTACATCCAGCCCTATTACCGGCAGGGGAGACAGAAGAAATTAAGGGCTCCCATGCCCCATTATCTCCCCCTCTTCCCCCTCCTCTCCCCCTCCCACAGGCAGACACACTTCTCTCCCCTTACACCTTTTCATCAAACGCCTTCAATTCATGAAGGAGTAAAAGCCCTTTAATGGGATTCTGGAGATCTTAAAATCCAGGTGGTTTGTTTAAAAAAAAAAAAAAGGGGGGGGGGGGGGGAAGGAAAAACTTCGAGGAATAAATACCACCAGCTCACTCTTTTTGGCTTCTTTGTTCCTTTTCCACGTTGTCTTGAACCTTTTTCTCCTCCACAACTCTGCTTGGCAGCTGGGGTGAGCTGAAGTTTGAGTTGGATGGCTGGTGAGACCACACAGAGCTCACCCTGGCTGGAATTAATTTCCGATGTACAGCTGAAGAATCCCATGCGCACACACAAACACAGCGAGCCCTTGCATTTCCTTTTGATTTCCTTCTGGTGCTTCCTTCCCCAGATACCCTTTTTATCAGAAGCAG
This sequence comes from Gymnorhina tibicen, assembly GCA_013399875.1. Taxonomy (NCBI): domain Eukaryota; kingdom Metazoa; phylum Chordata; class Aves; order Passeriformes; family Artamidae; genus Gymnorhina; species Gymnorhina tibicen. The sequence goes on from VXAZ01000620.1 coordinate 498,005, forward strand.
AACGAGCTGCAGTGCCAGCGCCGGGGCTGCCGGGGCGAGAGGCTCTGCCCCAGCGTGGCAGCAGAGCCGGGGGAAGGCGGAGGCTCTTTAGATGTTGGGCAGGCAAAGAGACGTGTGAAAAATGGCCGATGTTGGACAACAATAAATGGGGATTATGACTTTTTTTAACGAAGGGTAAAAAAGGATACTCATCTGGTACTGGCACTTGACGAGGACTTGAGGTCTGATTCCAATTCCTTGTTTAACCACAGATTTCCTCTAAATAATTCTCGTAATCTCTTGATTCCCTAGCTGAGGTCAGGGGCCCATTGTTCTACACCCTGTAACAACACAATGGGACACAGTTCCTGCCCCAAAGAGCTTACAGTGAAAACAATCAAAGAATGAAAAAGAAACCCAGGCTTGCCTGGAGTTACACCCTGGTGTTAAATTGAAGATTAGAACCAGACCTCCTGACTCTCTAGGTTTCGAGTCTTCTGCAATTGTAACATTTTTCTGGCTCCTATCTTGAGATTCACACTGCAGTGTTAAAGACCATCAAAATAGAAAATACTGAACCTCCTAGCCCTCGGAGCAGAGGAGAAGGAGCTGTTTATGATGGACAGCTCTGCTCCTATAGCAAGGACCTTGTTGATTCTAACTCAGCACAACCAGCACACAGAGAGGTTGGGAAGTTTGGGAAGCCGGTTGACCTTTGAGATTCCTGGGTTTCCTTTGAGCCAGGGCAATGGACCAGTGCTGCACTGGGCTGGGTGGCTGGTAAAGGATTGCAACAGGGCTGCATTGAAGTCCCTTCCTCAATGGGAAGGGAAATGGCCGTGGGCGTATGGGGACGTTTAAGCGGAGACTGTTCACTCCCACATGTAGGAGTTGCTGGAACAGCTCCGCGCCCGGAACTCTCTCCCCTCCCAGGGCAGGGATGTGCTGAATGCGTGGGGCGGCGCACGCGCGTGTGAACTCGGCCCAAGCGCTCCGAGCGCTGGCACGGCCGCGCTCTGCTGCGGGAATACTCGTGGCACCACGGTCCTGGAGAAAGGGGACAGGCTGGAATGGGGCTCTGGTTGTACTGGCAGTGCTCTAAAGCATCGGAGCACGATGTGGTTGCTGTGACCGGAGGAGTAAAACGAGAGTAAAATTAAAGCAGGCTCGGCAAGTACCGCCCTCGGTATCGCTCGGCAAAGAGAGGATCTGGCCCTGCATGTTGCTGGGAACCTCACGCTGTTACGGCTTTTTTAGAGTATCAGCATCTGGAACGACCTGATAACGTGGAAAGTGATAATCTGTGCATGCTCAGCCATAAATACACAGCTGTCTATACACTCTATGTTTTCCATGGTCTCCCAGAATTATTCCTATCTCCAGAGTATTCCAGTGGCACTACTTGGGCTTTGCATACTGAGTATTATTAGTGGGGGGTAAATGTGGGTGCTCATATCCTGTTTTCCTTTTCCTGTTTGGCAGTTTATATGAAACTTGTCGTCACTCTGAGATCTTTGATTTCATCCAAATTCAGCAAACGGGGCAGTCTTTAGGCTTGTCAGAGAGATGGGCACACGCACATCTGGATGAACGAGCTCTGCAGGATTCGTCATCCCTAACGTCGGGCATCACAGGAGATTTCCTCTCCATGTACAGAGGTTGCACCTTAAATGTGCTGTACATCTGCTCAAAATCTGCATTTTAGCCCGTATTTTATGGCTGAGGGAAATGGCTACCATTTAGGGCCAACAGGTTTATTCCAGAGTTTCACTAGGGTAAGAAGCTTCCTCTGACTGCAAAGGGAGTCAGTAACTGCATTAAAAAAACCCTACAGGCTGCTGGGGCACTTGGGTGAGTGACCAGAGCCGTGTGGTTCTGTCTGAGGGCACTCAGTGGTGCTGTGTGGCCCCTGCTGGCCTCGGCTCCAGATCCTGACCCTGGAGAAGGCTTGTGCACAAGAGCTGTATTGGGCACAGAGTTGCCTCTGGCACATTTGTTCCTTGGCACTGGGGCTGAGCTGTTGAATAACACTTTATTCTTCAGACTTAGGGATGACAGGTTTGACCGTACAATGAAATCAGCTTCGTCCTCCTGATACTCTTAAATTTATTTTCTTTGTTTCAGAAAAATGTGGGGAAATTACTGGATTTCCAAACATCTCTTCCAAAGGGAACTGCACTTTGGACCTCGATTTCTGTAGAAGTATTGGCAAAGGGTAAGAGGAGGAGCAGGAAAGTTACTCTTTTAACATAAAATGCTCCAGAATTAAGAGATAGGCATCAAAAACTGATAACATTTAATACACAAGAAGTCTATTTGGCTTCTGGATTTTGGGATGTACTTGGGTCATACTTTAAAGATTCTCCTTGCACACCAGCAAGGAAACTTGCTTCTTTTAACTTAGTTTTTCTGTTAATGAGAGCTGAGACTCTCATGTAATTACTTGTTTCCTGGAGTTGGGGCCTTTAAGTGAATATCCAATATCCAGAGATTTGTGTTCAAGTCAGGAGTTGGCCATTCTGGTTTATTTTGTTTTAGAGAAGCCTCTATTCGTGTATAAAACCTAGATAGCTTTGAAATAGCCATGGAAAGAGAATTATCATTGAAGTTTTTTAGTTCTACTAAGAGCTAGTCTAACAGCAGTTGAAATTTTTTGGTTTTTCCTGTGAGATTTTATTCTACTGGAAAAAATTTGGAACATAGCAAAATGTTTCTTTTTGGAGAAGTTGAAAACCTTCCTCTTGACTCAATTCTGCCTCCCATTATAGTACACTTTATTTATGGTATAAGGGATGAAATAGCTGAGCTCCATTTGAAACGCTCAAGTGGAAATTAGATAGTTCCTAATAAAAAGAAGGATTTGGGGGAGGGGGACACACCGAACTATTTTCATTAGTTTTCTTCTCCCCCAAAGTCTGAGTCTGAGTTTTCATGCCAATTACTTGCTATGTGGATATCTCAGAAATTTTTGCTGTACATTCAATTTTTGACCAGCCTTTTCTATTGCTTCAGACGAAGGCTATAATAAAAACACGATGATACAATTTGTTTAGTTATAAATATATTTCTTATTTTCTTGTCCTCTGCTTTTCAATTTTATTGGCAACCCATTTCAAAAGCAATTGTTGCAGGCCAGTACCTTGATGCAACATTAATAAGAACAAAGAGGCTTAAATTATGGAAATAGCTGTCTATGTGACACATTAGTAGTTTTACTCTCCATTTGGCAGATCTATTGTGGATAAAATTGTGTGTGAAGGGATGAAAGGGAAGAAACTTGGATAAGAGTGGTAGTATCTGCTCCAGGATAATGAGGAAGACAGACCCATGCAGAGATTTATTTTATTTGCTTTTGGCAATTAGCATTAGCAATACTGTCTCTGAGAAGCTGAGACTGCCACAGATAATAATGGGATGGCTTTTGAGATGGTTCATCCAGCTCTCATAAGCAGGGATTGAATTTGTGAGGGCTGTGGGGACTCAGCACCACCTCTGGAGGTGCTCTCATGTCTGCTGCTAATCACACAAACTTTTAGGCATCCATTGTAAGGAGCCCAGGGCAAGACAAGCTGGCTTTAGAGCTGTCAGGTGGAAGCAGCCCTGCCCTGACTGTTCCATCCCTGTGCTGCTCAATCTCACCACCTCCCAGGGAACAATTCCTTCCCAATATCCCATCCAGCTCTGCCCTCTGGCAGTGGGAATCCATTCCCTGTGACCTGTCCCTCCGTCCCTTGTCCCCAGTCCTTCTCCAGCTCTCCTGGAGCCCCTTTAGGCCCTGGAAGAGGCTCTGAGATCTCCCTGGAGCCTTCCCCTCTCCAGGTGAGCACCCCCAGCTCTCCCAGCCTGGCTCCAGAGCAGAGGGGCTCCAGCCCTCGGAGCAGCTCCGTGGCCTCCTCTGGACTCACTCCAGCAGGCCCAGATGGTTTCTCCTGCATTTGTCCCAAATACCTGTGGCTGTATACAGCAGACTGTCCATTTGCACCGGGGTTTCACATAAACATCGAGGCTTTGGTGTATTTGTTGCCAGGGATCAGCTGAGACGTGGCAGCTCAAACCCTTTGGGCTGTGCTGGTCCATCTCCTTCACCCACCTACACAATTCCAGCTGGTTCTGGCTTTGATCTGAGATGGACAACTGCTCCTGGTCTTCCTGAACGTCAAAAAAGTTCTTCTCTGATATAAATCCCTGGCTGTCAGTGAGCTGCCCTGACTTGACATAATGAAAATGACACAAGAAATGGGTCTGAGAGGTAGAAGTAGCCCGGTGGCCGGTGCTTGGCCAGCGAAAGTGCTGTGAGCTGGCCTTGGCTCAGCCCATGGCAGCTGCGGTGAAAACCCCCGGCACTGGGATGCTCACGAGGCCTTTCATGCATTTCATGAGGCTTTGCCAGCTGTCACGGTCCTGGTGACAACTTCAGCATGTATTTCTCAGTGCTTTTTCAGGTGAAGGCAGTGAGGGACAGGAGGTCAGTGGTACCCTGAGCCACAGGACAGGTTGGAGCAGGAACCAGAGCCGTGGGTTTCCCATCCCTGTGGCAGCTCCTAAGCACACTGTCCTGAAAGGCTGCCAAGGCAGCAGAGCCAGGAGGTGTCTCGATCCCCTGGGCCGAAACGCAGGTTGTTGGCCGACTTGAGAGCAGGAAGCTCGGGGTGCAGGTTTGAGCTCGCTCAGCGGTGAGGTGCCACCAGCCAGCTCCTCGCGGACCGGTGACAGAGAACCCCCGGGCGGCCGCATCGTCACCGAAGGCTCTTGGCGGCGGCGTACGCGGCAGAAGCTGTGTCACCCATGCCTGGGAAGGTGCCTGTGTGGGAGGGTTGAGCAAGATCCTTAGGCTCAAGGGAATGTGAAATCCTCCGCCTTCCTGTCTGCGCTCTTTCTGTGCGTCTGGAAGGGAGAAGGGAGCTCGTGCCGCCTCCGTCCGCTCCGGCCTCGGGAAGGTTCGGGGAGCCGGGAGCCAGGGACTCGCGCGCCCCATTCTGTCGCAACGTCCCAACATCAACACCCTCTGATCTATGGTATCCTGAGAGTTTGCAGCTCTTGTGTGGAGATGGAGTATGAATAAGGGCCCCCCAGTGTATTGGGAATCGGGCCTGTGGGTCTCCTGTGTCAAGTGAGTCATAATGTATTAGATCCGAGGACTTCCCCCACGGGTGTTTAGTCTCAACAAACCCAGCTAATTCAGATTTAACTTAGCTCTTAATATGCTACATTGCTGAGTCTTCTAATTAATGCCACATGTTGCAGTCAGCTGTCATACTGAATAAATGTTTACAAAGCTATTAATGTACTGTATTTGTAAACCAGACCAGCTCCTTTTTGGAAATCATGTGGTATGTGTTTTCCCCTCAAAGATGAAAAAAGTTTTTTAGCAATAACGGATACTTTATTTTTGCAGCAACAGCCACTTCCCAGGAATTCATTGCTAACTTTCTTGGGCCGCAGCCATTATCCCAGGGAAGGACGTGGGGGAAAGCGCCGTGCTTTAAACAGAGATGCTGAGCTGAGCCCTCTCGCCGTGGAGGGACGAGGGGCTGGCAGGGATCTGAGATCCCCGTGCCGGGGGTGATGCCGGGAGGAGGCAGAGTCCGTGTGTGTGTTGGTGGCTCTCCTGTCCCCACTGCTGCGATCCCTCCCCTGCACTGCCACGTGAGCAGGGACACCCGGCCACAGCTGAGGGAACGGGGACACAGCCGTGCCGTCAAGCAGTCTGCAGGCCAGCTGCCTTCTGCTCAGGGGCCCTTGCAGGGCTGGGGACGCGGGCTGGCCACCGCCATCCCCACATGGCCAGCGCTTGCCTGGCACGGCAACTGGGTGACTGGAGCAGTGGGACCGTGGGGCTGGGAGATCCAACCTTATCCTCAGAGCCACTCCCCAGCAGCTTGCTCTGCACAAATTCATGTTTTCTGTTTTCTGAATTTGTCTGGTTGTGTCTTTAATTCCCTCCCGGGGCTCCGGGGAAACAGCTTTCTTCTGCTGGGACTCCTGCACTCCTGTTTCATCTCTAATCGGCTGCAGAAACCATAGGAGATGTCAAAGGACTTGAAAGCTTAGAGGGGGTGAGGCTGGGATCTGTGCACGGCCACCAGCTCCTGTGTCCCACTAGCCAAGGCATCTAGCTAAGGGATTTGGGGATGTTGTCCTAGCTGAAGTCCATGACCCTCACAGAGCCTACTGAGAAAGGTTTCACTCCAGCAATAATTAAATTAAGTAAAATAGTGTTTTCTCCGCTTTTAACCGGGTGAAATTTAGGCTAACACTATTTTGGAAGAATTAATAGTGAAGTCTGTTCCGCTGAAGAGAAGCAAAGCAGTTAAGTGATTTCACTAGTGGGGCTCAGCCCTTTGCCCTCATGCTCCACTGGCTCTGACTGACTTCCCCAACACAGGGGTTAGCTCCAGATCTGGACATCCAAGCAGGGCAAATCCAACCTTCTCCAAGTCATTGTGCCTTGGTGAGAAGCTCGGTGCAGTCCCAGTAGAATGAGTCTAGAAAAGGAGAAAATATTTTTACTTAGGTACTTTATTTACTCTTTTCTTTCTCTGTATGTCCTGCAGCCATCCAATATTACTGTGCCTGCATGTGGATTGTGTTTCCCACCCAAAAGGGAAGAGAGGGTCCTTTCATCTGGAAAATCTTTGAGTACTGTATCAGGGAATGATGCTGCATAAGCTAAGGACTGCACCTTACAGCCTTCCTGTTTTATTTATTGCCTGTTTGTGGCTAAGTGTGGCTGAGGGAGTGGGAGATCTTTGGTTCCCTGGTGCTGGCAGCAGGTGGAAGGTCCTGCTGTACCACACAGCCATATGCTCCACGAGGCTCTGAAGGTGCCATCAGAAATCACCAGCCAGCAGGACTAAATATCCCTCCCTGTAAGAACTGTTAGAGGAACTGGCTTATGTGCTTTGCATGAGAGCCTCCAGGCATCTCTGTGGAGGTGGCTTTCATCTTCTCACATCCGCTCAGAGAGCATCTCCAGTCCTTGGGGTTTTTCTCCTTACGTGACGCTCGTCTCCCCCCTGCAGTGTGATTTCTGTTCTGTTCACCCCACGAGATCTCCCTGTCTCCCTCCTCAGCTGCTGCAGCCCAGAGCCACGGCTGTGTGTGCAGTGGGGGCACACGGAGCGCAGGCAATGTGCCGCTGTCCCAGTGCCTCGGCCAGTTCCGATGGGGGACCTGCCGCTTCCCTCCCTGCCTGGGGGGGAAGGGAAAGAGCGTTTTGGGGTGGGGGATGGACACTGGGGCCATGGCCAGGCTGTGGGTCAGTCCTGCCTGCCAGTACCTGCCAGTCAGTCCAGACTCAGCTCCGTGTGTTCCAGCTTGTGTGCGGGGAACCAAGAACTGAGATACTTTTGGTGTTGCCTCTCCCTAGGAGCTATACCCCTGCTAGAGGAGCTAACACTGTGTGCCTGGGTGCTACCTGTTATCTCCCAGCTTGGTGAACCCCCAGCAGAGGCTTCGAGGGGCTGCTGGTGACTGGTGGGGCACAGCCACCTCTCAGAGCCCCACGCCTGCAGGGAGAGGGAAGCAAGGCAAGCTAAGCTGGCTTTTCATTTAGGATAGTGGTTTCAATGCAGGATCCCTTCAGGACCAGGTTTTGAGGGGCTGCCCCAAGCTGCAAACCTTAAAGCATCCTGCCCTCCCTGCTGAAGACAAGCACACACCTGCTCTGGCTGTGCAGCCACCCCTTCCATGTCTTTAATCCCCTTTTTCCCAGCCTGCCTTGCCAGTGCAAAGTGTGCTAGCAATGTTAAACTTCCCTCATTAGGCTGAACATTCCTCTTTTTAACCTCTTTAACCTGCAGCATTCCCATTGGGAAGACCCTGTCTCCATACTTCTCAACTGCTCTTAATTAGATTGGGCATTTCTTGCCTCCACTGTATATTTACAATTTAGGAACAGGAAAAAATACAGCCTGCACTTAAGGGCTTTCTTCCCTTCGTTCGCTTCCCGTGCTTGATATGTTGGACAGCAGGAGGTGGAAATTTTAAAGCCCATAGGAGCAGAACTTGTCTGGGAGGACAATCCGAGGTGGTGGTTTAGGTCATTCTTTAGGCAGGGCTGATTTCATATCTTGATGGATTTTTACATCAGCTCTCACTTTTTTTATTTCCACCGCCCTGTGTGCGCATGTCCCTATGCACACACACACCCCCCCCCCCTATTGTCTGTCGTTTGCTCTTCTCCTGCCATCAGCCTTTTATTATTGTTGATGCCTTTTCATTCCTGATGCCAAACTTGATTTGGAGATCGCAGTACTGAGGGTTTCATTTGGAGCACTGTAGATGGAAAACTGAAGTCCTAAGTGACTGGAGCCCTCGGCCAATCTAATTGTTATTGACATTTGTGTCTGATTGTTCATCAAGGGGGATTTGACTTGCAGGCCAAATCATTCTATTACCAGGGTTCCTTTCAGCCTTTTCTCTAACATCAAAAAACACCCCCACCCCAGTCAGCAGCAGCAGAATCAATGGCAATATCTGGAGATGAGAGGGGGGGGCGAAGCTGGAGGAGGTCCACGTACGTCCCGTTTGAAATGTGCGAGCAAGAGATCCGAGAGCCGGCGGTGTTGCCTTACAGGGGGAAAAAGGATCTCATTAACAGACTACCGTTTTCATGGCAAGGTGAAGGAGGCAGAGGAAGGAGGGGCTGGCAGGGCTAATTATATTAAGGTCATTTCACCTGTCAAAACTTTCCCTTTAGTGGTGTCCCTGGTGCCCTGGGATAACATCCAGATTTGTCCTGAATGGTGTCTCTGTTCCTGCTTAGGAGCCTTGACTGGTGGGTCGTGAAGTGAGCTGCATGAAAGGAGCCCCGAAGGCACCCTTTTGCCTTCTTTTCACCTCCTGCTCTCCTTTGATTTTGCTTTTCCCCCCTCTTGAGTTTCAGGGTGGGTAACGACGAAGCCCTGCTGTGCCGCTCGCCCGGAGTCGCGCTTTGCCCGGGAAGCACCGAGGCAGCTGGCGCAGCAACCGCGCCGTGTGCAGCCAGGTTCCTGTCTCCCTGCGTTTCGAACCCGCTTGTGACCTGCTGCAGTGCCAGTTTATCCCCCTTGAAAGCTCTCCTCTGGAGCAGAGAGGGATGGAGCGAGGCTGATTGTGCTCGTTAGGCTAATGGTGGAAATGGGAACGATGCAGACGCAGGGATCAAAACAGAACCAAGGGAAATATTCTGCTTATTCATTTGAAAGCAGCAGGGGCGAGGGGGTGGCTGGTAAACCAGAGCGTCCTCATGCTGGTGATGAACCCTAGAATTACCTGCCCTCCTTCAGGGGATTGTTCCGAGCCATTAAGTTATTTCGTTTTCCAGGAGTTTGGGGGGTGGAAGGCAAATTTCTGCAGTTAATCTTTCTCTCAGGGTAGGTGGAAGCCATGCAGATGGCCTCGCTTTGCTAACATTAGCAGGTAGAAGTAATTTGGGGAACGAGGCAATGGGAGGAACACAATAGGGTTCATTCAGGATCACGCAGGTTTTACGTGTCGCCACGGAAACAGCAGAAATTTCAGAGATCAAAGGGCTTCTCCACCAAAAGTTGCTACCTCAATGTGTTTGGGTAGCTTGAGAGAGAGCTGAGGACGAGGAGGAAGTGAACCTAATTCCCCTGGCCTTCGGCAAGCAGCTCAGTGAGTCAGAGTTATCCTGCTGAAGCTGCATTGCTGGGGTTCGAGAGGTGGATTTGGCTTAACATGCCCTGCCTGTGCGAGATGCTCAGGAGCAGCGGTGAGTCACAAACGGTTGTGACGTGCAGCAGGATTTGATGAGTCTCCCTAAATCAGGACATATTTGGATCCTGGGACTGGCTTTCAAGTAGGAAAATGAGCAGAACCACATAGTTGCTAGTAGTACATAGTTACTACTACTCTTTAATTAATTATTTCATCGGAGAGACGAGCGAGAGGCGTTGAGCTGTGGGTGCGGAGTGGGGGTGGTGCCGTTCGGGTTGAACTGTTGGACATCTGCATTTGGCTCCATCGAAAGAGTTAAATGGCCTCTAATGCTAAAAAGGATTCCTGGGGGCAAAACCCTGGAGTTTGTAGTTCTGAGAGTGCCGGGGGAATTGTTCAAACTGAGACGTGTGTAACTACCCGTCACACCAACCTCTGCCACTCCAGGCTCTTCCCATCCTTCCTAACATGTGGACAACCACGACAGCAACCTGTCCCCTGTTTCTGTCTGATGTTTGGTCCAGTGCTGCTCTTGTGCCCTCCTGTCTCCTGAGCCAGCTTAGTTCAGCAGCAACATTACTGGCCAGGCTCATCTCTGGCTCTCTAATTGCTTTATTTTTGGTGAAGTCTTCTGGAAGGTAGTTCTCAATAAATGCCCCTTTCTCCTTTTGGGAGACAGGCAGGGGTGTAAAGGTATGATATGATGCCTTGGCCCTAAATAAGAAGGGAAAATACCCAAATGAGGAGAGTGCTGTGCATCCCCACTCTGGCTGGAATCCCCGCTTGGGGCCAGACCAAGTTGCTATTTCAAAAGTCTTCCAGACCTGTAAAAAACAGCGGCTTCTTCATAGCGCAGTTTGTAACTTGGGCCTTGAGGAGGATGAGTGAACAAGTGTAAATGCTCTTGCTCTTGCAGGAAAGGACAAGCCAGAGTTTTGATCATATCGAGGGTAATGGGAAACAAGAATATGTGCTGGGGCTGGCACTGAGTGTTCACCCCGAGTCTCACTCCTGCCAGGTGTTCCTGCCCTGGCTCCCAAGGCAGCGGCGCTTCCAGTGCAGTAACCTGAATCATTTTAAAGAGCAAAGCAGAGACAAAGCCCCGTATTGTTGGCAGCAAAGGTTGAATAAGAAGACCTTTGGGAGCCCTGCCACTTCTTCCTTTAATCTGATCAGCGAGCAGCATTCTTGTAATTCCCTCCAGGTCACTCTGAATTCCTGCAGTTTCTCAGCCAGGTTGAAGCCTTCCCCTCCGATATTAAATAATCTGCAGGCTTAGGGGGAACAGCAGAGCAGGAGCAAGGCAAGGCTTAGTTTAGATCAGAAACCAACAGGAAGCTGCTGCCACCTTCTCCCAACATCTCTGAGCCCCAGGAATTTAAGCCTTGCCTTGCACTGTGCGCTCTGCTTTTCAAACACTTTGCAAGGTCATTCTGAGAGGATGTGCTGTGTTTTTACCGTAAAACACTGCCCTTGTGATGTATCTGTAAACTTCAGTTGTTCCTGGCTTAATTCAGGTGAAGCAGCAGCTTCAGTGCTAACCCAGAGACATGGGACTGCTCCTAAAGCTCACGAAAGCAAGGTTGGCTTGGTTCAAATCTCACCTCTGTTGCATTTTGGGGGGCACAGTGGAGCCCGCAGACACAGAATGAGACAGGAAGATGAACCAAAAGAATTAAAACTACTTTAGTCCCTCGGTGGGAAATGGTGGTGTTGCCAGAATTCCTTGTTCCAGCTGCCCTAGGAAGGCATTTCATTCACTTCAGTGGCTGCTAATTCCAGTTTAATGTGAAACTCCAAAGATTTTAAATGATGCTGGAGAGATGAGACTGTTTTGAGAAGTGAAGTTTTACTGTTTTTCTGAGGACTTGATTTAGAAAAGGAACAAATTTTCTTCCAAAATACACAAAAGAAATATTCCTACCATGGAAATGCATAGCCTGAAGACTCAAATGACATTAGGTCACCGCTTTCTTTTATCAATATCTTTGAAGTCTTGTCCCAGTTTTCTAATTTAGATTCTTGTGATAAGAGGTTCTCAGTGAGCCTGGGCAAAAGCCAAGACCCTCTCCTGCTAATAATGTGTTGGGAACACAACTGCCTCCAGCAGCTCCAGCTCTGAGGATGGGCCAGGTCTTAAAAGTGGCTGTGGGGACTCTGCGGAGACAAACCCCGAGACTTAGGACTGTTTTACATTTCAGCCAGCTCCTGGACCCGGGAGCTGGGTTTGATCTTTAAAAGCATCGTGCTCCATTCCTGGGCTCTGCTGTGCCTCCCTGGACTGAATGTGCCAGCTGGATTTCACTGACTTGGAACTCCCTCCTGGTCTCACCTGTTCACAAAAACTCGTGGAAGCTTCACATAATAAGATGGAGAATTAAATGAGCAGCTCATAGCTAAGCTTGTTTTTGAGCAGGTGCTCTTGGGGATGCGTCAGCCCTGGGCAGGGCCCGTCCTAGTCTGAATGACGTGGAGATGTGTGCAAGGAATGGGGAATGATACATTTCTAGAGTGGACAGTGACTGCTTTCCGCCAGTGCCAGAGTCCAGCTTTTCCTGCCACCTGACAGCAGGGAGTCCGGGAGAAGATGGGAAGGTACAAAAGCTACAACCTCCAGGAGTGACCTTCTCCTCTAGCAGTGTCAGAGGATGCTCAGGGACACTAAACAAGAGCTTGAAAAAGAGCTTTCCTTGCTCCAAGACCTAAGGCAGCTGCCAGCTGAGCACGGCACATGCACAGTTTGCTGGGTGTTCCAGCAAGAAGGATAAAAGGGATCCCTGTGCCCGGGGCAGCGCTCTGGCTGTCTCAGCCACCCCACCTCCAGGACCGGTCACTGCAGGTGCACCGAGCACTCGCGCCTGCCCTGAGGAATGACAGTGCCGGGTCATTTGTGCTGGAGCCGTGGCTCCGGGAGCGGGGGGAATCATCGGATCCGTGCTGGCTGGGCACTGCCCCGTGCCCGCGTGAGCTGTGTGTGCAGGGCAGGGCCTGAGCCCCGAGAGCTACAGCTCATTCTGTAATTAATTAGTGATTCCTGAGCCCAGGCAGCTCCAGCCCGCTGACAATAACAAGATTGCAGCTGTGCAGGAGCTGCGTCCGCGCCCTCGCCACTCTCATGACGTTAACTGACATCCCCCGCAACAGAGACAAGGGCTGCTGGCAGGGCAGGCTGGGGATAAACCTCCCGCTCCCCATGGTTTGGGTCTGTTTCCCTGTGGAATTAACCCTTGGGTGTTGCCCCCACCCTCAGTGGCTCCTTGCCCCAGGGCATTGCCCCAAAGGCCTCGGCAGCGCCAACAGCGCAGCTCGCCCGCATCGCCCATCCAACCCGCTCACCAGCTGGGACGGGAATTCTTTGGGAATTCTCCACAATGCCCTCTGTAGGCTCCAGATGAACAGAGCGCACCCTTTCCAGCGCCAGGGGAAGCGGGAATGGGCTGGGGCTGCAGCAGGACACGGGTGCCTGGGAGCTGGAGTAGCACTGGGCAGGAGCTGGCTGTGGTTCCCTGGGTGTATCCCGGTGTATCCCGGCAGCGCTCCCGGCTGTGCCAGCTGCCCGGGAGAGCTCTGCAGCGAGGAGGTAAGCTGGGAGCTGTGCTAGCGTGTTTTCTGTCTCACATGGGGGTACTTTCACACTCAGAATGGTTTTGATTATTTGTTGGAAGATTTTGAGAGCTCCCAGGGTAATGGAGAGGCCTCAGTCAGTGTTTCCTAGCTGAAGGCATCCATGGATGTGCGTTCCTCGCCTTACTCCCAGCCCAACCTTGCATCAAGAGTGGGGCCTGTGCCAAGTGCCTGGGTGGTTCTGTGGTGGCTCTGGTCGTGGGTCTCAATGGTTGGCAGCTCCAGGCGTGTTGGAGTTTGCACCAAGCTCTATGCAATTTGCAGAGAAGTGGCTGTTTCTCCTAAATTATCACTTATTATTTTGCCCTGCAACAATGCAGTGCACATAACCTTGCAGGGATAAAACCTCCTTTGTGGGAATAGCAAAGTGACTCCAAAAAAAAGGGGCTTCAGCTGCAGAGGTGAGTTGTGGCTGTAGCTCCAACCCTGTGCTCCTGTCCCTTGTTACATTTTGCAATTCCTAATGTTCAGGATCCCTTTAGTGTCGATACTTGAGTAGGAAAAGACTCTTTGCTGCTTTTTTTCCTGGAAGAAAGCATCAGCAGATGCTGCTGACTAACTGAACTCACACTTCCAAGCAGGAAAAATCAAAGGAACAGATTCCCTTCCCTGCTTGGCCTCAGACTTCATCTCATCTGGGTGAACTGTGTAAGGAGCTAGTCCACAATTCTTTTTTTATAGGTTTCAGAAAGTCATGCTTGTGGTGGAGGTGGGAGGAAGGACCACAGGTGAGTGACTTGGGGGGTGATAGCTCCCGCCGAGGGCATCTCAGCTCCAGCACGATCCGTGCGTTCCCACAGCGCCGAACGTCGCCCAGCATCACTGCTCCTCGCCCGGCTCCCTCCCTGCAAGGCTTTGGAGCTCGCTCTGAGGCTTAGCGCTGTCCCTGTGACCCACAGCACATTGCTGGGGACCCCACGCACCTTCTCCTCCACGCTGGGATGCCACAGCCTGGGCAGGCACGGAGCGAGCGTGGTGCACTCGGGTACGGCGCGAAGGGAAGGGGGAACACAACAGAGCAGGGCCAGATGTTGCCACATCAGTGGCGAAGCAGAGTGGCCAAGAGCTGTCACCAGGACAGCCAGAACACTGATGGATCAGTCCAGCCCCAGCCCCTGCTCTCTGCAGCTGCCTTCCCACCCTCAAACCATCCCTCCCATGGGCTCTTCCACCCATTCCTTACATCCTCTGCAAGGCACTGACAAAGTTGTAACGGGGCTAACATTTCTCCAGACACTGCTGATCGCTGCAGGGGGTGTTTCCATTTCTCTCCAGTACCGGGGGATATTTTATGGGGAAGAGGTGGAGAGGCTCGTGGTGTTGGGTGGCTTGGAGTGCACACGGACAGAGCTGATGGGCTCCGCTTCTCTTTCCTCGCACCCACCCCACAAATCCCATCCCAGGGTGGTTCTTCATCAAAGCTCACACGATGTGATCCGATACTCGCCTGTCCTTGGGGAAAGCAAAAGCACCGAGTGTTTCTTTTTGTTTTAAGCTGTGTAATTGGTAAGGAAAACATATCCTCTTCTGGTGGCTTTTCTTTTATTGTCATGTTTAGGAAGTTTTTTCGCATGTCATAACATTTTGTCTGTTTTTACTGAAATCCTTCCACGAAGGAATGATTGTTTGCACAAACAGACTGACATGTTGATACAGGCTGACAACTGCATGGCTAAGACCAAAATAAAATGTAAAGTAAACACATTTGCATAAGTTTATAATATGACCCAGTTCTTACGAAGTGGAGGAAATGGGGAGATGTGAATCTCAGCAGCTTATCTTGCATCTCCCCTTTCTGCTGTGCCCCTCATTCTTAACCTCTGCTCCGTGAGTGCCATGGGAGAGTTGTCTGATTTTTCCATTCAGATTTGAAACAACAGGTCCCTCTTGTAGTTCACTTGTGGTTTTGTTTTGCTTAGAAGGGAGGGCATGGAGGAGGGAGCGTTCCTGGTTTTCCCCTCATGTGAAACTGGTTGGTCTTTTCATCCTTTTTCTTCTCGGTTACACTTTAAAAGGCTTCTGTCAGTGTATTTTCCATCACTTTAAAATTGCATTGACATGCTGCTGTTTTGTCATAAGCGTGGCATCACAAAATGCTGATTTGGTACTATCTATATTTGATCTGCTTGTGGCACCATTTCCTTAAGGACTGTGAGATCAGTGCCTCTTTTTCCAGATGAGAAAAGCAGAGTGTAGAGCAGTGATTTCCTTTTGGACCCAGATCACTGCTGTCCTGGCTGAGTGAAGTGAGATTTGCTAGTTCTCAGCTGCCTGGAAATGATACAGCTCCCTTGTTGATGTGTGTGACTGGAAACAAGCCCTTGCCCAGCCACACAGGAGTTCATCCAACAGTCTGTGGCATCAGCCAGGCCTAAGTTGTTGGTTGGCTTTCACAAAATAACTCCCAAAAACTATTAATCCTAAAAATACCTTTTGAAGGGCCTCCTCTGAACCTGGCTGTCCCAGAGGGAGCCAAAGGGCCCTTATTCTCAAAACTGCAATTAATCCATGCTGTGCAGTTGGAGAGAAGGAATGAGGGAGGTCTTGGAAAAATAACGTTAAGTCCTTGGAGCAGAAAGATGCTTAAACACGACTGCCACATGGTAAAGATGGACTCCAGGTCCATCAAAGGACATTTCTCTGACTTGCACAATTTCTGCCTGCAATTAAACAGCTCTGCTGGGTTTCCTACAGTAACTGAAGGCAGAGGAACTTCTAAATTCACCTCTCAGTCTCTGAACCTTAGAGGTCCCTCAGCCCCCTGCAAGCTTCTCCCATCTGATGTTCATAGCCCCAGTCGTTGTTGGTAGTAGAGGGCCAGAGTTCACTTTTCTATCGGCCTTGAACAGAGCCATTTTGGTTTTGATTAGGAGGAGCCCATTGGTGCCAAACGATCTGACTAACAGAGCCCCACGTGAGCAATCCTTGCTGTGGACAGAACACAGTAACAGCTTCCAAAATTCTTGAAGGGAGCTGAAAGCCCTGGTCTCTTAGGGCATGAGCAATTCAGATGCACCGTCATTCCATGTGTGAATTTCTGTGAGAGAGTGGGATTTAGGGGAATATCTATTTCTGGGTTTCCTTTTGCTTATTTTGGGCAGTTTCTAGGTTGGTGAGTTGTTATCCGTGCCTCAGCTGGATGGGCGTTATTTTTGGAGCTGATATTCAGTCCTTGGAGCTGTGAGGTCTCACGGTGACCCTCATGTCACCCTCCTTTAAGAGTCCCAGCTCTCCATCCCCAGGGCTTGCTCAGCTGAGCTCCCTCTGGAGCTCCAGAGGTGGTAGGGACCACAGCTGTTTTCCTGCTGGCCCCTCTGGCTCCGAGTTCCACAGGGAGCCGGAGGGTCAGAGCTCCGTTCGTCACCATCTGGCCCCGTGGGCATCTGGGGGGACTTTGCCAATGACACTGCAAATGAGGAGAGTGGCACAAGGCTGCTTTGTCATGGCAACGTCACCCTGGAATAACACTGGGGAACGTTATTTAGGGGGTTTTTTCCTATGTTGTTGCACATGCTGGTGAAAGTCTAACAAGAAAAATATGTGTTTATGAAAATCCTAGACACAGTGTCCCCACAGCCAGACCCTTCATGTGTCTTTATTTTGTTGGATTTTGGATGCGCCTCTCTCTTGATAGGAACTGCACGCCCAGCCTTAAAAAGCGTCAAGATATTCAAGATTTATAAGCCATAATTTTGATTTCCAAGAGGCAGCAATGGGGCTGTGACATCCAGATTATCCATGAAATATGCTGGTGCCATGGCTAGTGCTGGATCTTCTGAAAGGGTGGGGTTTGGGTAAATATCCTAGAAGAGTTAGAGCAAAACCAGTGAGTTGCAGGAGAAAGAAGACCTGGGAAGGGGTTGATTATGTTTGTATTTTGTCCTTCTGGGTATTTTTCTGTGACGCACCTCCACTTTAGGACGCTGGTGTTAAGCTCTGATGTCATATATTGCAGGTTTTGTGGCTTTTACAGTTTTCTTAGAAGAGCTGGGAAGAGTTTTGGTCTACATGGGAAAAATGTGGCAGGGATGGCTGGAAGTGAGTTTGTGAACACACAAGTCCCAGCAGATGTTCCCATGGCCAGGATACCCCAGGAGACGCAGAGCTGAATGTGGCTCATGGGATTTTTAGCTGTGCTCTCCCAGACTGACAATGAAGCTTCATCTTAACTGAGGGAGCTGGGCTGAGAGCTGGGGGTGTTCACCTGGGGAAGAGAAGGCTCCAGGGAGACCTCAGAGCCCCTTCCAGTGCCCAAAGGGGCTCCAGGAGAGCTGGAGAGGGACTTGGGACAAGGGATGGAGGGACAGGACACAGGGAATGGCTTCCCACTGCCAGAGGGCAGGGATGGATGGGATATTGGGAAGGAATTGTTCCCTGGGAGGGTGGGCAGGCCCTGGCACAGGGTGCCCAGAGCAGCTGTGGCTGCCCCTGGATCCCTGGCAGTGCCCAAGGCCAGGCTGGATGGGGCTTGGAGCAGCCTGGGACAGTGGAAGGTGTCCCTGCCATGGCAGGGGGTGGGACTGGATGGACTTCAAGGTCCTTTCCAACCCAAACCATTCTGGGATTCTCAGAAACTGGGAGGCCTGAGTCTGTATTTGTGGGTTTTGGAGGTGATCTGGAGCAAAAGGGGAAAATGTCATGGCCAGAGCTGAGCCAGTTTATGCAACCACCACATTCTCTCCCTGGCCTTGCTGCAAGCTTTCTGAGAAACTATAGACCAGTCACATATTTCCCTCCTCTGCCCGGGTATTATTATTTGGGGATTAGAAATAATTAGCTGGTTTTTTGCCTGTTGCATCTGTTCAGACCACAACTAACTGGAACTTGACTTTCCACTCTGTGGCCAGACACAAGGGCAAGATGTTGGTCTGAACGTTTGGCTCGTCTGATCATTTTCATAGCTAATGTATCAGATAAAACCGAGCACAGCAAGGACGTGTCTCATTCCTGACTCTGCTCTAAAGGTTGGCTTGACAGGCATGTGTTCCTGTACCAGTGGAACTTTTTAAGCCAATGTAATTGTGCTGCTGCAAACGTGGGTGGGATTGATTTTGGACTGGAGATGTTAATGGCTCGAGCGTGGTGTAGGACTCCAAGAACAAAGGACATGGAAGTTTGACTCCCAGATCACAAGTGGGAGATGATAAGGGCATTATTTGAGACTTCTGGGTATCATCTGATACATATCAGATTATCCGAGTCACCTGATGAAGGAGGTGGCTAATAAACCCAGCCTAGTGGCAATTCTTTCAGAGCCAGCTTTCAGAGTTCGCTTGTTCGTGCTGGCAGGTAAAAAGATATTAAAGAGATGCGTACCTCTTATTCCTTAAAAATCCTTTCTTACTACCCTGTGTCTCCCAGGTCATCTGCACTGGTTTTTCATGTCATTCTGCTGGGGAGGAGCACAGGGCTGGAGCTGGCATCTGTGGGGACTTGCTGGGAAGCTTTGCCCTGATCGTGCTCACGCTCCAGATCGTTTACACAAGCTTTGCAAATCCAGTGCTTTGGGAATATGGTCGAGATCTGCTAGAATAAACTAAGCATGCTGCTTCCATGAAGTGTGGGAGCAATGAGTCACATTACACAGAGTGACTTACGTAGAAAAACTCCCTGCTAGGTGTCAGAAGAAAATGTGTTTTGTGCCTGCAGCCTCTGCGGTCGGGCAACACATGCTGCAAAAATGTTCTGGATGTGCAGGAAACCAGTCAGAGCTGGGAGCTCTGACCAGATCCCAGGAGCACACAAATCCTACACAAATGTCCAGAAACTTCTCAGTGGGAAAAGAGGACATGAAATAGACTCCTGACAGTGTTTGACAGGGCTGTGGTTGGCCCCTTTCAAAGGGGAGTTGTTGGATACACCCTGATGCAAGTTTGGATGGAGCTGCTGCTGCTCGTGGCAGAACATCCAAGATCACAAACTCCCTCCTTCCCCATTCCCATCACAGAACCCCTTGAGGAAGGGAATAGCCTGATATTGAAATTGTCTGTAAGCTAGTTAGATCACGATGCCTAAACTGCTGCAAGGGCTGTTGGATAATATATGTATAATTTTTTTTTAATTTCTTTTTATGAAAAAGGAAGTCAGGCCCGGGCTGGTGAGACTGGAAGAGCAGGGAGTGGATTGGCTGTCAAGGGTCAGCCTCCCAATAGCCCTGTGATCAAAGCCTGCTCTCAGCAGCATGAGTTTATAGGCAGCCAAGACAAACAATGAATGACTTTATCTCCTTTCAGAAAAGGGGAAAAAAAACCCAAAACCCTAAGTTCCAGGAAACCATTTCTGGGCTAGACAAATTTTGGTTGTTATTCCTTTTCTCTCTCCTAGTGCAGCTATTTCTAGATGAAGGCTGATAACAGGCAGGCAGCAGAGCAAAGCCCGAACATGAACCAGGTTGTGCCATGTTCTCAGGTGGTGAAAATCGGTGCAGAGCTGGGGAGCTCCAAGCAGCAGGACCAGTTTGCTCCTGCTGAGAATCTGGCCTTCACCAGCAGCTGTCCCTGGGAAAGCAACAGGAAACTCTGAATTGAACCGTGGCCATTTCCCCCGGTTCGATCCCTTCTCCGAAGGTGTTGCCTCATTTGTTTGCAGTTGGAATATTGCCTGTTTGGCTGTCCCAGCTGGGCCTCCAAAGTCAGCTGGTCAGAGCACAGCTGGCCAGTTTTAAACATGCTGGCTGCAGCCTCAGCTCGCTGGATAAAGTGAGCAGAGGGGAAAAACATTCTGGGCTCCTGTGTACTTGATTATTTGTTTGGGAGGGAAAGGAAGATATGAGAAGAAAGCCTCTTATTCCTAAAATGGAAAAAGTTGCAAAACATTTAGTTGGGTTTGGATGCGAGGGAGAGGAATCTTCTCAAACTGCAGAGTGTTCTTGATTTAGGATTTCCTGTTGGATACATTTCAGAAAGCTATTCCAGTCATAAGTGGCCAGATTCTCAGCTACAATAGATGTGTAAAGCTCTGCTGATATGAATCCATGTGGCACTTTGACTCCGGCCTAAGATCTTAGGCCGAGGTCTGGTCATGGATTGCAAAGATCTGTCCCTGTTTATGGGCTCAGGGCAGGACTAAATCCAAACAGAAGTGGCAGTTCTGAGGTTCAGAGCTGCGTGTGGGTGTTTAATCCCCCTCCGGTGATTTGGGGGTTGGACTGTTCTTGGGAGATGTCTTAATTCAAGACTACAAGGCTTGTTTTGGTGTTATACTTAATGGGCCTGGTCACATCAGTCTGGGGAGAGGCAGGAAGCCCCCAGCCTTCCAACCAAACAGCCTTGGGGGTTCTTATACCCATCACTCCTCTCTGTACTGCACGTGTGTACCCTTGTACGCACTGAACACGTGAAATGTTGTGAGGAAAGCTGTCCGAGCCAGGATTTAGTGCTGAGAATAGAGGCAGAAAAGCCCTGGGGGCTCAAGAGAACATATTTCCACAGTCTTTCCAGATGTCCACACAACTAACAGTGGAGAGTTGGGAGGGCATGGCCGTTTCCAGTGATGGGTGCTCCTGAAACAATAATGGGGAACGTGGCCTTGATGTGAAGGAACAGAGCCATGGGAATGGCGCTGCTGCCCAATGGAGGACGAAGCAGCAGGAGAACTTCACCTTCTTATTTTAAGATCCACCCTGGTGGACTCAAAGGGATAAATCTAATCTCCTGTTCCAGATTTTGGGATAGAAGGGGGAAAAGAAGGGAGAATTGGGTCCAGGCCTGCATACTGAGGCATAATCCATAGCAGGACAGGTTGTCTGGTTCTGGTTCTCTGTCCTGGGCTCTTACTACACAAAGTTGATCAAGTTTTGCCAGTGGCTGCAGCCTAGGGAGGAAGGGCTTTCTCCGAGGGGTTACTGAGCTCCAGCAGGAGGGTCTGAGCTGAAGCAGAGAGAGATTTGTCAATGTTGTGGGGTTTTGATTTATTTTTGTCTCTTACCCGTCCTCCCACCACAGGAAGGAGCAGCTGCTGGAGACCTCCATATGAGGAGAGGATTTCCAGGGCTGGGACAGGAGGGCCCTAGATTTCCTTTCCTTGGGTGGCACCGCTGCTCCAGGGTATATTCCCAAATCCCTGACTCTCTCCACACTTGTCAGCAAGGTCTGGGCTGTGTCCACTGCTGCAGTGTCCTCTGGATGTCTCATTCTCGCTGTTCACATCCTTTGTGTTCCTCTGCCTTTCTCCCACCCTTCAGAGTCGACACTGCAGCAGCCTGTGAGTGACAGCAAAAAATGAGCGACTTTATTTTATTGAACTTCATTGACTTACAGGCCTTTGTTTTAAGCCTGTGACATTCAGTCTGCTGCCTGCTGCTCCTGCCTCGTGGGAGCTGTCGAACTTCAGAGGC
Organism: Gymnorhina tibicen; assembly: GCA_013399875.1. Taxonomy (NCBI): domain Eukaryota; kingdom Metazoa; phylum Chordata; class Aves; order Passeriformes; family Artamidae; genus Gymnorhina; species Gymnorhina tibicen. The sequence goes on from VXAZ01000620.1 coordinate 519,606, forward strand.
ACCAGAGCTCACAGGTTGGTGCTAACACACCTGGCACCTTCAGAAGGTCTAAGAAAATGAGGTACCCGCTTGTCCAGGGCTTTTAGTGAAGTTCAAATCTCCCATTCCTAGAAGGTGCCTGTCACTCCCACAGTGAAAATGTGCTGCGTTTCCCCGGCGTGGCTCATTATTTATACAGCATTTCTGCATAATTACCGGGCTCGTGTGAAGGTCTCAGGGCGCTCTGCAGGTGCCAAGGTGTGACCTCACCTGCAGTTAATGAAACTGGTGACCCACAGGCCTGTGACTTGCCCAGGGCACAAAGCACTGGGCAACGTGAGCCGGCTCCCTACCTCCACCCTGGTGAGTTACCCCCATTCTGCTGCTCCAGAGAAGCTGGAAATCCAGTTTAACCATCTGCTTGGGAATTCCCCTGTAGCTGGAGGGGATGGAGCATTCTCACACCCCGGCATGGAGGGTGTGGTTGAGGTGAGGGACGCATGCGTGGGATCGGTGCGCGCTGCCTGAGCCAGGCTGACCCCCAAGCTGTCCCTTGGGAATAGGGACGCTTGGTCAGGACCCAGCGTGGCACTTTGGACTGCCAGCTGTTTCCCAGGGCTGGACAGTGTGCCCTGAGCATCCTGGAAGCTCGGTGACTGTTTGTGCTGGGATGTGGCTGGAAGAGGAGTGTCTGACGTGCGGGTGGTGGGAATCTTCCCCATCTCTCTGGGTTAGAGGACCTGTGGAAACCTGGGTTTTATTTGCTCTGGAAGCAGAGGACAGAGCTGGATTGCTCTTGAGCAGAACAGACTTTTTGAGGGGGGAACAATCTCAAAAATAGCAAAATCTCCCTCTACAATTAAGGACATTTCTAAAATAGCAGCTGTAAGCACCCTCAAACACTCTAAAAGGGGTTTGCAGCATAGCGTGGTTAGGACCTGGTTCTCCAGAGCTCGTACTGGAAGTTGTGCCATCTTCCGCTGGCAGACAACAATTTGGAAAGCCCCAGCTGTTGAACAACGTGTGGCAGCAGCGTGTGCTCCAAAACTGGGGAGAAACCCAGAAAGCAGCGACAGCCAAGGCGTGGTTTGGGCCACCGCTGGTCTGCAGGGTTGGGGGGTTTTTAGCCACTCTGATTGGTTTTTGAATTCATCCTGATTTCTTCACAGAAATGGTTCCGTGATTTGGTGGGGGAGCCTGTGGTTCCCTGTTGGCTGGAGAGGCCCTGCTGCTGTGGCAGGACAGAGGAGCTGGTGCTGCTCTGTGGTCACTGGTGGTGCAGTAGGAGCTGAGAACATCACCTGGACAGAGGTGATTTATTCTGTAGTGTGGGAATCTATTGCCAAACCTCACAGATTATTGCATAAGGACACTTTGGGAGGGCAGTGTTAAGGTTATTTATTGCAATAAGGGGTATTTTAATTTATTTTTCTGGTAAAGCTGCCAGTGAGAGCAGCTCAGCTGAGCTGACTGGATCTCAGTAGGACATCCCCATATGGAGAGGGCAGCACTTGGAGACTTGCTCTGTGCTGGGTGTGAAGGGCCATTCTTATGACCCAGTAGTCAATATATTGGATAAATCTGTATCCAGCAATGAAGTCTGGATTGAGTTAGAATTGCCCAATGACCTATTAGTGCAATGTACTTGTTATTTTTCCTGGCATGCTCCGGTTTTTCTCTACCCCTCGTGGTTTTTTCCTCCAGTTCACAGATAGTTGGGAAAATGTGCTGCCTTTATTTTCTGCGTGGCAGAAAATATCTTCATCTTCTGCTTTCTTTTTTTTTTTTTATTTTAAGCGTAATTAACAGAGCAAAATTGCTTACAGATTCTGCTTTTCAACGGTCAAAACACAAACTGTCGGTTTTGCTTTGGGGTTTTTTTATGGCTGGATTTTGGAAAAGAGGGGATAGAAGAATTAAAATTACCTGGTTTTCTGTAATGGGTAGAAACAGGAACCTTTTCACGAAAACTGACTGACGACAGTGCTTTTTCACGGGGAGGAGGGAGGATCAGGGTAAAGAGCAGAAAGAACAGCTCGAGTTCAAACTCCTTTTGGCGAGTGAGCGCACATCAGCACACTCAACGAAATTGCCCCTGCCTCTGCTCTTGCTGGATTGAGTTGGATGCCGTTAACCTCCCAACTGCAGTTTCTTTTGCAAATATGGTTTTCATTTTGCCTGTTTTGCTGCTGTTCAGGCCCTTATCAGTTCCTTGCTTGAAGAGATGCTTCTGCTTTTCCTTCTTATTCGTCCTCGCCTTCCACATTCAAACTTGAGCATTTCCCATCATTGTCGGGTTGTTTCATCGCAGACCAAATGGTTCCCTTGCCTGTCCCCCCTCCCCTGCTGTTGAGCTTCATGAGGAGGAGTGTGGAGGAAGGAAAATATAAAGCTCATTTATTTTTAAGTAACTGTAACTAATGGCTTGATCAGCTAACGTAGTGGAAAATATGCAAACTGCTTGGAGGAGAGTGGATGTTAAAAATGTAACTACAACATCATTGAGACATCTTTCAGCTCTAATGACAGACTGAATAACAAACATGTCAGAAACTTTGTTGCTTCTCTAAGCAAAACCAAATAATTGAATTTATTTTCAGTGATGGTTTTGCCTTTTACATATTCAGCTCCTCATCCATTTTGCTGTAGCCCTTGTCAGATCTCTTTGAATAAACAGATTTTTTTCTTAAATGGTAGAGCGAGCAGTGGGACAGGACTTCTTCGTACCTCCCTCTCTTCTCTGCCACGCACGTTTTTTGGTTTATTCTCAAATATTTCTGCTGTGGCTCCGTCAAATGCGTACACTGGTTGTAGTTGTCTCTGCTCCTTGAGCACATCCATGGGTGATGTGGACTGGTACCAATTTATTTATTTTCAATAATTATGTTACTTTGTATCAGCTGATGATCTGGTCCCCACAGTCTGGCGCTGTGAAAGTTCTTGCCAAGCCTTGGTGTGAATGAGGGGCTGCTCGTTCTGCTGTGGCCAGCGGGCTCTTCTCTGCCAGACCCCCGTGACGGTGCGGGCTGTGAACAGCACAGCGGAGTCTGCAAAGGGATCTCTTTTCACCCTTCTCACGGGAAGTAGGGGGATCAAACCCGTTTGTCTAATGGGACAACCCTTGAGAAAGCGTGTATTCTCTTTTAAGGTATCCTCCCAAAGAGGCAGGCGGGTTGGGTTTCCGTCCTTCCCCGATGGAGGGGCCGGGGAGGCCCTCGTGGCTCCGTGCCGCGCCGCACCTGCCAGCCCCTGCAGCTCTCTGTTCCAAATTGCTCCTTGCCCTTCTTGGCACCAGGAGCTAAACCTGCAGCTCTCCCTCTCCGAAAGGGAACCCCGGAGCTGGCCCACAGCTCTGCACAGCGCTGGGGACACGGCAGCTCAGACACATGGCTCTTGCATGTGCGTTTCTTTTTAATTTAACGCAGAGCTGCAGCAAGCCATTCCACCCACAGGTGAGATCCTTGGAAAACTGACTGCCCAGAGCTCTGAGGCTTTCAGCCTTCACGCTAACGCACGGGCCCAGCTGGCTGGAGATTAAAGAGCGCAGTCAAAAACCAAAAAGCATTTGAAATTGCACCACTGAGCTGGCAGGAAATTCCAGCTTTTTGTAGATGTCGGAGGCGTTGGAACGGCGAGGAACCAGAAGGTAAAATTCCGGGGTGAATCGCATCATCAGCATTTCAGCAAAGCCTCGGACATGGGTTGTGCTTGGCGGGGACTATCCCCACCCCTCCCAACCTTGGGAAGGGGGGAAAAAGAGAGAAGAGCATCCTGGCTTGCAGCCTGGCTCTTGCCTCAGCTCTCTCTGCGCACAAGAGGCCTCTCAGCTCGGTGTGAATCCCAGCGCGGTGCTCAGCACTTGCTCTGGGATGGAGCTCCCAGCCCTGTCAGCCTCAGCCAGCCCCAGGCGTGCCAGAGATCTCCAGGGCAGATTGGAGGCTTTTGTTGTGCCCAAGATAAACGTTCCCTTTGCTTCTTGGACTGACTTGCTCATACTCTTGGAAGATAACTCACAGCTTAGCGGGGTTTGAACTGCTCTGAAAGGAGTCAGTGTTGTGTGTGGATTGATCAGAGAGGACATCTGCCTGCAAGGAACAAGGGTTAGGAGACCAAGAGGACTAAATGGTTTTTTGGACCTTTATCCTTTATTAGTGCAAGCATGTGTGGGCCTGAAATGAGAGCGCTGGTGAACATTGATTCCGAAATCCTCCTGAAAATCAGTGCGACCGCTCGTTCCCGTCCCCTCCTAAACGGGCTGCCAAAGATTATCACTCCAGCAACAATGCTTAGAGGCAGCTGAAGAACTCGAGGCCTCCTGTGAAGCCATTGGCACCAATGGGAGACTTCAGCTTCCTCTTCTCTCATCCCCTTTCCTCCCCCCCTCACCGAGAGCAGATCAAGCCCTGCCAGCATGAGCGGTGGAGAACAGAATCTGCATTGACGACAGATGGAACGAATGTTGTGGATGCATCCCAGGCCCTGAGCTGTTGTGCCACATAAATCAGGAGTAAAACTTTGCCAACTCAGAATGCTTCACAGGACTAGACTAACAGCCAGCTTAATGTCTGGCTCTGCAACCCCAAAATTGCATGGTCCAAATAAAAAAAAAATAAAATAAAATAGTGAATGCGCGTGCCCTCGGTTGAACTTCCAGCCAGCAGGGCTGGGCTGGGCTGGGTCCAGCTCCTGGAGATGAATGTGTCTCTGTGATAAGTGACTTGTGAAAGATAATTCATGGTTTGGAAGCCTCCCACTGCACCAATGGGCCGTGCACGCTGCGGGTGAAGTGTGAGGTCCCGGGCTGCCGATGCTATCGGAGCTGTGCATGCGTGCCATGGCCAACCCCAGCCTTCAGCCCTGATTAGATCCCGAACAATCAGGGCACCCAAAAATACTTCATCTTGCTCTCCTTGCCTGTGTGCCAGCGCCTGCGCCGCTCCTTCGCAGAGAAAAGCTGGAACCACACACAACCACCACGTGTGACACTCGCTCCCGTCGGGAAAGCTGCTTCCCATGCGCTGCGCAAATCCCAAGTGGTTGGGATTTAAGACAAAAAAAACCCAGGCAAATAAAAGGATTTGCTGTTAAAATTATGACTTGGCAGCCCCGTAGATGTGCGTGGGGGAGAAGTGCCTGCAACCTTTTTAGAGGCATACTTGCCCTTTGGAAAATGAACTTCCATTAAAGTAACAAGGCTTCACCCTTCTCGGTGGGTTTTTGGCAGCGTGAGGGGGAGAGGAAAGGCTGAAATGATCCCTTCAGCTTTCTCACTCTGTCTCAGCAATGATAAAATGAAACATTTTAGTGCAGCACTTCAGATCTCTGACAGCTGTGGTAGCCTGGTGTTTACAGAAGACATCCTGTTGTTCAAGGGAGACACTTCTGCCTCGCTGAAATGAAGGTTTTTAAATCTTTTTTCCCTCCTCACTGCTCTTTTATTCAATTTCCACTCCAAGAGGCCGTTACAAGGGTGACTCTGCAGATTCTGAGGGTTGTAACAGCAAGTTCACCATCAAAAAGCAGATCCACCTTGTGGGAAAACTGCCCTGGCACCCACACGGGGCTGAGCAACACTTGGAAGGGAAAAAAAAAAAAGCNAAAGCAGACCCCCCTTGTGGAAAAACTGCCCCGGCCCCCCCACGGGGGTGGGCAAAACTTGGGAAGGGAAAAAAAAAAAAGCCTTGATGGTCATGGAAACTCTCACTGCAGCGCCGAGTCCAGCACGTGAGTGTATCCTCCTGGGACTGCATCCCAGCCTGCAGCACAGCGGGATGAATCATAAGGAAATGCCACCCCAGGGAACAAATTGGTCATTGTTTGAAAGAGCTCTTGGACAAGCACTGGGGTAGCTGTGGAAGCAGGAGGGAGGCTGCATCCAGCGCGCTGCATTCACGGCAGCGCTGCAGGAACACGCCGGCGAGGCCGGGCATGCTTTGCTGCCTTCCCAGCAGAAAAACCATTTCCCTGTGTTTTTGGTTCCTTGATCTTTCTAAATAAACAGTTTCTTTGTACTGAGGAAGAAAAAAAAGAAGCGCAGCCATTGGTGTGCTGCAAAGCTGTTTTTTGGGAAGCGGGGAATGTGGGGACTTCCACCTGCTGGCAGCCCCTTTGGTGCTCCCCGCGGGCTTTGGAGCCTTCCTCTTCTGAGCAGGGCGATGGGGACGATAGCTCTGAGCCTTGAACAGCTTCTTCAGCCTTGGATCTCCAAACTGCGCTCCCGGATTTCCCCAGCCTCGTGGGCGTTCATGGCTCTGCTCAGCTGCTGCTTTGCCTCTGGATCGGGAGAGCTCACGGGGCTCGGTCAGAGGCTCAGGGTCACCGGGAGGATTAGCAGCAGAGCCAGAATCCGTGGCTCACAGCCCGGTTACCCTGTGCTGTGGAGGAGCTGGAGAAGGGGGAATTTTGGTGTTTCGGTGCTGCTTTGCTTGGCAAAGGCTGTAAGACCCAAGGGTAAAGCCTGGTTTCCCTCTGTGGGATCCAGGTGAAGATCTCGAGTGTTTCTGTGATGAGGCCCAGGGAAGCCCTGTGAGCACCACCCTGGCGTCCTTTGTTCCTGCGCACGAGATCCCAGGAGCTGTGACTTTAGAGGCCGGTCCCGTGATGTCACCAGGGAGCAATCCCTGCGGATGCTCGAGTGCATTCAGCTGGGTTGGGCAGGAGAAAGGGTGAGTCCCACGAGCTGATGGATATCTTGCACCTCCGGCCACTGATTTAAAGGGAAGTGTGTCGCCGTCCTCCTGTCTCCCCACAAAAAGCCTTAGATGGAAGAAACTGGGAGATCTTATAAGATCTCTATCAGGGGACTTGCTTTCAAGTGACAGCCGCGTCTCTAATCCAGCAAAATCTTTCTGTTTCTATTGATGCCCTACAATAAAAACAAAAGTAAAGAGAGGGAAGAATTAAGAACAGGGAGACTTGCTTTTAAAAGGCTTATAAAAATACATATAAAGCGAGACACGATGAGAACAAAGGGGTAATGGAAGCCGACAGACAGTTCTCATGCCATTAAACTGCATCTCGAAAAAAAAAACCTCTCTCAAAAAAACCCCAAAAAAAGTTAATCGTTATTTGGAGGGGGGGGAGTGTTTTTATTGTGAACATGTGCAAATGGAGGCTTCAGCTGTATAAAACCCATGCCCACAATAAGTATATTTGTGTAGCAATTAATGTGAGATCACAGGCTCGGCTTTTGCCAAATAGTCGTGTCAGCATGGGGTACATTATGTGTGTCAGGAATCCAGTTTCCAAATGTGGAAGACGTTGGGCCGCTCGTAATTAAACGTTTTGTCATCGCGGGGCAGAGCCGCGTGCGCCCCGGCTGAGCCGAGCGCGGCACCTCCAGCGCCATCGCCCAGGGTTCGCTCTCTTGGCAGCTCTTTAAGGAAACTTTGTGCAGAAGGAATTTCAAGACACTCGTAATTAGATCTCAGCCCCCCTTCTCTTTCTTTTCTTCCTCCCCCTCCCTGAAATGCAGAGGGCAATTTTGATTTTCTCTCTCAGCCAAGGAAAGCGAGTTTCGATTTCTCTTTATCGTAGCAGGGATTATCTCCCTGATTGGTGGCGTTGAGACATCATTTCCATGGGTTTCTGTTGGGGTTTCTAGTAACGCTCCGTGAATCCAATACTTTCTGGGAAGTTTATTACAGCAGCTGCTAAAGGCAGAGCAGAGGCGTCCAAATAGTGCAGGAACATGCATTTACCACACTTACAACTCCAGCAGATTCAGTTACAAGAACTGCTGCAATTTTTCTTTTTTTTTTCTTTTTCCCTCCTTTTATTTCCTTTTTTTTTCCTTTCCTATTCCTTGTGGTCTTATTAAGACTCAGCAGAGGCTGTGGTCCCTGATGCTGTGTCTCTGAATTAATTTTAAGTGAAGCAAAGGCTGGAGTGGAGTGTGGGAAGGTTCTTGGCATGGATGGGCTTGGCTGGAGTTTTCAGTAAGGAGACATTGAAGGGAAGGGAGAAGAGGATTGCGTGTGTGTGTATATGGGGGGACAATATTTTTTATATACTCTGCACAAAAAGCCACCTCCAGAGCTATCAGGCTTTCATCACCCCAGCCCGATCCAAGGATGTTCAAGAAGTGAAACACGTCGTAAATCTGGCAGGCTGGCTGGGACTTGGAGAGGTTTGAAAGGCGCTGGAGGGTGGGAGCATCCCGGCTGGGCCGGGCTGGTCAGCGCAGCCTGCGGCGGGGGAAGCCCCTTTCCACGGCTCCGGGCACTTCCATCGGGTTTTTATCTTCTTGCTGAGGAGATATCCCAATTGTTCCCCCCGCCCTCTTCCAGGGAGATGGGAACAGATGTGCCCCACTGTAGAAATGCTGAGCAGCTGAGAAAGAAGCTTGAGAGTTGAGAGTGATTTTTTCTTTGAATTATGCTTTTCTTAGTTCCTTAATGGTTTTCTCAGTGGTGATGTGAGGCATCGCCTGAGAAGGAGGAGCACGGCACAAGTCAGTTTTTATTCCACCCTCCCCAGTGCTACTTCTTCAAGTGGTTTTCCACTTGATAAGAATTGGGAGAGCGGTGTAAAAGATGATTCGGGGCGAGTGGCAGAAGCGCTGGTGCTTCCCTACCCTCAGTGCCTTTTTCTGCGTGAGGTGAGTTAGACATGGGTGGGCAGCACTGGATTTCGGAGCCTTTCTCCCGCTCCACCGGTGGTTTGTGACTCAGTGTCCTGGTTAAATCAGGAATGAGGTCACCGGTACTCCAGAGCTGCAATAATGCCTCTGTTTGCAGCTCCCGTGGTGCTGGGCAGGTATAGACAGCCGGCCTTGTACCAAAACATATTCCAGGAATTTTCCCTACTGTTTTCAGGCCTCACACTTCCCAAAAGTAATAGGAATATGCACCGGTGATGGGGACATATTTTACTCTAAATGAGTAAAATAGCCACATTTCCTCGCTTGCGTTTTATTAATTTTAACCACAGCTCTTCAGGACAGACCGTAAATAAAACATCAGGCATATTAACTTTGGGAGATGGTGTTTCTTAACGGCACCTGCTAATTAATTACAGCCAGAATCGTAGCAAGGCTCCAAATGAGAGGGGTTCTCACCTCCCCAGCAGTATTTCGCAGGAGGCAGGTAGCGTGCCGAGCTCACGGGCACTTCGCGCTGTTTGTTTGTCTTGTAGGTGTTGCAGCGCGATGTAAATTCTTGTTATTATTAAGAAAAAATCCCCTTTTCTGAAAATGATTCATCCAACACCTCGTCCTCGTTGCATGTAACGTCTTGTTGGGCCTGGAACTGCTCTCTGCCGAGCGCTTGCACCGCAGGGAAGGCGCTGGGTTCGACGGGAGCCGGGGCGCTCGCGAGAGGAGCCTTTGCTCAGTCTGTGCTTGCCTCCCATGGCTGCGCGGTGGAGAAGCCTCTGGAGAGGTAGAGGCCAACAGGGGTTGGTTCCAACTTGCTCCAAAGAGGTGAAACCCTCATTTCCTCTAAATCTTGCCAATAATACTTGGTTTTTCCATTTCCCCTGCAAACGTTGTCCCTGCTTGGGAAGACCACTGAAAGGAAGGAACCCAGGGTGAACTAGGAGGTCTTCTTTCCAAGAGGAAGGAAAATTATTTGGAATTAGCAGTGGGGCCACCTAATCCTATTAGAGCTTCTCCTGGAAGGCAAAGTCTCAATGAATAAATCTGCAGAAACCTCAAATATTAATGGTGAGGCTGAAGGGAGGAGGGGAGAGCGCGGCAGCAGCGATTTGGGCTGGATTGCCCGACTTGGTGGGGTGCACTTCCCATCCCTGCTGGGGGAATTCCATGCTTTTCTGTGCACTTTTTGTTTCTTCTACCACATATTTGAAATTGCCTCTGTAGGTGGAAGGGCTGAGGGTGGTGAGAATGCTGCAGGTGCGCAGCATCCAAAAATGCAAACCTGTGGAATGGGGGAAATCTGTCTGAGACTCGCCCGGGGTCAGGATAGCACCGAGCATTTGTGCCTTTCCTGCTCCTCCAGGGACAGGGGCCCCACACACTCACAGACCTCACTGACACTGAAGGAGCTTTTGGGGCTGGAGTTGTTTCCAGTGCAGCGCCCAGGGCTGCCCTTGGGGCTTGTGGTGGGGTAATCACAGGCAGCAAAGGTGATGGCATCTGCCTGCTCTGCACGCTCCATGCGTTATCCAGGGTGGGAAACCCCCCCCTCCCATGCCAAGAAGGGGGATTTAAGGCTGCACTTGGTTTCACGGATTGTGGAGTGCCTCTGTTTGTAATGGGATGAGGTTATCCGGGTCTCTTCTCCAAAGCAAGGGGTCTGACCCGCACTGAGGGCTGAGTGCTGGCTTTGCCATCAGGGAGATTATCCTGCTGGTTCAATCTGCCCTTCCCAGAAGCAGCACTGCTCTTCCTTCATGCCAGTAGTGCTGCAGGGCAGGGGCTGCTTTCTGCACCCCAAAATCCCTTTGCACCAGTGATGCTCCTGCAAAAGCTGCCTGGAGCAGCCCAGCAAAACCCCTCACCTTTTCCCTCGCTCCCTACCGAGACAGAGCTCCCACTCCTGAGCTGGGAGCCGGGCTGTACCCTCACTCCCAAATCCTGGCCCTGTGGATTAAGCTCAGTTAACACCTGGACAGACCTTTCTGCCAGCACCCCCAACAGCACTTCCTGCAAAAGAGGGTTTTCCCCCTGCCCTTCCCCTTGATCGTGGCCACTCTCCCTGCAGAAACCCTGGCTCTCCGCTTCCAGGCTGAACTTTTGAACCTTCCTCCTCCAGCCCCAGCCAGGTTGTTATTTTTGACACCCTTTCCCCAAGTTCCTGCACAGCTGAAAAGGAGAGGGCCGGCCTGGCCGCGGCTCCTGGCTCTTCCCGGTGCCCGACGCTCCCTGCCAGCCCCTGGCACCCGGTCAGGTGAGCTCGGGGCGGCCCAGGACTTGTGACAGCACAGAGGACGAGTGCCACCGGGGAGGAGAGCTGTCTGCCATCTGCTCTTCCCACTTGTATGACTTAGGGGGAGTCTTTTTCTCGATCTGGATCCCACATTAATTGTTTCCCGGAATATTTTGCTACACGAATGTCACGCTTCTGTCTGCTTGGCTTGCCCTGAGTCAAGCAGAGGTATTTATGAGTGGTTTTTTGCACATATTTTTCACCTTTTTGAAATGCTTGGCACCGTTCTGGATGCTGGAACAGATCCTTCCTGTTGAAAATACAGAACTCAGTTAGTCTGGTTGGAGACTGGAGGGAAAAGTGGTGGTTTAGCTGCTCAGCTCTGGCTTAGCTGATGCTCAGAGTGATGGTGAGCCCTGCACTCCTGCAGAGCAGAGGTCAGGTCTCTTTGCCCATGCTGGTGTAATTCAGAAGTCAGAAAAAGCTTCCTCCTCCCCAAAAAGAGCACCAAGGAAATCTGTCCTCCCCGGAGCTGGGTGCCAGGGCAGGGTGGGAGCCCTTTGGCCGCAGCTCTTCCCCGCACACGAGACTTACCGCAGCATTTTATTTGTTGTATGACAGGCTCCGAGCCAGGGTCAGGCCCACGATCAAGTTAGCAGGGCTCAGCTGCTGTGCATTAACCAGCCAGGGGGGCATTCCCAACCTAGGACAAAGCAAAGGCAAAACCTGTTCATTCAAACATCTTTCACGGAGGTTTAAACAAAACTTCATTTGCTTTATGTACTCCTGTGTGCAATTAATGAGGCAGGAGCTTGGTTTGAGCCCCTGGTTATCCAGCTCCGATGGTCACTTTGGTTTGGACCAAAAGAGAAGCATCCCAAATGTATTTATTTGTTCCCCTACAAGCTGTGGCACTGGCAGACAGATGGAGGAGTTAAAGCTTTGCTGGTGGAAGTGGAGCTGGGAATTGCTGTGGATGTCTTATAACCATTCCTCGGAGGCCAGGGATTCACGTCCCCTTGGAGCAAGAGGCTTTCAGACCCCATCAAGCTCTTCTGTCAGCTCCAGCAGGAATCAGGAGGTTGATGGTGAGCATCAGGCTGTAAACCTCTTTGGGAACATGAAAGGATCTGTGAGGATCCCATGCTTCCCCAAAATACGTCCCCTCATTTTCACCTGGGAGTGAAAGGATGCTGTGCTGGAGGTGGGAACACAGCGTAGAGCTGGCGTAGGTGTGCATTTTAAGGCTCGAAAAGTAGTCCAGAAATAGGACAAGTAGTTCCCAAGACCTGTGAGGTGTTTGTAATTTAAGAGCCCTCCTCCCAGGGCCGGTTTCCAGGCCGCCTCAGCCCCAAAGTGCCCGAATCGCGGCGCTCCGAGGGCCCGGCTCTGCCCGGCCCTGGGACTGCTCCCTTCGAGCCCTGTCGCAGCTCTTCAGCTGAACAGGAGCTTAACTGTGTGCTCCTGCGGGCCAAGAGCTTCAGAGCTGGCGTAGCAGAGCATGGTTTGAGGATGATTAAGCATCTGCCTACGCTGTCTATTATTGGAACTGCATCGGAGCTGGGGCTGGGGAACCATTTTCTGAGCAGCCTTCCCGGCTTCCTGAAATCGCTGGTGCAAGTAAGCAAAACAACTTTGCATTCCTCTGTGCCCACAGCTGAGCAGGTTTTCAGGTGCCACCTCATCACTTATCTTTCTTTTCTCTTCTCCTGTGTCCCCCAAAGTCCTGGAGAAACCCCAGTGCGATTGTTCTCACGCTTGTTCAGGGCCGTTCCTTGGGCTTTGCAGAATTGCAGAGCTGCTTGCAAGCAAACAAACAAAACCCCCTTTCTTGCAAAAATGCGTGTCATTTTTGACTGGGATACTTGCTTATTCCTATTATTTTGGGGAGTGGTGGCTTTGTTTCTTCCAGGTCTATTAAAGTGGGTTTTTTGTATGTTGTATAGGAAGATAAATGCCAATTTATAGTCAAGACGGAATTCTAGTTCGGTGTTTGGAAATGCAGTACCCAAGCTAAAATCCTTAATTTTCTGCCTATTCAGACTCTTGGGAATTGTCAGGCTTCAGCTCAGAGACTGAACTCAGACCGGGAGCTATTTACTACTTCAGGGAAAGCCAAGTGAAATCTAAGTATAGGGATAAAACTTTGTAGGCTTGAGATTTACAACTGTCAGACTTCCTTGCTCAGGAGCGTTCCTGCAGTGGGTTCGTGAGCATTTTGTCCTTTTTATGCTTTTCTTATTTGTATTTGTATCATTTATATTTTTGAAGCCCTGCTGCTGTGGCTGATTTCCTCCGTCCACGTGCAGCCACGGCTTCATCTGACAGAATGAGCTGCAGCAAAGGCCTCCGTGGCTCCATTCTTTTTCCTGGAATGCCAGTAAAGGAAGAAGTGCAGCACAGCATCTCGCAGACCAACCCTCAGCTCTCACTACTGCCATAAATCAGAACTAAGAAGCTCACCTAAAGTCAAGGGGGAAGAAAGGACATTTTTGTAAATGGATGTCCTGGCAGAGCTGCCCTGCCCCGGGAGGAGGTGCCCCCATCACCCCCACGCTGGGTTTTCCCCGTGGCGATGGGAATTCATTATTTTGCTTTTCCTGAGCCACCACAGCAGAATGTTTTGCAGAGCAGCTGAGCAGGACTGCGGCGCTCAGCCCACAGAAACACCGTGGCCTCCAGAGTAAATCAGAATTTCCCCTTTGATTTGAAGGGGGAAAGCTGATTTTTACAAGGAAATTTGGGGGTGATCTCGAAGCTGCCCTCTCCTCCCTGTTCCCCAGTGACATTCCCCAGCAAGCAGTACTAGAAATCCAGATGTTGGGTTTGCCTTTCATGTTTTCTTGGTAAATATCTGAATAAATATTTATCAGTAAACAGAGCAGATTTGTTTCTAAACTGGAGTTGGCTGGGTTTGTGCATAGTTCTTGGCGAGGGGTTTTTAGGAGTGGTGGAGGGATGCTCAGTCTCAGGGACCGAGCTCTGCAGAGAGAAGAAATGAAGCAGAATTGGGTTTTTCATCAGAAAATGCTGTTTAATGGAACCAGGTTTCTCCCTCATGAAATGCGCTGATGGAAAAATTTTATGTAATAAAAACAGACAACACCTCCTTCCCCCTCAAAAACAAAAGGGGGGGGAATAGGGAGTTTCCTTGCAAAATGTATTATTTGGATGTTTTCAGACTGACCAAACTCTTTTTTATTTCATTTTTGAACTCATTTCAGGGGAGAATCCATAGAGAAATAATTGAACAGAGGCTCCAAACCCAGATGAAAGAACTCACCCCGACTGAAATGAAACATTTTGTTGAGCTTGAAAGTAATTGTGTGCTTGGAAAGCAGCTCACTGTGCGTGTAGGGGGGGTTGTTTTGGTGATCCATGAAATATTTTTAAGATTTATGGGACCTGGTGGTGACTTTGAAGACAGAAAGTGCCTTTCCAGCGCAGCTGCAGCCGTTCGTGTCCGTGTGCTGTGTGGGCACCGAGGAGATATGGAAGCAGTATTTTGTGAAATACATGATTTGCAAAGATAATAGATGTATTTTATATAAATATATACGTATAAAATAAAATCTACATGCAGGGTTTGGTGGGAAGGGAGCGTGTGGGTGCATCCCACAGCCAGGTGAAGAGGGATTGAAGCACAGAGCAGTGGGGAAGCTGAGGGGATTAACTCTTCCCATCACCTGCACTGCTCTGTTTGCAGGGAGATGTCCTGGCTCCCTAATCCCATTTTAGCCTCCCCAGCTGGGATATTATCCTGACCAGTACAAAACCAGTTTGCTTCTGGTAGGCAGCAGAGCTCTACGGGGCTGCTGCCAGCACTCCCTGGGTTTGGAGGCTCCCCTCTCTTCTAAAATAGCTGTGTTCCCCTGGGAATGCAGGGCAAGCAAGGAATATTTTGGGTCCCCTCACACCTTGCATCCTTTGGGAAAAGCTCCCCTTCAAGTGGGGTGCCTTATCGGTCAAAAGAGGGATGTCTGCTGTCCAGGAGCAGGTTTGAGGGCTGGGAGAGTCTTTGCTGGACTCTCCAGAAAGTGAAACACCCTCAACTCGTGTTTTTAGGGAAGGGAGGGCACCAGGGGGATGCAGGGCAGGGTATTTCTAGCCTGATGTGTCCGAGGCAGGATTCAGCTGGAATGATTGAACCGGAGCGAGCGATGGATCTGGAAGGTGGAGGGAGCATCCTGTGCCCTCCTGCTCTCCAGGCCCCGCTGAGCCTTTTGCAGGCAGAGCTGGAGAAGGGGCGGCAGGATGTCGTGAGGGAGGAGGATGGAGGAAATCCCTGCTTGCACAGGAGCGTTTCCATCACAGCACTCGTGTGTGGGGCTTGTTTAAAAGACACATTTCTCTCTGCACAGATTTCTCCCTTCAGACCAGAGAGGCTGAATGGACAAATCCTGAGATTCAGGAGCTGGCTCACGTCTGTGTGTTTGAGGTTAAGGGTTTCCCACCTCCTTAAAGCTGGAATTGTTGAAGAAATCCAGTCTTTCCACATCTTTTAGCACTTCAGAGCATGGCAAAGAAAAAACTGTTTGGGGGAGAAGCACAGCTCTGGGCTGAGCCTTGAAATGAGTCACCTTGAATTAGACAGTGGAATAAGCTCAGGAATAGAAGGAATTGCACCTGAGTGGTTTTGTGATGACAGGGACGTGGTTATGTCCCCTCCCTCTCTCTGTGCCGTGGTCCTTAGGGAGCAGCAGCTCCCAGGGTGCTTGGAAGGACAAGGAACCGGTGGCAGACGCGTGACCTGGGATTCACATCCCTCCTGCTGGTGCTCACAAGGACCTCCCCTGACCCTGGCACACGGGGCTTTCGCTCAGGGCCCATCCGACACAAGCAGGAGAATTCAGAGCTACTGGATTAGGAGCTGGTGTGGCTTCCATTAACCCGGGGGTTTTGCTGGGCTGACTCCTGCAAGAGCCGTGCATCAAACGTAATGAATCAGGAGGGAAGCCCAGAGATCAGACGAGCCCGCTGACCTCTGGAGTGAGATGGCATTCCCGACAGGCAGCGCGTCAGGAGGGGGGGTGGTGGACAAAACCAGGCTGGCCTCCTATTTATTAATTTCTTTAATGCCTTGATAGGCTTTCAGGCCCCAACTTGTTAATTTTGCCGATGCGCGCACAGGTTTTTGTCAGCGGGGATGGCTGGGGGCTGAGCCTCTGCGAGTATCAAAGCAGAAAAGCAGCCGGGGCAGAAACACGGCCTCGGAAGCAGGGAAGGCTTTACTGCGATACAGCCAAAAAAATGCTGAGCCCTTCCAGGGAATTCGCCTGCTCTTTGTTTTCTCTTTGCATGCTGCAGATAGATGAAAATATTGATGCATTCCTCAAGCATCCATCCGAGGCTGGAAGTGCATCAGGGAGCCCAGAAGCGACGCACGCGTGTGTGCAAGTGTGTAAATAGATATTGTTACCCTGGGACCGGGGCTGCAGCTCTCCTCGGTGGGACCAGATTGGTTTCATGCACTGATTGAGTTCATTCCCCGGCCAAGCAGCGTTTAAACTACTGGAGGCATTTCTTTTTTTAACCTTAGGAGTACAAACAAAACAAAACAAAAAAGGGAAAATCCCTGAAGTAACTCTGGCAATAGTGAGGTGAGCCCCTTGCCAGCTAGGATGTGCCTGCACATATGGACACGCAAGTAACTTTGTCCACTGCTGTCACAAAACTAAAGGCACTTATATGAGGGTGAGAGGTCAGGGGAGACCTTGATTTAATAACAGGGGAAACATTATTTTTCTGTTATTAATTACGCATTATCCATAGTACATTTGCTGCGCTCACTTTAGATAAGGTTACATCTATATTTTTGTTAGGGAAACTTCTCGGGTCACGTAGGGAAAGGTGGCTGGAAGGCAGGGAAAAGAAATCTGCTTTAGAGAGCTGGGGGAAATGCTGCATTTCTCTGTGACCTCCCCCTTCTCAATCTGCTCTTCTGGGGACTGATCCTGGCGCATTCCTGGAATAGCTCTCTTGGTGAATGCTGAAGGAATTGAGGTGCGGAAGAAACTTGGGGCAGCACCAGCTTGGAGTTCCCAGAAAGTCCAGAGGGATGGATATATCCTTACGTCTGTGCTCTTTCTCCCGAGCTTGTAGCTACTGGATCAGTCAAATTCAAAGTGAAAAGTTATGCTCAGCGAGAGGGAGACTTAAAAGTTCAAATCCAGGTCTGGTTCAGTGCATTCCTTCTCTTGTTTCCTCGCTTTCAGCTGCTTTGGAGGAGTCCACTGGGAGGAATTATCCCATTCCTGCTGGGGGGGACTCCCAGCCTACGGAGATGATGGACAGTGGGGATCATTCCGGGGGGAAATGCGGGGCTCAGCTCCAGGAATTGTCCCAAAGTGAGAAGCGCAGGTGCCGCTGTGCTCCCTTCCCAGCACAGATCAGGAGACAATGGCGCTGCTCTCAGGGCTGGATCCATCTCCCCTTTCCCAGCTGAGGCTTTGCCTAAGGAAGGGGCCAGGCAGCTGGTGGGGAAGGAGGAAAAAGAAGTGAGGGAAAATAAACAACCCTCAAGGAATCCACTCCACGCAGATGGATGGTTTGTATTACAGGGAGGTGAAGAACCTCTTCACGTGGTGTCAGCACTTGGGAAATTCCTGCTCTATAAGTAAATTTTTTTGGGGGGGAAAAAAAAAATAAATAGAAAGTTTAGGCTTTTTAGCACAGGGTCAGGATTAGGATTTACCCACCTGAGACCTCCATCCCTGGAAGCACAAAGGGCTGAGGGAGATGCTTGCCTGGTATGTGGGAGAGCAAACCATTCTCCAGGCACCTGATGCCACAGGAAAGGGAAGCTGCTGCTGTGTGATCAGCACAGACCCGTGAAGGTTGGCAGGGCCAGAGCTGGGCTGGGGACAGAATCCTGCGTGGAGCCTCTCCTGCAGCTGAGGGCCGGTTCCGTGGCCCTGCAGTGCCAGCGATGCTGTGCCCCAGCCCTGCCTCTGTGGGTGCACATGGAAAAGGGGAATCAGCAGCCGTTCCATCCAAGCTGACCTCAAATTAAGCTGTTTCTTTCCTCAGCCCCCTCAGGACACGAGGGGAGGCAACTCTGGGTCTGTCTAGCGAGAAAGAAAACGCAGAAGTGTCTGCTAGAGTGGGTGATCTATAGAAACGGCTGGGGGCTGGATGTTTTTAGCAGTACCTCCTTGTTTTAGGATCTTTTCCATATTCCAGCAGTGCTCACGTCAGCAGGAGCCGCTGGCTGAGGCCAGGGAGGGATCTCTGCTGGGTTTCCCCCTTGGAATATCTGACATGTCTGGTACAAATTCAGTGGTGGAGACTCAGCTGCTCCTGCTCTGGCTGAGTTTGTTGCTTGCCCAAAACTCAGCACTTGTCCATCCTTGTGTCCTCATCTATTTATTCCCCTGTTTTCAAATGGCTTCAGGTACCTGTGGAGTGTTTGCCCCCCTGGCTCATCCCTGGAAAGAAACAAGTGGAATTGTCTTTTTTTGGGGTGTGAAAGCCAGAGAGAGCAAAACTCTGGTTCTGCCTTAGTGGGTGAAAAGTAAAACACCTGTGGACCTGGTGAGTGTTGGGACCCCAGTTTGTGTTATTTGACCAAATCAGTTTGGTATCCTGGCTGAAGTCTGTGCAGTGACTTGCTTAATTAATTGACTTGATTAATTTATGTGAACACAGTGACAGCTCTCCTCCAGGGAGCTGAGCATCCCTTGGATGTCCCCTTGGATGTCTGCTGCCGTCTCCCACCAGCACTTTCCAGTAGTGCACTTAACGTTATTTCTTTGGGGGTTGTTTTATTCCCCAGTGCCCTGTTTCTAGTGGTAAAATCAGAGCCAAAAATCGTCTGTACAGCACAGGGTGATGTCCTTGGGCCAGTGGTGTGTCTGTCACATGCTCTGAAGGGTGATGTGGTCGCCGGTGCTCTGCCTCGTCAGGATGTCCTGTTGCATGTGTTTTGTTCCAGGATATGTTCATTTGTATGGAAAATTATACATCCATTTTCGCTGCTGGCATGCTCGTAGCAAGGCAGTTTGCGTAGATAAAGCTTTCAAGTCAGCTTGTTTCTAAACTTCCCTAAAAGTCTGGCTGTGGAATTTCTCTCCTTGAAAACACTCGTGCCTTAAATTAGGGGATTGATTTAAGCACAGTTCTTAAATCAACTTAATGTCCCCCTTACAAGCAGCATTCATGCAACAGTCACCTCAGTCCCTGCAATCAGAGCCTCCGAGCTTTTCTTCATGACTAAATAGAAAAAAAAAAACCAAGGAAAGCAACCCCTGAGCTGAATCCAAGCCCTCCCGCTCCCACGCAAAGTGGAGCGATTAAAAAAAAAGGATGCTTTTGTTTTAAGTGTAGAACCAGTCATAATAGGCACAACAGGGAAGTGCTTAATAGGGTTTCAGCTTGCAAAACAGTAATTAGAGATGATATTCCTCTGATTGCTCAAGGCTGAGTTTGTGATAGGTCATCCCTCAATCGGGGCTGAATATATGTGATGTGGAGGCCCATGCTTGCAACATTACAAGGCAGGCATGCTTTTCTTTAATCATTATTATTTCAGTTACAACCCGGATGAGTGATCCCAGCTGGTAGATAAGAATCAAACACACACAAATAGGGCTCATCTTTCTTACCATATGGAAACCTGAATTGCAGAAGTCATCTCCATCTCAAACCCTGCTCAGCCCCCGTCCACCCAGGCGCTCTTTCTGTCCTGTTTTAGCTGTAGTTAATTGTTGAGCAACTCTCTAACCCAAGCACAGCCTCTCCCTGGGTGTAGGGGCAGGGATAACTTCATTTATACGGGCTTGGAGTCCTGCCTGTCTCCCCTTTCTTCCGAGCTCGAGGTACCATCAGAACACGCTTCCCATCTGTTCCTTCTTCCTCTTGGTAACAGCTTCGTGTCCCAGCTACTGGGTATCCAAATGGTTTTTCTTGGAGTCCGAGTGGAAAAATGGGTCCTGCTTTTATGAGGTGTTTCCCTTACAAGTTTTAGGGGGATTTGCCTTCATTAAAAGGGCACCTGCACAGCCAGAGCGGCGACAGGACCAGCCCAAGGAATGCACTCATCTTCCACATGTGAACGTACTTTGCCCTCTGTGTTAAAAAGTAGAGGGGGTAGAAAAATCCCTGATGAAGGGGAAAGGGGCAACAATGTCTAATCACTGCAGAGCCATCTTGAGCTAATTGAGTTTGTCTAAAATTCATCCAGCCTTTAAGGTTTAATAGAAGATGATGGTCTTAATGCATCACATGCCTTGGAGTAAATGGATACTCTGCTTTAAAGGCCCTGTTGATGTTATGTGAAGGGGAACAACAGTTGTTATGATTCTGAAACTCAGATTGAACCCAATTAATCAATGCTGAGATGATTTGAATCATGTGGCATGCATGGTCACCTCTCTGATATTCTATCCTTATCCCTCCCTAGACTGAGACATGATTGATGTCAACTGTACACCGAATTTTCAGGGGGAAGGCTGAGCCAAGTCATTTGGACAGAGAAACAAATTAGATCAAAAGTGTGATCCAGGGGAAGGGAGATCGGTTTCAGAGCAGAAGGTTAAATTTCTTTTTATACCTCGGGTGCTCTGTCCGAGCGCACAAGCCCTGGGGATCGCCCTTGTGTGCATGTGTTTTATGTGTGTGTGTTTTGTGGGGGGTTTTTGTGTGGGGTGCGTGCACGAGCACCAGCCCAGGCACGGGACACTCGGCAGGAGATGGCCACACATGCCTCGGTCCAACCCCAGAGCGCAGAACTCATCCAAAGGCACGTTTGCATCTTCAGGCAGCCCTTAATGTAAAAATAATCTGCAGCCATCCTCGTTCTTAGGTTACAGCCAGCCGTGGTTACCTTGTGACTTCCCTCGGAAAAAAGGGAGCGGGAGGAGGGAGGAGGGGGGCAGAGCTGGGGGGAGCACCCCGGGCCCTGCTCGGTGCTTCACACCCCTGGCCACCTTTGGCTCGCAGCGTTTTTACGCCCTCTGAGCCTGCCAAGCCTTGGCCGGGGGTTCACGGGGCGGGGGGGATTTTGGATCTCGCCTTTTATTTCCTTTGGTTTCTCCTGCTGGATTACAGAAAGCAGTGGGAGGACTGGATGGCGTGATATGGGTGTTTCTGAAGGCTGGGGGTTGGGGTTTGTTTCTTTTTTGTTGTTGTCTTCTTTTTTTTTTTTTCCTTTTTCCCTCCTGTCTTTTTTCCTTTTCCTCTTTTTCTTCCTTTTTTCTCTTTTGTTTTTTTTTAATTCCTTCTTTCTTTTTGTTGTTTTGGTCTCCTTTTTTATCCTTTCTTCTTTCTTATTTCCTTTTTGGTTTCTTTCTCTTTTTTTTTTTTTCCTTTTTCCCTCCTGTCTTTTTTCCTTTGCCTCTTTTTCTTCCTTTTTTCTCTTTTTTTTTGGTTTGTGTTTGTTTGTTTGTTGTTTCTTTTGGGCTTTTCCTTCCTTTTCCACAAAGGGCTTTTCGCCGCTGCTCTCCACTCCCTCCGCAAACCTTGTGCCACCGGTTTGCGGGTGGGAAGAGCGTCCTTGCCACACGTTTTGCCCCAAAGGAGTTGTCCGGGGGAGCGGGGGTTCCCGGCAGCCGCATCCGCTTTATTCCTCCTCACCGCTCACTCCACGCGCCGCAGTCCCGCTCCCCTGACAGCTCCGCAAAAACCTGGGATTTGGAGGAAACTTGCCCAAACCAACCCGCGGGCCGCGAGCAGGGCGGCTGTGGCGCAGATCCCCCTCCGCAGCCGCGGTGCCCTCCGGAGCTGCTGGCGCGGCTCCCCGGGATGCTGCGGGCGGGCTGCTCCGTGCCTTGGCCGAGCCCCGACACAGCGGCGGGGTGTCACATTTATTTCCTACGGGGAGCTAAACCCGCTCGCGCTTCACCGCGGGCCCCTGCGGCAAGGGGGCACTGGCTCGGACGCGGTGTCAGCTCCCCGCGGGGCCGGCTCCGGAGCCGGCGGAAGGTGGGGACGCACAACCCCGAGGTCCCCAGCGTGTTCCTGTTCAAGGGGTTTGAAAGCCTTTGTGTCCACAAATTTTCGGTGTCTGTCTCCAGCTCCTGGTGCTGGGAATGCTGGAGTTTGCTGATGCTAGGAACTAAGGAATTTTTTTTTTTTAATAGGCGCTTTCCTTAATTATGATATTAAGCGATTCAGCCTAATTCTGATTAAAGCGAGCGTTGTAACAGTTCAATACAACCCCGGCTCATCTCTTTAATAGCTCTAAAAGCGTCTGCGGGGGAAAGATACCTTAAGGAAGTTAAATGATGTCAAGATTATTTTTCATTACTGCAGTTTTGTATAGTTAGAAAAGCAACAAACACTGTTAATCTGGTTCAGTGAGGGGGCAAAGCCTTTAACTACACTTTTTTTTTTACTCATTAAGTTCATTTGTGCAAAAATTCTTGTAATATAATTGCGTGTTTATACTACCTTTGCTCGTTTTCCTCCTTTTTTTTTCTTAACCCCCAATCGAAAAAAAATCACTGCTGCTGAAAATCGCTGATTATCCTGACACATTTTTCCCCCCCAGTGGAAACGCTGATGATTTGAAGCCCAAGGAATAGGAAATTCTGACGGGAGATCTATTGTTTTTCAGAAAGATCTGAACAATAAATGTCGTGGAAGGCTCCGCGCTTGTATATGTGTTAATTAGAGGCTGCATAAATAGGTGCACAGAGGGACAGAAGCGGCTTCCTTAAGTTTCCAGAGCTGGGCTATAGTTTGTGTTGCAAACAAAAGAAAGCTCGGGTTTGGGTTGGGGTTGTTTTAATGACAGCGCATTAAACCTTCTCACTTCTCTCAGTCCCGTCCGCCCAGCCCTTCCTGCCTCTCGCCTCGGGGGGAGAAAAAATAAATAAAGGAAAAGTGGGGATGGAAGCGTTGCCCTAAGAGTTTGGGTAATTTTAATCCATCCCCGCTTCCTTGCCAGCCGAAGTTCTCGGGAATTCGCACACCGGCGGGGAGAAGGGGTGGGGGCAAAGCCCACGCTTTTCCGTAACACCTGGCCCGGGGCGCTGGGCTGAAAACGCTGAATTTTGGGCTGCCAGGGTGGCACTTTTGTCTCTTCGCGGCGTTTCCGCGGAGTTTGAGCGGCTGCGGTGGAGGCTGAGCTGGGCGTGGGGATTGTCTCCCGCGTCCCCAGCGCTGTCCCACTGCCCCGAGCTTTCACCCCCTACGCCAGCACCACCCCTTCCCACCAAAAAAAAAGGTGATTTTCTCTTACAATTCAAACCACTTGCTTCAAAAATAGACCCCAAACAACCCCCAAGTCTTGGGGTGAGGGTGCTGTAGCACCCGCATCCCCCCCTCTCGGAAGCCGCCCTGGCTTCCTATTGATTTTATTCCTTGCCCAGAGCCTCCTGGAAAATGGCATTTGCCGGGATGTTTTTCCCTGCGCAGCCTGCGTATCGTCACTCAGCGGCAGAGCTCGCTCCATCCTCCCTCCTTTTGTGTCCTTCCAGCCCTCTGCTTAATTGTATTCCCAATTGCATTTGCTTTGATGGATTTACTTCCTTTTATAATTTCCCAGTTATGGACCCTGGCTTTGCCTTCCCGACACTTAATGTGGAAAAAAATGTCCTTTTTGTGCTCAAGTTGAGGAGAAACCGCTTGCTTTGAAGGTCTCTGCCGGGATGTATGAGGGGTTCTCCCCATTTTTATCAGGCCTTGATATTCCCCCCTTTTTTCCGCCGTTCTGTCGTGTGTCCCCATTCCCTTGCTGATGTTTTTGCAGCGTTAAACCCCCCGAGCTCCCCGAAAAGGCAGGGAGAGCACAGCGGGGAGAGCCTGAGGGAGAGGAGGTGTGGGGGAGATGGAGGACAGAGCGGCGGTCAGTGCGGGCAGGACAGTGGCAAAATCGGGGTGAGCTGACACTCGAGGGGTGCTGGCTGCCGCTCTCTGCAGGGCTTAATGCATCAAACCTACCGCCACACAGAATAATGCGGGTGGGGGGCGGTGCTCGCCCTGGGCGCTGATAACGCTGATGGGCATGGAAAAGGTTCGGGAGCAAACCGAGGGACGGGCAGGGGCCAGGGGTGCTCCCCCCGCCGGTTTGGGACAGCTCCCTGTGGAGCCGCTCCCGGGAGCGGCGATTCCCGGCGTTTTGGGAGCATCTCCCGGGCCCGTCCCGGAGCATCCCGCGGCCGCTGTCCCTGTGATGTCCGCGGGACGGTCCCGGCGCTGCCCGCCCGCGGGTTCAGGGGGTGCGGGAGGGCAGGACACGCAGCCCCGGGTATGGGGAAGTGGGGTTCAACCCCCCCCGTTAAGGAGCCGCGTTCCGAGGGGCACCAAATCCCTGTTTGTCGGGGAGGGACGGAGCGGAGCGGGAGGAAATGCCGGGAGAAGGAGCCGGGGGAGGTGGGAGTGGGTTAGGGCAGAGCCCCCCGTGGGAGACACGACCCCCGGGCGGCCCCGGGCGGGAGGGGCGCTCCTGCCCCCCCCTCGGAGGGGACGATTTCGTTTACGGAAATAAAGGTGGGGATGCTCCCTAATCCGGACACGGCGGTTCTGCTGCTGATCCCCCCACAGCGGAGGGGTGCCGGGCTGGATCCCCGCAGCCCCTTCGCGGGGGTTTTGGGGAGGTATGATGCGTTCGTGCCTCCGCAGAGCTGCCGCTTTTTCTCTGCTTTTGGGAAATGCTCTTTTTCCCCCCGCTCCCGAGCCCGGCGCCGTCCCGGTTTAAAAACATTTGCAACGTTTTAAGTCCGAGACCTTTTCTCTTTGGCAACAGTGTGGCTTAAGCGGAGATCAGCGGGAGGAGGTGCCCGGCCGGCGGTGCCCGGGGGCCGGAGTCCATCGCCATCGCCCTCCCCGCGAGCCCGAGCCCGGCGGGAGCCTCCCCGCTCGCACAGCCGCCCCCGGCCCCTCCGAGGATGCTCGGGTGCGAGGGATGCGAGGGATGCGGGCGATGGGGAGGTGGATGCGGACTGGGCTGGGACTCAAACCCGGTGGAAAACAACAACGACAACAAAAAAAGTGGAGATGGGGGGTAAGGAAGGAGATGCGGGAGCCGCTGGGGCAGCGGGACACCTCTGCAGGCACAGAGCAGGTACGCTGAGCAGGTGTGGTGTGGGCTTTGGGGCAGGGCGCAGCTTTCCACAGCGGGCTGAGCCCTTTTCACCCCTCTGTGTGTGTGTCCCGCTGCACGAGTTCATTCCCAGGTGGAGGTGGATGCCCGATGCGTCAGACGGGGAAAAAATATTTTCATACCCTCTCGGCACCCTTCTCCCGGCCTCACTCCCTCCCCTCCTGGGTGAGCAGCTCCAGCAGTGGCCAACCCACCCTCAGTGAGCTCGGATGGGAGAAGAGGGGTCGGGCAAAGGGGGCAAAAGGTTGTTGAGGCAGCAAATAAATCCCAACACCCTGTTCCCCCCACGTCCTTTCTCCTGCCCCATGTATCAACAACAACAATAACAGCCGGGCTGACACTCCAGCCGTTCGGGGAACAATCCTTTTAATCGGGGAATAATCCACGGGACACTTTAAAGAAAAGCTGGAGCATTAACCCTGTGCCCCAGTATAATTCTTCCAAGAAGCATCTGGTACTTATATCACAACATGGGATTAGCTTTCTCCTTGCAAGTACTGCAACATCAAAGGGGTTTTCCCGTGCCCTGCAAGGACCTCGGTGAGGTGCCCCTGCTCCTCCTCCGAGTCCCTGGCAGGAGGGACACGCGTGGGATCCTGGGGTGTTTCTGAGAGAACAAACTTTGATGAGCTCTGCCAGGGCAGAAGGGATGTTCGGGACTTGGCTGGATGGGGAAGGGCTGGGGGATATTTTAGGGCTTATCCCACCCCTCTTCTGTGCTGCTTTTGGGCATCATGGCCCCAAACTTCCCTCCTACCCCCCAGCTTTCAGGAGAGGAGACCAGAGCAAGAGCTGCTCTTGCAGTAATAGGACAAGAGGACACGGCCTTAAGCTGTGCCAGGAGAGGTTTAGATTGGGTAACAGGAAAAATGTCTCACTGAAAGGCTGGTCAGGCATTGGAACAGGCTGCCCGGGGAAGGGGCGGAATTACCGTCCCTGGAAGTGTTGGGGACGCGTGTGGATGTGGCACTTGGGGACAGGGTTTAGTGTGAACCTGGCAGTGCTGAGTTAGTGGTTGGACTTGATGATCTTAGAGGGCTTTTCCAACCTTAACGAATTCTGTGATTCCCCTGTCCCTGCTCCCTTACTCATCCCGCTCCAGCTCCAGTTTAGGCCTCACTGGTGTTCCTGGGCTGGGTCATAAAAAGATTTACAAGACACTGTTAAACCAGCAATAAAAACAATTAACTTTAATGGCACCTTGGTTGGGTTTTTCTCTCTTCTCCTTCCCCCTCCAGAGCGTGCAGCAGGCCAGGGGCAGTGCAGGGCATGGTGGGGAGAGACCCCGGGGAGGGAGGGGGCAGCCAGCTCCCAGCACCCTGCCCTAGGGGGCTGAGAAGTGGGGACCACCTGGGGGTTTGGGGAGGTTTGGGGTGTGACCCCCTCTCGCCAGCCCCAGAGGAGCTGCTGCGCGCTCCCTGTACCAGTGGTGGGACCTTCCACTGCTCCCTGGGGATCCCCACAGGGCATTCCCGGCCCTTCCCAGAGCAGGGATGGAGGAGCAGAAACTGCTCCTGTGCCTGGGGCTCTGCCCTGGCCAAGCCCCATCAAAAACCCCACAGTCTTGGGCTCACTCGAGGTATTTTTCTTCCTTTAAAGTATGGGAATTAATTTCTAAGAAACTGGAAATGCCAACTGTAGCTATATATCAGAAACTGCCAGAGGATGAACATTATCCAAAGTGAAGCAATTTAGTAAAATCATCTCTTTCCTCCCATCTTCCTCCCCCCTGGTCCCCAATGAAAATTAAATTATTAGCTCAGCACTATAAGTGATGGTGCAGCACCAGTTGGAGATGCTGTTTGGGGTGAGTTCATTAGATAAATGGCATGGAGAAAGATTTGCAAAAATACAAATAAAAATTGATGTTTACTTCTGCTGATCACCACGGGGGGGTTATCTGTTAAAAACGTGATAGCAAACATATTTCTTGTAAGGACAGAAGAGAGGACCTTCTTTTCTTGGAGTACTTCTGTATTGGTATTTGAACATCTGCACAGATTGTACAAAGCATCTGCCTAAAATAGCCTTGCTTCGTTGATCTTAGAAGTTATTAAAAGTAAGAGAGCTGGCAACAGAAAGGAATCATGAAACATTGGGATTTCATATGAAATTTCCACCCTGAGATAAAACTGTAGTGTTTTACAGAAGATGAGAGATCCCAACCAAGTTAGGCTACGTAAAAAAATCATCAACCCAAACATTTCAAATGGTCCTAAATTTTTTTTTTCCCAAAAGCTTTGCTGATGGAGAAGAGAACCTGTTTGTAAAGGTAAATCCCCCCTGAGCAGAAGCCTGGCTCTGCTGTAGCCAACGCTCCCAAGCCAGAGCCCTGGATTTATGTCTGAGACCCCCAGGAACTGGTGCTGAGGGTTTCAGCCCTGAGTTCACCTGTGGGAGATGGGCCCGGAGCTGGGGTGGGTTGACCCAGACTGAAATTTTCCTGAGCAGGGACACCCCCGTCCCCCTGGGATGAGCGGGGACGTTGTCATCGCCCCATCCTGCTGCTTTCTGAAGCCCAGCCGGCTGATTTCTCACGCTCTCAAACACAGAGGCACCTCATTAGCACACAGGTGCCACCATGCAGTTTGCTTTAGGCTTGTGCCTCGAGCTTTGCCTCTGTGCAAAATGTCCAGAGAGAGAGAGAGAGAGGTGTAATTACCTGGCTGCAGCTCTGCTGACACAGGGCAGGGCCACGCCGACAAGCCACAGCCTGTCGGTGCTCCTCACTAACTGTCCGTGCGCTGCTCCTGCCCTAGCCCAACTGGGAAGTTACCCGGAGCAGCGCCTCCTCCTTCCCTTTTCACCCCACGTACTTTTTTCTGCCCTTTTCCTTCTCGAAAAATATTTGCTGTGCTTCAAAAAAATGCTTTGAAAGCATCACGGCTTGCAGCGCTCCGAAAGAGGGAGATTAAAAATAGCTGGGGCTGAGTTTTTCTGCAGAGCCACAAACCCTCTGTCTTTGGTAGTTCCAGCATTGTAGAAACTCTCCTCTGGAATGGGTGTATTAATTGCTGGCTTATTTATTTACTTCCCCTTGGTGTAGAGCAGAGTGGCTGCTGCAGCCTCGCACCCGGGGAATAACAGCACGGACAGGTAGTTGTGTGTAATTAAATCCCATCGTGAGTTCCCACTTCCCAGCTGTGCTGCCCAGCCGAGTCCCTGCTCTGGGCACGCCCTCGGCCCGCCCGTTCCAGCCCTGTAACAGTTTTATTTCCCCCACTGGGTGTGGATCCCGGAGTTGGTGGTTGAACCCCGGTGACGAGTGGTTTGTTTTCCAGTCACCTTTGCAGACCTCATAGGAACCGGCGTTAGACTCGGAGGCTGGAAAACGCTGTCCCAGCCCACTCCCGACGCAAAGAGCTTGTCCCAGCTCTCCGGAGGGAGCACGCGGGCAGTTAACGTGCTTCAGCTAACGAGCAGTAACTCGTTAAGTTTCAGTGACTTAGTCCTTTATGTTGGCCTGTCTATAAGGGAGAGACCACACAGAAGCAGAAAGAGCAGCCAGCTCTGGCCCCGCTCGCCAGAGTCAAGGGGGAGGTGATAATTATTTGTTTGGACTCTCCTGTTTTAGGGGAGTTGCCGATTGTTTATTTTTAAGCCGATCAGGAGCTGAACTGTGTTTTGTGGCTCTTAAGCCGGGCTGGTGAGGGAGCAGAGGCATCACTGGCACCGGGCAGCCTTTGGGCGGGCGTAGGGGCAAGGAGCACAGACGATGCTCGGGATGAGGGGATGGGACTGCTCTGGGAGTCATTTGGGAATCTCAGCTAATGGTAATTGTGGCTTGGAGGTGTCACACGGGCTGCCAGCGAGTTTGGGAAGACAGGCACCCCTGACAGCTCTCTCTGTGGTGGGAGGGGGATTAGGGGATGGTTTTATGGCGTTTAAGTGCCCTCCTCCCCCAGCTTCATGACAAATAGCCAAAGGGGAAAAAAAGGATTCTGTTTCCTTGCCCTGCTCTCACTGGAGCTGTGAGTGAAAGGGAGACAAAGCCCAGGCTTATCTCCTAAGTGTTTCCCACTGCCTTGCTTAGCTCTTGGCCTCCTCTGATTCCAGTTGTAGGCCCCCTGCTTCTCCTGCAGTGTTGTAGATGGGGCTGCAGACAAGGCCGGGCACTCCGCAGGACCCACACGCCAGGAGACCCCGCAGCCTGACCCACGTCCCCAGCTCCTGCTCCGATTTTGGGTGGCAGATCAGGAGAGGGCAGAGCACTGGAGCTGTGGATGCATGGACCGGCCGTACTCAGGCTCCTCACCAGCAGGACACTGAAGGTTCACTGTCACCGATGTCCCTGCTGGTAACCTGAGCCCGAACTTTCTTATCACCTCCCGGGGAAGGCAACCGCAGCGTCACACGCCACTCCTTGGGGCAGGAGAGCAACAACATGGAATTGCTCCTTTAAAAAGCCGGGTGCAGATAAGCTTTTCTGCTTTTCCCTCGCTGGTTATACAAGCACTACTTAGGGAAAAAAAATAAAAACAACATTGGAGACAGACTTGAAACAACTGCTCTGTGCTGGAAGAGCGTGCGTGTGAGATATGGAGTAGATTAGGGCTTGACATGGCATGTAAAAACACTCTTTCCTTTTAACACCTTTATTGCAAGTTTTAAAGGGCAATCAAAATACGTTCGTAGCTGTTTGCCTCCATGCTATAAAAGGACACTCATACCTGTGAAATCTTATGACCTACAAATAGTGAAAATGGGGTATTTTTTGCGTCAGCGGCCTCTTGAGTGAGGCTACGTAAATAAAATGTCAGTGAAGGGTTGGGGATGCGTTGTGTAACAGGAGGATGGTGGGGACAGTGCTGGTCGCCACGAAAGTGAGTGAAAAAATCGTCACGAGCATTTGCTTAAAGAAAATTAATCCAGTCCTGAGGGAGCATGGTTTGTCTGAAGTCAGTGGAACGATGCCAGTGTGTGCTGGGCTGTGGAGAAATGCTCAGTCCTGCTTGGAGGAAGGCACCTGTGTGTGCTCCTGGATCCTTCCCTGCCCCTCAGATCTTCATCCCAAGGTTTTCTTTACTGCTTTTTCTCCAGGAGGCCCAGATAGATGGATTCATGTCTGATGGGCTGGGAAAGGAGTAAAAGAATGGATGGATCTTTCAAAACAAAGAGCCAGAGCTCCAGGCAGGAGGGAAGGGCAGTGAGATTTCCCTCCCTGCAAACTCAGCTCCGTTTGATTTTATTTTTATTTCTGCTGCTTTGTGTTTTGTTATTGGTTGTTCTGTTGGCTTTTTTTCTTTCCCCAAGTCAAACTCAATGAAAGTCTGAGAATGAAGTCAAACAAGTGAATTTTGTGGCCTTGCCGCCACAAGGTCATGAGATTTTGCAAGAGACCAGGGGCTGGAATGCCTGGAGCTTTGATTCCTGAGCCGCACAGCGCCTCGGGAAGGTGGTTTCCAGCAAACAGGGCTCGCACAGGTACCCGGCCCTGCTTTGTGGTGTTTGGAAAAAGGTGCAGGAGCAGTGGAAGCACTGGTTCAGCCGGATGGAGCCTGACTCCGTCCCTCTGTCTGGAAACGAAGCAAATGCCTCTGCCCCCACTATCAGCTCCGTGCATCATATGATTCATGCTCCAGGAGTCCCAGAATTACAGCTGTAAGGCACATTGTGTTTAGGCTCGCTGAAATCATTCTGTCATGAAAGGGCTGCCGTTGTGGGCGCACTGGGGAGGGGAAGAAAAGAGGAAGAGTCACAAAGGCGAGGCAGGCACCCAGCCATCTTGTGCAATCGGTATTCCGGCACCGCTTCCTTACGGAAAGGCTCCGGTTCTTTTAAAATGCCAAGCACCTTCTCCCCTCTGCCTCAGGGCAGCCGCCTTGCTCTTCCCTCTGGGGCCGGGCACGGACCCACTGTGAGCATCCTTCCATGCCCATGCAGCAGCTGCATCCAGCCCTTCCCTGCTCTCAGCATGCCTAAAATGTATCAATTTTCATTCGTTTCCGAATTATCCTGGCATGACTTGATTAAAGGCTGGTTGAAACGTACAGTGCAATCTGGTTCATCTCCACGCTGTCCTCTTATTTTTTTCCTGTGGATAACAAGGAGCTGGAGTTGGTGGGAAGGGTCTTTTCCAAGCCTGGCTCAGAGCAGAGCTGCTGAGGTGGGGGGCAATGAGCATGTGGAAAACATCCCAGGTAGTCGGCGTTCTCCTGCGTTTGGGAAGTGGGAAAAGGAAGAGGCATTTCCTCATCATCTTTCCTACACCTGTTTTGGGAAAAGGTGCCACAGCAATCGTTGTGTTTGTTCCTGTGCCACACGTGTGGCATCTCCTCGCAGCACGCGGGAGAATCGCTTCAGTGCCAAGGAAATCCCCATCCTCCCTCCTCGCACGGCACCTTCCGGCTCCGGAGGGCTCCCTGCCCGGGCCGTGGGCTGGGGGGCTCCCCGGGGCGGTGGGAGCAGCTTCTGAGTGGCAGGACCACTTCTCTCTCGTCCCTTTCCAGCTCAGGGCACTGGCTCAGGACAGTCCAGTCTAGGCTGATATCCAGCTGCTGCTCAGCTGCATTTCCAGGTATCCCACCCTCTGTGTGATCCTCCTACATCCCCCTGGTCCTTGCAGTTCTCACCTGGGCTTGGCTTAACTCAGGTTCTTAGTTGCCAGCAAAGCACAAAGCTTCCTTTCTCCCATGGGTGTTTCTCAGCCCGTGGGTCACAGCCCGAGCAAGCTCAGGGAAGGCAGCGGTGAAGGGAGGGAGAAGTGAGGGGGAGGGAATCGCTGAAAACTTCATTGCAATCGAACGCCAGAAAAATCCTGCTCCTCCGCTTTGCTGGTGCCAGGGATTCTTTGTCAGAGAGCTCCGGAAACCTCTGCCCGCAGAGGGAGTGCGGGGACAGGGAGGTGCCGACGAAATGTTTCTGGGTTTACTTTTAGGGGGGATGAATGGGGATAACAACATGGCTTTGGTGGTGTTTTGTGTTGGGGTTTTTTCCCCAAACTAATAAAAGAAGAGGCCGATGAGTTGTTCTAGATCAGACTCTTTGCAGCACACGGGTACGGGATCAACGCTGTTGCCGTGCTTCTGTTTATTATTCTACCAGGTCTAATTGCTATTAGTCATAAAGTCATACTACAGTTAACCACTTTCCAAATTCATCCTGGGGACACCTCTCCTAAATTATTTCCATGCTGGTCATTTGCCATTTATTTCCTTCTCCTCTGTTTTCTGTCTCAACAAGTTTTTAATCTATGACAGCACTTTATCTCCCAACCCCATGATTATAAAATTTCCTTCAGAGACTCTACTGAAGGGCTTTATCAAAAGCCCTTTGAACCTCTCCATAAATTAGAATCTCTGTTCTCCTTTTCCTACTATTTTGTTAACTCTTTCAGGGGTTCAGAGGGATAAGGAAGGTTTAATTCACCTTTAGCAGGACTGGATTCCCATTTCTTTTCCTTTACTCGAGGTGGTTAATTTACAAGACTGTTTTGGCATTATTTTCTCTGTTTATCACCCCTCTCCCTCCTTGCCCAACACATCCAGATCCCTGGCTTGGGACCACATGTTGGTGCTCTCCTAACTGAGGCGTGGCCTTCACTGAGCCCCCATCTCCCCGCTACTCCTCCTGGCCCTGGTGATTGATGAGGTGGAGCAGCCCCTGCTGCTGTTCAGTGAGCAGAGCCCTGGCTGCTGGGGAGCTGTGCTGCCTAACCCCAGCTCACATGTGACACCATCATTATGTTTTTGCTGGTGACAGGCACTTTATTCTCACAAGTATCTGGCATTCTCAGATAATCTTCTCTTGCTCTTTCTCCATTTGCTGCTCTTTGGCTGTGGCCTGGCTTCTCATTCTGATAGGAGGTGGCCCTTGCTCCTGCTGTTACAGGCAGATCAAAGGGGTAGGTAGGAGCAACCTTGTCTGAAGGACAGTGGTGGACTGGCACTCTGGAGCCTTGGATTATTCCTGCCTGCCTCTATTCTTGACCAGATAAGTAACCCAGGGTGAGTCAGTTCAGTTCTCCTCAACCCTCCCATTTTCCCTCCCACACTCTTTCTGTCTCTGCGGCTTAGATTTTAATATATCTAGTGCAGGAAATTGTCTCTTGCTGAGTGTTTGCACAGTGCCTGTTGCAATGAGATCCTGGAGGAAAAATCATAAGTCAACTTGGAAATCTTTTCCTTGAATATCTGAATCTCCTTTCCCCCTTTGATGGATTCTTTCCTGTAACTTATTCTCTGGCTGCATGTGGGTAATAGACAATTATTCCTTTTTCTTCAGGCAGTTGCTAGGAAAAGGAGGCTGAAGTGGCTTTGCCCTTCCCCTCCATCCCCTTCCCCAAGTACTTTTTGAACGGTGGTTTCAGTCGAAGTTGAAAAAAGGGGGAAAGTTTCCTAAAACTTTTGTGGGAGTGGACAGCAGTGGGATAGAGGAGACCATTAGTGATCCCCGCCGAAGCAGTGGGTGTTAGAGCAAGCTCTCATTGCTGGGCAGAGGATCCCCACTGGGAGCAGCTGCTTGGTGCCCATAGCGGGTGCTGAACCCATCCCTGCTGTCCGTGAGTTGCTGGACGCTGGAGAATCCATCCCTGTGCACAACCCCGGGGACAGAGCAGGGGTGAATTCCTGCCGGAGCCTCGATGTGATTGCATTAAAATGGGAAATGAGCCACGGGTGCCGGAAGCCAGGCCCTGCTCGTGGGGTTCTGGTGCTCGTGGCCCTACGTGCTGCTTGTGACAGAGGTGTCTCCTGGCAAGCAGCAGCACTGAGCCTCCTGTGGGGCTGTTTGGAAATTCCTCCCTTCCTCCCACATTTTGCCCTCACGCTGAGCTCTGGGGCAGAAGAGGGGGAAGCTGTTACCTGCTTTCCTCTTTTCCCCTCTAGATATCTCTTCAAGGGAAGTGCAGAGAGGTTGGCATTTGGGGCTCATTAATAGCATACCCTATTATCAGCTGAGCATCACAAACCACCGGTTTTGGATGCCCTGATTTTTTCTGAGTGGGTGGTTTGGAAGGAGGATGGAGTTGGCTTTCTGGAGCGCTGCAAAATCCTTCCGCCAAATATTTGGCTGCTCAGCAGCCCTGAATACTGAAGCCTTTAGGGCATTTTGGAGTTGGGAGTGTGGAAAACGAGGAATCCTGAATGAACAGACTCGTGAAAATTACAGGTTTCCCTCTGCCGTGCCTCAGTTTACTCATAAGTAAATTGGGCAAAGTAATCGTTGGGCTTTCGCCCCAGGGGGCCCCAAGTCAAAATTCTTCAAAGTCCTTGAAGGCACTTGAATGAAAGGCTCTGGACCTGGTAATTACAGAGTGTTGCGCTTGCATGAGGCTATGAGATAGGGAAACCTTTGCCAGGCAAGGTTTGGAGAAGAAAATCAGCCTGGCCCTGCCAAGCCCTGCGAGGAGAAAATGGAAGATTTGCTGTTGCCAGCGTCAAAATCAGCTGTTGTCATTGGAGGCCATTGCGAATGGATTTGTGGCAAGACTGTGTTTGCACAAGGCAGGAGGGAAGAGCAGCCTTTGCCAGGGCGAGGCCGTGGCTGGTGCTGGTGGGATTTCATAGCAGCAGGTTAGGAGGCAGCACTGCCTGGCCAAAGTCAGCTCAGCCCCATCAGCCCAGCCAAGCTCTGCTCATTTCCCTAAGCCCAATTTTTGGCTTCTTTCCTTGAAAAACATCTTCTCGAAGAGAGAGAGAGAGAGAGAGAGAGAGAGAGAGAGAGAGAGAGAGAAGGAGGTCAGCTGTGTCAGAGGATGTTTTGCCTGTCTCCCTTAGGACTCGGTTATGGATTTAACACGAGATTTCCTTGAAGCCCTGGGAAAAAAAGCAGGCTTCAAATTGTAGGTCAAAGCTGTGACTCAGCCCTTGGTTTCTGCTTTGCTTTGGGAGGGAGGAGAAGCAGTTTGGGCCAGCCCTGCCCTGTGCAGGGGTATCTCCAGGCTGTGCTGGCTCCGATGTGGTCGCTGGATTTGGGAAGGAGGTGGGAGCGGGGCTCTCCTGCCTGCACTGCTGTGCCCCATCCCTCTTGCCCTTGCTGAAGAGGGCAATGTGGCCCTCAGAGGTTGATTTTCCTCCCCTGTGCTCTGCCTGGCACTGGGCTAGAGAGGAGACCATGGGGAGTTCTGATACTGTGACTGAAATTCCAGTTCAAAGGTATAAACACGCCTTGGGTCTTCCTTGGCTTGACTACAGGAAAAGCTACAAGACCCCTCACGGCTCATTCTGCTGACACCTCTTTCAGAGGTGCCATTCAGGAGCTTTCTGCATCAAGGAAGTTGTCAGCACAAGATGATAAATGATGAGGTGCCGGCGCTATTGCTAAGGGCCCATTAAAAACGAGACACCTTTGAATTCACAGGGTAATAACAGGCACGGGGTATGGGTTATTGGTCTCTTTTTCAGCAGAGAAATGATAAATGTTCCTGTGGAAAGAAGTGCCACACCCCCTCAAACAAGACACCCTTCCCTCTGCCATCAAAATTCCTGGGTCGGAGGAAAGGATTTGATTTCACTGCTAACACTCAGCCAGCACAAATATGTGCTAGGTGCAAAAGCCACCTGTTCTCGGCACAAACCTGGCAGGGAGATGTGCAAAGAGCAAAGGGTGCGAGGCAATTTGGCTGTCACTCATCTTCTCAGGAACTTGGGAGTGATGTGTGTGTGTGGAGCAAAACTCTCACTTGTGGTGAAAAGTGCAAACAACTTCTTTGACCATTTCCTTTCTTAAATAAAAAATGAAATCAAAAGTTGCCTCACTGCACAAAAAAAAGGGAACTAAAAAATCTTGGGTCACTGTTTTTGCCCATCTACTTGCAAGGGGCTGAGCGTGGCCTTTGGAAATCCCACTGCTGATGACTTGGCTCAATGCTAATCTCCAGGTCTTTTGATCTTTATACATTTAGGGCTTGACCTGAAGTCTGGAGAAATTAATGGGAGCCTTTCTCTCTCTCAGTGGGTATTCGCTTAGGGACTGATGAATTGATTTTTACGTTTGTTGACTGTGCCTATACCCCGACTCAGAGTACACCATGAAAGTTTAATGAAATATTAAAATGGGATATTTGTTGACAAGAGTGACCCTGTGTGTCATGCAAGAAAAACTGCACGTTTGGAAGCGTCTTCCGAATGTCCTTAACTCCCTCCAAATCTGATGTTTCCCAGCCGTGTGCTCCATCTTCAGGACTTCTTTGGCTGGACAAACCATCTGATCGTGGCAGGTCTTGAGCAGGCTTAGAAACCGTCTGGGGTTTCTGAGCACTCCCTTTTCCACGCCTGGAAATTATGCCTGGGCTTAACACATGCAGTCTTCCCAGACGTGGTCATTGAATATATGCAGATCAGCTGTGTCTCGGCGAGGAGCAGCAGCTCCTGGGATGCCCTGGATGGGCCGTGTGTGCCCTGGGAAGGAAATCCAGCGTGTT
This sequence comes from Gymnorhina tibicen, assembly GCA_013399875.1. Taxonomy (NCBI): domain Eukaryota; kingdom Metazoa; phylum Chordata; class Aves; order Passeriformes; family Artamidae; genus Gymnorhina; species Gymnorhina tibicen. The sequence continues at coordinate 555,820 of VXAZ01000620.1, forward strand.
TGGGACCTGACAGGGCAGCAGCATTCCCATCTGGGAGATCCTTGATGGACGAGGAGTGGATCTCCACCAGGAGGGTGCCACAGCCAGGCTTTGGTGAAGGGAGGTGAGAAGTGGTTGTGCTGCCAAGGGCCTCTCACCGAGCAAAGCCAGCTGTCAGCACTCCCCCTCCACAACCTCCCCTGGGTACAAACTCCAGCAGCTCAGGGATCCCAGCACACAGGGGCGAAAGTGGTTTTTTCTGAGAGGCTGGGTCCAGATCATTTTAAGGAATGAGGAGGAGACCTTGACCTTGACTTTGTGGTTGATGGGAGATCCCCAAACACGCATAATGCACCAGTGTCTGAAACTGTGGGTGGCAATGGCTCAGGAAGCACCTCCACGGAGAGACTGACTCTTCATGGTCATGCACCTGGATCGATGCCTTCCTTGAAATGTCCATCAGCTCCAGAGTGGCTGGAAAAAGGTGATTCAAAATAGTCTTATATTCCATCCTCTTCCCCCTGCCAATCCCGAAGAGCACCTTTGTCTCTTCCCTGAAAGGCATTTACTCCACAGAGCAGTCATGTGCAAATTCATCTGCATGTTCACATTGCACAGGAGAAAACACAAACCTTTCTTTTTTCAAGTTTCCAAAGGGTGTTCTTGGCCTCATCACTTCCTGCAATGTCTTCACTGGCAGAATCATCCCGGAAAGCCTCAGCCTCCGGGAGGGAATGCAGTAGGGAGAGGCATCCCTGCTCCTTCCCGTCTATAAAAGGTTTAACTCCTCTCTCTGTCCCCCGTTACCCCTTTGTGATATCCCCGTCCATCCTCACTGGGATGAGTGTTACCACGAACGATGTTATCTCACGATTACTACGTGGCAGTGGCGTGTGTCACAGGTGAAATGGTGACTTATTAATCCTAATTATCATAAGGAAGGCACAAAGAAGTTGCACAGCCTATTTTTCTGGCCAGAGACTGAAAATGCAGCCATTAAGAGGAGACAAGCTGTGAAATCTCTCTCCAGGCATCTGAAGAAGCCTCAAGAGATTTTTAGAAGTGCCGAACCCTTAGATGTTCCCAAAGATTTTAGAGGAATCTCGAGTGCTTGCCTCTGGCTATACCCCCATTCCAGGGCTTAGGGCTGTCGCCATGAGCAGAGGGACCTGTTTGCAAATCCCCACGCTTGCCTCATTTGGGGCAGGTTCTCTACTCTTTCCTACCCTGGGGCAGGCAAGAGTCCTCCTGTGAGGCATTCCCAGTCTTTGCTGTTGAAACTGTTTGACTCTGCGTAATTGGGAAATCATTGCTGCAATGAGCCTGACAGGGAGATGAGAAACCTCTGGGGGTTTTTTTTAAGAACTGGTGGCTTTGGCTCCCTTGCCTGCTGCAGGAGGAGGAATCCGGCTGGAGATCCCCAGCAGAATGTGGCACTTAACAAACGTCGGGTGAAAACGCTTAGAGCAGCTTAGGAGCTGTTGTTTCTTCTCTGCCTGATGTCCCACACCTGTGCATCCCATGCCTGAGCACTTGCTGCCCGGGAGCTCTGTCCTGGGAACGTGGTGGGCATGTGGGATCCATCAGGAGACCTCAGTTATGCGCTGCCATGTCGTGGGGCTTTCTGTTTGGCTCTTTGAGTGCAACTTCAGGCACCCGTGCTGGAGCAGAGCCTCCCGAGGTCCTGTTAAGCGCTGTTCGATGCGGCTGCGTGATGAGCTGGGCTGTGCTGCTTGCTCGCAAGATGCTTCTGGCTGGGGGCTACTGAAATGTGTTCCAATCCTCTCCAGAGGACCCTCAGCAACACCCCCGTGCCCTCAGCCGGAATGGCTGCAGCCTTCCAGGCGTGCTGAATGCGGGGCTGAGTGGTCCTGGCTCCACCAGACGCCACACTCGAGAGCTGGCTTTGAGGAGGGCTTTCAGCAGGCACTCGGAGGTGGCAGCAGGCCCTTGGGGTGGGAGAGGGGGAATGCAGCCTTTGTCCTCTCCACGGATGAAGATGGCAGCTGGGTCCGGCCAGATTCCAGAGGCATCTGGACAGCCTCTGTCATCGGGGTGGGATGTTTGGGGGGAGACAGGGCATAAGGGGGGTTATCTCCTCTCTGCCTTCTTGTCTGGGAGGGGACAGCTGAGAATTGGAGGAGGTTAGAGCAGGAGGCTGGAGTGTGGTAAACGCAGACCTTGGGCACCCTGTGCGACCAAGGAGGTGCTGAGAAGGGGCTCCCCGGGGTCGGCTGTGATATTCCTGGGGCAGAGGGTGGCTGGGGGAGCCTATCGGTCGGGTCCATCTCTCTGTGCTTCGTGTCGTGCCACGAGAAAACAAGGGAAAGGGAGGAGGAAGCAGGAGGGGCAGCGGTGGGGGAGGACAGAGTGAAAAAGCAACAAAAAAGCCGAGTGAACCTGCTGACATCCCCAGACTCCGCGGCACCACTGGTCATTTCTGTAGGCTATAGGGGTTGTCAGAGTAGGCTGGAAGGACAGGTGTAAATCTGTCCTGTCATTCCACCCTTCCAGCATCTTCTCACCTGAAGGGCTCCCATTTGTTGCAGAGAGCAAGCAAATAAACCCAGCCATTGCGTTGCCTCGCAGAGGGCATGAAAAGGCACCCCGTGCCGCCGGTTAACCTCCGTCCCCTGCCTTTCCCCTCCCGCGTGGAGCTTTTACAGCCAGCCTGAAAGTAAATCCCCCCCTCCAGCTGTTTGTTAAAGCAAAGCAAATAAGGGCTATTACAGCTCAGACCAAAATCCACTTGTTTGCAGTCTGATTTTTAACTGTCATTCCAGCAGAGAGAGGGCAGGGGGTGGGCTGGAGGCTGGCCCCAGCCCAGGGCAAGAGGAGCCATTTGTCTGCCAGGAGGAGAGGGGTTTCGGCAGCTTCCAGGGCGCTCTGGGGCAGGCAGGGGGATGCTCCGGGCCTCTCTGAACCGGGGGAACATCTGCGAAACGACCCCGAAGTGTGTGTCGGGTGGAGACGTGACCTCTGGCTGCGGCTTCGCTGCCCGGCCAGGCGAGGCGGCTCTCTTCTCCCGAGTCCTTCCTCTCCTCCTCTTCTTCCCCTTGCGAACTGCGCCGCTGATTTTTGTCCTCGGACCTGGAGCGAGGATTCCTCTCCCTGTTTAAGGAGCCATCCGCAGCATTGGTCTCCCCATGGTTTTCATTAAGGAGGGGATGGTGTGTTTCCCATCAAGAACAACTTTAATCTTGACCGAGTTCTGAAAGCCAAAGGTTTGCAGTTTTCTTCGGCCACCTTTGATTATTACTTCTTCTTGTTTTCCAGCTCAATATTATAGATCCTCCCTCTTGGCTGAAGTCCTTAATGGCCCGGTCCATCCCCACTCCCCCAAGTACCCATTCTGTGGATGTAGCAAACTCTAATTAATTATAACTTATCTCATGACTTGTCAGCATCACATGTTTGATCCTGTTTAGAAACCATATTCCCAGGGGACGGAAAGACTCGGGAGTAGGTTGATGCTACTCAACAGTGATTTAATGGACGCATTAATGCCGAGACAGATAACTGTGTAGCCATGTTAAGTAATACATCAAGAATCTTTCCAGAGAGGCAACTTTACAGGTCACTGCAGAACTGCTAACTGATATTAACCCGCTTTGCATTGTGCTGTGCATATGGGCGCTGGGAGTTCACACACTTCCTTTTGTCTGTGGTTTTTTTCGAGCAGCCTCTTCCCATTCCCCCCTGGAAGCGATGGAGATATTAGACGCCTAATGACAATGTTTCACACGCGGGGGTGGGGTGAGGAGGACAACAGGCTCGTTAGCCGGGTTGATTTTAAGCACACCCAATTACCGGCCCGGAGGAGGCCGGGGCAGAGGCTGCTGCCCGGCCGCGGGGATGCTCCGGGCTCTGCTGGGCTGTCACCGGCCCCGCGGCGACCGCCGCTGGCTCCGCGCCGCCCCGCCCGGGAGGTGAAGGCACCTCCCGGGCACGGACCGGGATGCGCTCCTTCTCCAAACCCTCGTCTCCCCAAAACCCAGCGGTTTTCGCCTTCCTCCACCTCGGGAGAGGTTCCTGCGCCGGGAGGGATGCCCTTGCAGCTCTCGGGGAGCTGCGACCTCCCTTCTGCCAAGCTCCCTCCCGGGATGGGGGGGATGGGGGGGCGCCGGGGACTTGCACCGGCCCGGGAGGTGGCCGGGAGCGCGGTAGCAGCGCCGGGGGCGGCTGCCCTGTCCCCGGCGGGCGGTTCGCGTCCCCGGGACCCGTCCTTGCTCAACCCCGGAGGAGGGGTTAGGGTTAGGGTTAGGGTACCCGCAGGACAGGGATCTCCCTAACTACAAGCAGCAGGGTGCAGCGGGTTTTACCGTTCGGCAAGGTCCGTCTGTCCGTCCCTCGGGGCTCTCCCAGCCCCACGCGGGATGCTGGGGGATCTGGACCCGGGTTCCTCCCGGTCTGCCACAGCCTCGTCCTCCCGGCCCCGTCCCTCTCGGTTACACAGAGCGACCCCGAGAGATCTCTCCAGAGACCCGTCACCCCCTCACAGGGGTCCCCTCCCCACCTGGGAGCCCGCAAAGCGGCTCAGGGGGGACACCCACACCCGGCTGGGAGTTCCCGTGGGCTGAGGGCTCCCCCTCTCTGCTCCCCTCGCTCCGTCCCGGCTCCGCGCTGGTCCCGGCCAGAACCGGGGGACCTCGGCGTGCGGCTCCCCCGCCCCGCAGCCCCCGTGTGGGGGCATCGGCACGGCGGGAGTAACATTTCGCCTTCATCCTTCACTGCTGAAGGTTTCCTTCCCGTGAGGACTCCTCTCCTGAGACTGGAGGGAAGGTGCTGCCGGATCCCTCGCTCGTTCCCATCTCTTTCCCGGTCTCCCCTCTTCCTGCCAGCCGGACCCTTCGGGGCAGGCGGAGGGAGGAGTGGTGGGAATTCACCTTGCTGGGAACGAAGGGAAACTCCCTTGCTCAGCCGGGGGACACCCTGGCAGGGCTGCGCTGGCCCGAGGCCGCCGGGCTCCGCCGCCTGCCCGGCGGGGCGGCCCGGAGAACCAGCGGGTGACAGACCGTGACTTTCTCGAGGAAAGCAGGCCGGGAAGAGGGAGAACCAGCCGGCGGAGCCGGGCTGTCGGCAGGGCGGGCGGGGAGCGGCGGCCAGGCGGCCCCGCGGGTGGGCAGCGGGGACCGCCCCGTGCAGCGCCGCGGGGCAAACTCCCTCCGGACACGGGCCCGGCTGTTCCGCGGCTCTGTGGGGGAAGGCAGAACCCGAGGCACCGCGGAGACCCGGCCCTTCAAGCGCAGGGACGAGCGAAGCCCCACGTGCCCGGCTGGGGACTCGCCGCGGGCAGCCGCGGCTGCGGGATCCCCGCCACCGCCTCCCAGCTCGAGGGACGGCTTCACCCACTCGGGAAAGGGGGGTTCTTTTTTTTTTTTTCCTCTCGGGCCGTTTGCAGGGCGGAGGGAAGGGAAGGTGGTGCGGTTTGCCCAGGTTGCGAGGGGAGGATTGTGTGCCACTGTTGATTAAACGCTCTCCCCGAAAGATGGTATCCGACATGAGATAATGAGGCTCCGTGACCGGCCCCAGGTTCCCTTTAAGTTTTCCCATGGACTCGAGCTGTCGCCAGTTCACAAAACGACAGTGTAAGACAGCACCACGCTACTCAGATCCAATTTACGGCACACAAAAGCTGATCCCCAAATCCCCACTAACAAACCGGGACCCGCAGACAATTCCGATAATGTTTAGTTTTTATTCATTTCTCGACTAATTAACTGGAATCCCACCTCCTCTTCCCCCCTCTTGACAGTGCCCAATTAATCCGCAATGTATGTCAAAGGTCCGGAACCCACTGTAAACTGCTAAACCTTTGCAAAGATTTGTGTGTCTCTGTATTGATCTGATTAGGACCGCGATGCTTTTTCCTCGCTATTACTGCGTGAAAAATAAAACTGTCGCGGGTTTGGGTTGGGTTTTTTTATTCTTTTTGTCCCGAAAGCTTTACTTTCTCCAAGTCTAATAGGATTTATCCAAGGCACCTTCAAACCTCCTTGCGTGTCCATGACTAGCAGTGGTTCCAAAGGGAATCAAGCGAAATAAAGTTATCTGCGAGACAGGAGTGGAGCGTGTGTGTGCGCGATGGGGGGGTGCTCGAGGGGGGTTAGACTAAGTTTGGATGTGCTGTAAATTGGCTCGTCTTGAAAAATAAACAGGAGCGGGGAGGGATGGGAGTAGGGAATTTTAATTTTTTTTTTTAATATATAAACTTTTTTTTTTTTTTTTTTTTTTTTTTTTTTTTTTTTGTGCCAGCGGCTGGGTCGGTAGCGGGCTGGGAGCGCGGCTCCCCGGCGGAACGGAGCCATCCCCGCCGGCCCGGGCTGCCGCCCACCCCGCTCCGCTGTCGCTGGGGCTGGGGCAGCTCGTTTCTAATCTTCGGAGGGAGCGAATATAAAAGAGGAATTTATTAGCTTTCAGGCCATCAGAGGAATAAACATTGATTTTATTGACCTAATTATGGGCCAAATGACTCCTTCCATCGATCACGTAAAATACTTCATTTGGAGAAAACCAGGCGCAGGCGCCCGGAGGCGGGGAGGAGAGCGGGTGGATGTGCTGCGAGAGGGGGAAAAAAGCAAAAGCTCGACAATGTATGGAGGGGTTTTAATGCAGTTAACGTGCCCGTCGCGCTGGAGCTCGAGCCCTGTCTCCCAGACGTTACAGTGCGGATGTTTTGCAAACTAAAGCTTTTATGTCGAATTCCAATCCGGCCAGTCAATTTGGCTAAAATGGCATTAAACAAATGGACAGCAGTTTATTTATATTCCCCACACACACACGCTGTATTTTATAGACAGAAAAGAATTACTCGAAATGTATTTTACAAGCACAGGACAACACGTCGTTTCAGCCCGAGAGCAGCGATTTCTCGTAATTAGAGTAGGCTCGACACTAATAAAGAAGCAAACAGGCTCTTTTTTATGCCTAAACGCAGCTACTGTCCCCAGCGCTTTGCTGCGCGGTGGGATCGTGGTTGGGCGGTGGGAGCGGGCGGTGGGCGCACCTGTCCTGGGAAGGGGGCAGCGAGGGGCGACCGGCTCCTCTCCTGGTCTGATCAGAAGGAGCAGGGCGCAAAAAACGCGATTTTTTTTTTTTCTTGGCTGGTGGGTGACAGCGAGACGTGACTTTGGATTTATTTGCTCGAGGTTTTTTTTTTTTGGTGGGGGGTGGTCACTGTATTTCGGGGGAGGAGGTGGTGCGGGATAAGAGATGCTTTTGGCAGGGTGTTTGCTCCCTTCTTATGTCACCTGAAATATTAGATCTCGTACACCTTCACCCGGCCTTCAGTCTGGAGGGGGAGGGTGGATATTTTCAGTCCAGCTGTTTTGAAGAACGGATCTTTCCCTTCCCGGTCCCTGAGTTTGGCTCAGCGCTTCTCTTGCCCCGCCGCGTTATTCCTCCCTCCTGGCGAGCTCAGGAGCTGCTAATTCTGGCGGCCAAACTCTGACCGCCAGGATCTGAACTTTCCCCCATCCCCTTCTCTCTCCTTCCTCACCACCCTCTCCCGGGACACCCGCGCGTCCTCGGCGCAGGAGCAGGGATGTTGTGGCCGTGGCTCGCGTTGTCTCTCAGCCCATAAACGCCTGGCTGTCACTTCCAAGAGCTCTTTTATTGCGATCCGTTCGGATGAGCGGTGCCGCTGCTCCGGCCGCTGCCCCGCTCCCCGGGCGGGGCCGGGCCTGGGGGGTGCCCCGGGCCGGGCCGGGGGAGCCGGGCCTCCCAGGTGAGCCCCGCTCCGGCAGGTGAGAGGCGGTGGCCGCGGCGCCATCCCGTGGCCGGAGCCCACGGAGCCTCCGCGGGGCGAGCCCGGCCCTCCGCGGGACCCCCGCGCCCCCTCCCCGCCCGCGCTGGGAGCGCGGGGTTCAGCCGGCGTTCACCCCCTCCCTCCTTCCCTCTCTCCGTCTCATTAAGATAGGGCTTTATGCAGAACATCTGTAAGGGAAGGCAAAATAAATGACAACACTTTTACACCACTTCCTACTTAACTTCTCTTTTTATGTGGCTGCTCTGGATTTTCCGACGCTTTGTACTGCTCGAATCTTGTTTGGATGTTTGTACATGTAATACTCTGCCCACCCCAGCTCTTGGGACGGGCTTGTCTTGTATGTTCTTTCTCTTTTCCCCCTCTCCCACCCCCGTCCCAGTGTGCAGAGGCTTCGCAGTCTGCTCTGCTTACTTCGCTGTCGGGGGACGAGCAGCAGGATTTGTGAGCCAGGGCAGGGGCAAACGGCTGCACAAGTGTCGGGCATTAATCACACCTTGTCTTTGCAGAAGGTGAGCTCCAGGCACTGTGCACCCACTTATTCGCTCTTCAAATCCCCCCTTCTCCTTCCGAGCCGTCGCCTTCCTGTCTCCACCGAACAGCATTTTTCCCTGACCCGGGATCCGGACAATTGTCCTAATGGTATTTAAAGAAAACAAGGATTAAACATTCATTAATGCTTTTCCCCCTTACTTAGACTGTAACATCAGAAGGTTGAGTGCCCCGCGCACGGAATGTGTGTCAAGCCTCACTCTAAGGAGGAAAAAAGCTGTTTGAGGGGGGTGGCTGCCACGGACCCCGAGGTGATTTGGGCTCCTGAATACTCTTGATGAACAAGGAACCATTTTCGGGGGGAATTAACGCTCCCAACACTCCCAAGAACCGGTACCAAAGCGAGCAGAAAGTGGCTGTGCTCCGTGAGAGCGCATTTCCTTTCTCATCTCGAGGATCAGGAGTGATGCCCCGGCTCCCCGTCTGTTTTGTCCTCCCCCATCTCCCATCTACCTGGAATCATTCCTTCCCGCCGCCGCTTTTCCGAGATCGCTTGTGAGCATTTTAGCTTCCCCTTAAGCCCATGCCATTAAAGAAGCGGCTGAAGCAACAGGTGAGCAGGGATTTTTCAGGGGTCGGAGGTGGCGGCCGGCGGCCCCGCGGGGGCTGCCGGCACCGAGCCGCCCAGGCGCGCATCGACCGCGGGGAAAGATGCTCCGCGCCGCGGAGCCGGGCGCCGGGGAGAGCCCGATGGCTCCCTAGCAAAATCTCCTGCGGGAGGAAAAAACCCCAAACCTTTCCCCTCTAGCCCCAGTAACAGCAAGGGGAAGGAGCCGCTCCGGGAAGCGCAGCGAGAGCTGCACAAATACAGTTTACACCTGCGACGCGGGGCTGGTTGTATTCTGCTCCGCTCGGCTTTAATTGGAAATCTTTTCCGTCTGCCCCAACTCCCGGATCATCTGGGTTTAATAAATTTTCACAACACTCCTGCTGCTCCAGAGAAACGCTGTGGCAGAAGCCGGCTCTGCCCGCGTTTCTGAATCCCAGCAGAACAGTAATTACCGTAGGGGCAAGAGTGGCCTGGGACTTGTTTTTGGTCCAGGGGAAAGGGTGGGGAGACGAGGAGAGAGAAACCTGGCCGTGAAATGGGGGCTGTAAAGCTGAGAGATGTATATACACACACATATATATGTGTATAGAAAAGCAAGGAGCAAGTGCAAGATCGAAAGCAGAGCCCGGCTTTGCTGCAGCCACGTGTGCCATTAAAAGCAAATAATTCAAAGTACTTTTAAACTATAAAAACATGGGATCTTTCCCCTTCTGTTACTTTTTTTTTTTTTGGGTGGGGGGGGGG